>JARFTM010000018.1:0-314546 GCA_030278935.1 Trichoderma polysporum
TAAAGTCTCAGTTTTTTTTTTTTTTTTTTTTTTTTTTAATAATTTTTTTCCTCACCTCTTATTAGAGGCGGCTCCTCAACCACACCCCCAAATCGAAAAGCCACGGCCATTTTCGGTGGCACTGCGGTTACAAGTACTTGTTGATCCAAGTGGTCTTGCACTACTTTGCCGAATTGTGCAACCTGACCTTTTCGGCCCCCAGCTTTGCTCCTTGGTTGACCAAGGAAAAAAAAGCCGAGCCAGACTTGTCCAGGTCGGATGCGCTTTAGGCAACATTGACCTACATTGATTGCCTCGCCCGTAAGGACATTCTCTCTCTCTTCCCCCCTTGCTCCCTCTCGCCGGCATCCTCACCTTGTGCCCTCGCAAGCAACCGTCAATACGTCGACCAGCTTCGACGGGGGATGCTCGTGTGTTCCCATTGTTGATGCTACTGCGCCCGTATTCATGCTTCTTGGCCTGCGTCGCGTCGTGCCGTTGCAGCTCTCCGTGGCAGCTTCACTGGAAGCTTGACTCTACGCGTGCGCTGCGCGTAAGCTCTCATTGAGCAGACAACCCCTCTCTATTTTTTCGTCTCTATTTTTTTTTCTTATTTTTTTTTTTGGTCCTGCAGTCGACAGCCTCGTCGAACTCTTGGACGCGCCGCGTGTGACAGTATCTCTTTTGGGAGAGAAAAAAACGCGCGGTCCCTTTTCTCTGCTACATCTTGAAATTCGTCTTTTAATTCCGCGAAAAGCTTAAAAAGAGACACGAGATCGTTACTGACCTTGTTCGCGTGCGCTATTCTCAGATCATGCAGCAGTGGCAAGTCGGCCCCGTGCCGGACTACGTTTACTCCAACTCCCCCCACCCGTCCAACGACATGCAGTAAGTACTCGATCTCTTTGTTCCTGGTACATCGTCATCCGCCATCTACAATCCCCCCAAGGGCCTCTCTCTGGTCGGGTCACCTTGTGCCTCCCATCGATCTTCCAGCCATGTACCCAATGTATATCTCTTGAGAGTGTTTATTTCCTGTTTATTATTTTTACACCTCTACCCCGTCATGGCATCACCGGCCGGCAGACAAACGAAACGCTGTATCACCGTCTGCCTCCTCTTGATACCTTCTATAACTTCGCCCGCTGTGCCTGGCGCAACGATGGCCCTCCTCTCCCTCTCCCCGCTTCCCACCCCCCCTGGCCCCATCTAGAGGGAGCCTTTCCCTATACCATGCATAGTTCCATGCCATGCCATGATGATTCCCCTCCCCCGCCAGCGAGTCTGCTAACCGGGGTGCCTCGAATAGTAACCATCCTTACCCGGCCGATATGGCTCGTCGTAACGAGCGTATGGAGTTTCCCTACGGCGCTCAGCCTAACATGGCGGCTCAGCAGCAACACCACCCAACTCCAGTCCAGCCGCCCATGAGCGTATCGCAGCAGCCGCCAAATGGCCCGCCGTCCCAGCAGCAGACACCGACGCAGCAGCCCTCGGTCCAGCCGCCCAACGCCCGTTCACGGAAGCGGCCGGCCCAAAACGCTGCCCCTTCGCCCGCCACGGCCGCCGCTCCACCTCCCGTGCCTCCGGTCCAAGGCCAGCCTCCGGCGCCTACACCTCCCGCTCCCCAAGTCGCTCTTCCTTCGCAGCCGCCGCCTGTTGTGAATGAAGACGCAAATTCCTCCGCCGCGGCTGTGCCCCCTCCGGCCAAGAAGAGCCGGACCAACACGCCCTGGACCCCCCAGGAAGAGCTGCGATTGAAGCAGATGCGAGATGCCGGAAACAGCTGGGCTGAGATTGCCAAGGTATGTACGATTCTGGACGATTGCCCGGAGAGATTTTTCTCTCCTTTTCACTCGTCTAATTTTTTTTTGGATTCGATTCATTGGGGAGGAGAGACGTGAATGAAAAAAAAGGCTAACCAAAACAATCGCAGACCTTTCCCACAAGGACAGAAGGTTCCGTGAAAAAGCACTGGTACAAAGATATGCACTATGCTGAATTCGCCGAGGATGAAGTAAGTATTCTCCTGTTCCCAAGGTTGATGCCTCATTGATTGATCAGTCTGTTCAGAGTCAGGCACTGTTGAATGCTATAAAAGAGTATGAAAACAACAAGTGGAAGGTGATTGGGCAAAAGGTTGGAAAGCCAGCAAAGGTATGACACCATAAATAGTTTCCCCCAATGCAACAAGACTCGTATGCTAACTTTCTGCAGGCCTGTGAACAATACGCGAAAGAGCATTTCCCAGGTATGCTTACAGTCTTTGGCCGGTAGGGGTTAACCGCAACGATCGAGGTCCCGCTAACTCTTGTACAGATCTCTTTGGCAATCCCAAGGGGAGATGAACTCGACGTGATTGCTCACCCGCGCCCCAACCCGATTAATGCTCCTGGTCGGGCTGTTCGACGATCGTAATCTTATCTACCTAAGGTCGTCTTTTTTTGTCTTTGATAGGACTCGGGCTCCGGAGAGCAAAAAAAAAAAAAAACCACCAACACGCTATGGAGAGAGAAAGAGAGAGAGGGAATCAGTTTATCTTTGTTTATTATTTCGGTCTTTTTTTTGTGTCGCAAGGGCTTCCAGTTAATAACTCCAGATGCAGATCTCTGAAGAAAAGCAAGGAACAGTAAGGAGTACGGCCGGGTTTTCCGCTACTTCGTTAATCGGCAAAACATGGCTTTTGTCATTATTCTTACTTATTTTTTTGTCTTCTTATCTCCCTCCCACTTCTTTTTTCTATCTTTTATTTTACTTAGTCTCCCGTTATTCCTTTTTTCTTTTTTCTATTGCCGGGCTTAGAGATGTGTGTGTGTATGTTTCTTTTTGCGTTCACGGGGCGGGAAATGAATCACTGGACGGTCTTTGCTGGCGTTGGTGACGGGTCGTTGTCGTCTTTTCTCTTGCCCGTGCTTGCTTTGAGAAGACACGGCTCGTGGCCTACAGCCTTTTGACTAATATTTTCCTCATTTTTCTCATTTTCCCTTTTTTCTTCTTCAACGATACCTACCGGGTGGGTGAGAGAGTTTTACTACGGGGTAGGGTGTTCGTGAGGACAATGCTTGGCCAGGCTATGGGGTCAACAAATGACGAGTTTCCCCGGCTGGAGATATTGGAGGAAATAAGCAGCCCTAGCCTAGATGGTTGAGGGTGCAAAAGACTGTCGCTGATAAGAGGGATAGCTATACCCGAATAACATGTTTTTTTTTTCCTTTCACAATTTTTTTTTTATATTCTAATATGAAATTCATTTCGTTCCGTTGTTTCAATAATTGTGCCTCGGAGTGAGTGACAATCATATATGTACAGTGCTCTGTATAACAGCCTCCAGGCCAAGTACTAATGATATGGAGCCCCATGTACCTAAGCGGTCTGTATAAAGGATACAACGAAATATACGTCTGCCGGATGTACAGTCGTTAGTGGCTTCACTTATCCCTGTTTGGCGATACATGAGGTAGAAAGTAGAACAACATCAAGTACTACTGGTAGTCTGACTGGCATGCATCTGTAGTCCAAGCCGGTACCCCGTAGCTGCGTACCTGGTAGTGCAGCGCCACGCGCGTGTGGTTGACACTAGATCCCGGGCCTTGCTCCGGTTTATTCTACGAAAGGGGGCTACTCTATGTATCTGCAAGTAGGGCAGGCAGATGGAAGCATTACTCGTCTGTTACGCGAGATGCTAGTCCAAGTACTACTAGGTAAGTACGAAGTAGATAGACGAGTAGATGAAGTACTATATCTTGTTGCACCACGATGTCGGTGTGTTGCTCTCACCGCTGCAGATCTCTTTTCTGGCTCTGAAGCGGGAGCATGTAGTGGTATAGTATGTATTTAGTACCACCAAGTACTGTTACTGTTATAAGAGAGAAGAGTGACAGCTAAATCGACGGCTAAGAGAAGGGTTTCAGATCTTGATGATGACCGGCCCATGCCCGCCTCAGCCCTACGAGATCCAGAAGGAGAAATAAAAAAAGGCTAAGGCAAGGTACATGCCTTGTCCATGTATAGATGCATTGGGCGGTTTGAGAGGGTGAGGATACTTCTAATCGTGGTGGAGGGAAAAGGTATCCTGTACGAAAGGGGGACGTAGGCGGTACAGGCTACAAGTAAGCGCTAGAGCACCAAGCAAGCAAGCAATGCAAAAAACAAAAAAGTTCACTGCGGAAGATCGTTTCGCGTACCACGCTAATAGCGCTAAGTGCAGTTATGCTAGTGGATTTTTTCTCTGTTTCTTTTTTCTCTGGAGCTTAGGCGATAAGATAAGACGTGGGAATTTTTTTTTCTCTCTCTTCCTTTTGGAACGATAAGGCTAGATAAAGCCAGCAGTACATACATACATATCAATCTCCTCGACCTCTGTGTTTTTACTAGCATACTCGTACTTAGCATACCATTGGGCGATTGACAAGGTTGTTTCTCCAGAAGCAAACATGAAGCGGAAGCTCAACGAGAACGACGTGCCAACTTCGGCTGCTGCGCCCGAAGCCGAGAAGCAGAGCGCCCAAGCCGAGACGACGACAGCATCAGCAGCAGAAGAGGCAACGTTTGCTGACCTCGGGCTCGATGCCAGGCTGGTGCAAGCTGTTGCCGAGCAAGGGTTCCTGAAACCTACGCTGGTCCAGCGCAAGGCAATCCCGCTGGCGCTGGATGGAAAGGATGTGCTGTGCAAGGCGAAGACTGGATCTGGCAAGACGGCGGCGTATGTGCTGCCTGTGTTGGCTAGCATTCTGAAGAAGAAGAGCGTATGTTGAAAACATGAAAGGAGCATTGTTACTCTGAGCTGAAGAGGCTAATTTCTTTTTCTTAGGTTGATTCTGCGGCTGCCACGACGGCCTTGATACTGGTTCCTACTCGAGAACTTGCCGACCAAGTCTTCAAGTCAATTGAACTGTTTTCCGCCTTCTGTGCCAAGGATGTCCGGGCTGTCAAGTTGACGGACAAACTCACCGACGCGGTGCAGCGTTCTCTGCTGTCGACCTCTCCCGACATTGTCATCTCGACGCCTGCGCGCGCGTGGCACAACGTCAACGGCAATTCGTCGGCCCTGGTGCTTGACAAGCTGGCGTATCTTGTTCTGGACGAGGCAGATCTTCTCTTGTCGTATGGATATAGCGAGGACTTGGAGAATTTGTCGTGGTCCATTCCCAAGGGGATTCAGACGATTATGATGAGTGCTACGTTGACGACGGAGGTGGATTCTTTGAAGAAAATTTTCTATCGCGAGCAGCAGCCTGCCTTGTTGGATTTGGAGGAGCCAGATGCGGAGGGCGAGGGCGTTACTCAGTTGGTGACCAAGTGAGTTGTTTTTCTTCTTTCTAAATGGCATTGAAAAAAAAAAAAAACAGTTGCTTCTGCTTTTATGATACTAATATGGGCTACAGATGTGGTGAGGACGAAAAGTTTCTCTTGATTTACGTCATCTTCAAGCTCCAGCTGGTAAAGGGCAAATGCATCATCTTCGTCGCCGACATTGACCGATGTTACCGCCTGAAGCTCTATTTCGAGCAGTTCGGCATCCGAAGCTGTATCTTGAACTCAGAGCTACCGGTGAACTCTAGAATCCACGTGGTGGAAGAGTTCAACCGCGGCGTCTACGATATCATCATTGCCTCTGACGAGAAGGAGGTTCTAGGTAACGAGGAAAAGGCGGAGGAAGAGCAGGAAGATGAAGAAAATGAGGGCGAGACGAAGGAGGAGGCTCGGCCTAAGAAGAAGCGGAGGGCTGCAAAGGGAGATGTGGAGTATGGCGTGTCTCGAGGTATGCACAATCCGCCATCACATACGCCTTGATTATGTTTACTGATTGCTCTTGTTTTTAGGCATTGATTTCAAAAACGTTGCGGCCGTCATCAACTTTGACCTCCCCACATCTGCGTCGTCGTATACGCACAGAATAGGCCGAACGGCACGAGCTGGACGAACGGGCATGGCATTGTCGTTTGTCGTCCCCAAGGATCTCTACCGCAAACACATTCACACATCCATTCCAAGCACGGAGAATGACGAGAAGATTCTGGCGAGAATCACGAGGCAGCAGGCGAAGAAAGACAAGGAGCTGAAGCCGTACGACTTTAACAAGGACCAGGTGGATGCTTTCAGATATCGAATGAACGATGCGCTGCGTGCGGTGACAAAGGTGGCTATTCGAGAGGCCCGGACGAGGGAGCTGCGTCAGGAGCTGTTGAAGAGCGAGAAGCTGAAGAGGTGAGTTATGATGATACGACAACCACCTACAATATTTCGACTATGGGGGCACGATGCTAATTTTTTTTTTTGAATAGATACTTTGAAGAGAACCCTACAGAGATGAACCACCTTCGTCACGACGGCGAGTTGAGAACTGCTAGACAGCAGGCCCATCTAAAGCACGTGCCAGACTATCTTTTGCCCAAGGAGGGCCGACAAGGCCTGTCATCAGGGAATATCGGGTTCGTGCCGCTGAAGAAGCAGGACAGGCGCGCGGGTAGCAAGAGGAAGGGCGGCGCCAAGCGGAAGGTAGGCGTGCGAAAGGGAGATCCATTGAAGACGTTTAAGGCGAGGCGGAGGGCGAAATAGGTTGAAGCTGAGTGAGCGTGGGCATTAATGCGGTTGTTGGTTCTTTGTTTTCTTTTTGTTTTTGGTCCTCGGGATGCGATGTAGCGATGTGGTCATTACCTATATAATGCGTTTACATATACGGAATACATACATACTACTACTTGATGATGATGTACGCTTTTGCAGCTGTGATGAAGTGACTGAGGAAATAAAGAGAGACTATAAAGCAATTGGCGCCCCAAAGTGACAGCTGGAAAAGATAGTTATGCGTTTTTTTGGGTTTGATTTCAAAAGGAACATTATAACACTTTATATTGAGGTAAAACTTCTACCTTTTGGTTCTCGCCTGTTTTGTGGACGTTAATAAAAACAAGACATGACAGCTAAGCGACGTGGGACTATTTAGGGGCTACCCCAGGAAAGACTCCGGATTGTCCTTCTGTCGATCGCGATGATCGGGTAATACGGAGTAGGACTTCCCATGCAATGCTCACTACTCCGTGCCGCTTCACACTCCCGTACCGAAAAGGAGAATTTAGAGAATTCTTTTTTCTTTTTTTCGAGCATGTCATAGAAATGGGGGCAGCTGGATTTGGTAGTTCTAAATTAGAACTTCTAATGCATGAGATGCTGCCGCTTTTCCGGATGCAAGCCAACCAAAGGGGGGCCGATTTGTCCGTTATCTAGTACTGCTTTGTACAGTGTGCCTGTGTATGTGGGTAATTGGAGTTGGGTAGTCGGTTAGGCTGGGCTGGAACTTTTTAGGCGCTTATTTTTCTTATTGTTCCTTGAAAGGAAGGGGATGGCTTGGGCTACATTTGGTAGTTTGGATGTTTTGTAGATGTACAGCGTGTATGTGATTTTCATATCGAGTTTACTTCTTGTACTACAAAGCAAACCACTGGCTATTAGTGTTAGCGCGAGTGTGTACTGTAGGCTCGGCTCGTATTTGGGATGGAGAGAATAGTCCGTCTGTTTGCTAAAATGGGAGAAAGATGGGAGGAAAACAGAGAGAAGGGGGGGTTCCACTCGCACCTCGTGTCTGAAGAGATGCCCCATCCTATCTTTTTTTGAGGGGGCAATCGGGGATCGGAGAGACTTTGCAGAAATGGGGATTGAAATAATTAATACGAGCCTTCTTTGTTTTCGGGAGAAAATGGAATTTTGTTATGTAAAGAAAGAGGAAAAAAAGAAGATTCTTTTTTATTTCATCTTACTTCATGTCATTCTACTCCGTATGATGATTGCACGCCTAGTGCTCACCCAAGGTTGAGGGCGGGATTTCCCTGCCATGCTTCTTCCCTTTCTTCTCCCCCCATGTGTCGTTTGCTGAATTTTTCCCCTGATGGGTGGCGTGGTGGCGTTTGCAGGTCCGGGGGGTGGTGGGAAGCGAAGCGAGGCGGCGATGATGGCTAATAGCTCGAGCTGTGAATAGTGAGTGAATGGAGAGATACTCGCAGCATTGCAATGGTTAGGAATTAGATACTATACTATACACTCAATCAGCTCAATCTTACACTGTAGGATTGGAATAAATCCAAAGAATAGAAACAAAAATAGCGTCGCCCAAACGCGTGACCTGCCCGATCAAGGGATTTTCATCCCTCCCCCCAGTCCAGCTCCAGGCGGGTTCAGCTTCTGGCCAATGCGCTGCTGCTTTTTGCTCCCTAGCAGAGTTGAAGGTGTGCCTTGGACTAGATGGACTAGACTAGGGACAGTGCTCTGCTCTTTTTCTCTTCTTTTCCAGGTTGGTCTTGTCCCCATTTATAATAAACAGCTGGAACACCTTCGCCAAGGTCCGCTTCTTTTTCTTGTCTCTCCCGCACTGGCATTGCATTCCTCCTTGCCACGAGCAGCGACAAACGACAACAAACAAGACTCTCGCTTTTGTTTCTGTTTTTTTCTAAAGCAGTGCGTCACTCGTTCATCGCACTTCTGTCCGTCTGTCTGTCACTTTTTTGCGCGCATACTGCGAGCATCCATCCGTTTTGTTTTATATTCGCCTTCTTCATTAATTCCTTGTGCGGCGCGCGCGCATAATCCAATTTATTTTTTTCCCAATCGCTCTCCAGCCTTTTCGAACGCCTCGTTACACACGCATAATCCGATATCGCTCGCTTCAGACGAAACCGCTCTCAGTAAAAAATCATCATGCTGCGGTCCGTTGCGGTTGCTGCGCTTTTGGGCGCTGGCTCGGCCTTGGCGGCTTCTTCGACGTGCTCCCTCACTAACAAGTGCCCTGAGGAATCGCCCTGCTGTTCCCGTACGTTGCTCATCTTGCGCTCTCTCTTCTCTCTTCACTCTTCAACATAATCTTCCAGAAATCCTTTCACTTTGTAGAATGATTCATGATTCAACTAACGAAATGGCTTTCTATCTCCAGAGTATGGCGAGTGTGGTGTTGGCGCTTTCTGCCTCGGCGGCTGCGATCCCCGAATGTCCTTTTCCATCAATTCCTGCACTCCTGAGCCCGTCTGCAAGACCAAGACCATGACCTTCGACTCCAAGCTCTCCAGCGTTGCCGACATCAGCGACTATCTCGGCGACCCTTCCACCGCCGACTGGGTGTCCCAGGGCGAGCCCGCCTACTACAACGGCAACATCCTCCTGACCATGCCCAAGAACAGCGTCGGCACCGTGCTGGCCACCACCGAGTACATGTGGTACGGCAACGTCAAGGCCAAGTTCAAGACGAGCCGCGGCAAGGGTGTGGTGACGGCCTTTATCCTGCTTTCCGACGTCAAGGACGAGATTGATTACGAGTTTGTTGGTGTGGATCTGGGAACCGCCCAGACCAACTGGTATTTCCAGGGTATTCCTGATTGTAAGCTGCTTTCTTTCACTTTCCCATGAAAAGACATTTCGAATCATGTATGGAGTCCGGCTTTGTGTATGCTAACGGTTAATCTCACTTAGATGACAACTCCGGCAACATCACCTCCTTGTCAGACACCTTCAACAACTACCACGTCTATGAGATCGACTGGACCCCCGACACCATTACCTGGCTGGTCGACGGCAAGGTCGGTCGCACCGTCAACCGCAAGGATCACTGGAACGCCACCTCCAATCAGTGGTCCTTCCCCCAGACGCCCTCCCGTGTCCAGATCTCCATCTGGCCTGGTGGTCTTGCCAGCAACGCCCCCGGAACCATTGCTTGGGCTGGTGGTGAGATTGACTGGAACGCCCAAGATATCCAAACCGCCGGCTACTTTTATGCCACCTTCGAGTCCGTCACCGTCTCCTGCTACAACGCCACCTCGTCGCTGGGAACTAGCACCGGCACCAGCTACACCTACAGCAGTCTCGTTGGCACCAACAACACTGTCGTCGACGGCAACAAGCGCACCAACCTGGCCTCTCTGGAGGGCACTGGAACCGACATGGATGCTGGCAAGCCGGATTCTTCATCAGCCGCACCCTCGGGCTCCGCGACCAAGTCTGCCGGCAAGCCGAAGAACACCCAAGCCTCGATCCCAGGTGGAAGCAACGGCTCCTCTGGCCAGGTTCCTGGTGGCAGCAATGGTAGCGGTGGCTCTGGATCCAGTGGTGGCAGCAGTGGCGGTAGCAGCGGTGGTAGCTCTGGCGGTAGCTCTGGCGGCAGCTCTGGCGGCAGCGCCCCTGCTGATACCTCCAGCTGCTCTTCCACCAGCTTCAACCAGGACTGCAGTGACAGCAGCAGTGACAGCAGCAATAGCAAGAGCGGCAAGAACTCTGGCTCCACGGCCGGTGTGAGCAGTCTAGCAATGGTTCTGGCCGGTGCTGCGCTGTTTTTGTTTTAAGTTGGGGTAGTAGGTGGTCTGAATGACTAGGTTTTTTTGCGTGATTTTTTCGCGGGCTTCATATTGGATATTTTTTTTCAAGCTTCTTCACCTCATTCTTTGGTGTTTTGATGTGTTTCATGCATAGTCGAGGATCGAGGACAGTGTGTTTCCTTGGTGCGAATGATAATGAATGAGGAGGATGAGGGTAATGGGCGGCAGGCCTTAATTTAGGACGAGAGGCTGTGTATTTAGGGGGAGAATGCAGTTGTATTTACTGGGCTGATCTGAGTCATTTTTTGATGCTTGCGCTTGATGTGATTGATTTGTGAGGTTGATGTGAGCTGTCAATGTTTATCACGTAGCGTCGAGTTTAAAGTGGCTTGATTACTGACTGGTAGCTGTGTTGATGAGTGGCTATTCCAGGTTATTTATCTTGATGCTATAAGAAATTAGCATGGCGGCTTCTACTTATATCATCATTATAACTTGTATATATTCCTAATCACGATGAAACTGTATATTCCTAATCACGATGAACTGCATGAGAAATCGCGTGGAGTGAGCGGGCGTTAAAGGCGGGATCGACATGACTATGATTATAGTGGCGTATATGTTGTAACCTGTGGTACGTGGATCAGATGTAACATTGGATTAGACGCACGACATGTACTAAAAAGTCACAGCTAGCAGATGTGATTCTTCTACTACGTTAGCTTGCCTCTCATAGTAAAAAACAGATGGCCTTTGTTAATCATGCTGTACGGGATATAAAAGGTTGTCTAAGTGACTGACCCCCACACAGATCTATCAATCAATCTTGCATTTCACTCCCCCGCCTGTCAAAGCCATATTTCTCCGAGAGAGTTTGGATTTTTTTTAACTTTCCTTTCTCCCTGTCACTTTTCTTCTTCTTTATTTATCGAGATTAGAAATTTATTCCTGGTCATTGTTAAAATAGCCTTTGGCAGGGGGTGTTTTTGATAGCTTCTAAAGTCTCGCCTCGTTGTCATTGTGAAAAGCTTATTATTCTTTCCCCCCACATAGAGATTCAACCATTGCCAGCTCATCCAAAAAAAACATTGCTCATAATTAACACACATACGCACACGTTCAATATAGCAAATAATCATCATGTCGCGTCGTCTGCTTATTGCTCGGCCGGGCCACATCTACCTCGCGACCTACAGCCCCGCTTCTCCTACCATCACCATCGATCTTGACGTCCCCTTCGCTGGCAATCCGTCCTGGTTCGCCATCTCTCCGACGCACAAGAACTTATTGTATACGTTTGATGAGGGTACTGCGACGACGTTCCTGTTTGAGCTTGATCTTGCGTCAAATAGCCTTACGAAAGTGGCTGAACGAAAAGATGGCAGTGAGGGAGTATGTCATCTAGGGCTCAATAAGGAGGGGACCATCATGATTGGTAGCTCTTGGGCTTCTGGTACGATAGATATCTGGAATACGAAGAACCAGTCGTTGGAATTTGTCAAGACCATTCATTCAAAAGATCCTGTTCTCGATGCTGGTCGAGTGGCTCGTGCTCATCAGGCGGTTATTGACCCTACTGGCCGCTTCTTCGTCGTTAATGATCTCGGCACAGACTCTCTTCTTGTTCTGGACTCTTCTTCATCCGATGTGCCGATTGTGAACCGGGTCCGTGTGCCGTCTGGCTCGGGGCCCCGTCACGGAGTATTTTATCCCGGAGGAGAAAATGATTCCCCAGCAACGCATTACGTGCTTCTTTGCGAGGCGAGCAATCGCGTCATTGTTTTCTCTCTCAAATACACGGATGCGAATATCGAATTTACTACTGTGGAGAGCTACTCTACCTTTATGCCTGACGATTCTTCTCCTGAGCGCATCTCTTCTGCCGCCGCGGGAGAAATTGTTCTTTCAAAGGATAGTAAGCATATTTACACGTCTAACCGTTTGACAACCTCTCCCACTGAGACGATTGCCCACTTTCGAACCCTTACTGGTTCTAATTCTCAGCGTGAGGGGGGTTTATCGTTGGAACTCGTGGCAGAGACGTCGACGCAGGGAAAGCATCCTCGAATGTTTAGTGTAAGTAGAGATGGAGGCGAGTTGTTTGTTGGTAATCAAGAAGGGGAATGGGCGGTTGTTGCCTTAAAGAGGAAAGATGATGGGACGTTGGAAAAGAAACCCGTGGTAGGGATCAAGATGGAGGATCTTGTTAAAGGAGAAGGAGATCAAAGAGGGCCAATGTTTGTATTAGAGGTTGTGTAAGACAAGTTAATGAAAAAAATGTATCCGATATATTTCATCTATATGAGCGCTATGTTTTGTCTGATATGGCAGTCTATATAATATTATACTAAAAAAATAGTGCGCGTTCCATCCCCCCCTTCTTGGGCCATGCTTTTTCTTAAATTAACAGCAGACCCATCGCTGCAAACACCATGCTCAACCCCATTGCCTGTACATTCACCCTACCAGCGCTGTTTTTACCGCTTGCTGCATCGGCCACTCCTGTAGGGTTGCTTGCTGTAGTGCTTGCAGGTGTAGTCGCGGCTGAAGATGAGTGAGCAGCAGTGGGTGATGCCGCCGGGGTTTGGGCTCCTGATGATACGGGTTGGGCGGTAGTTGAAGCAGGGGCATTAGTTGATGAGGCGGAAGTCTTAGACGCAGCGGTTTTAGAAGCTGCCTTGGAAGCTGAAGAGGAGGTTGAGGATGAAGAAGCTGATGAGGGTGCCTCGCTATCCCCATTACAAGCACCAGTGAGGCCCTGAAGAGAAGAGGTTGATGTGATGGCCTGGACCTTGGTGCCGCAGTTGCTGTAAGGGGCGAGATGGATACTGTTGCCGGTAAGATCGAACACGGCTACGTTTGGTTAGCTTTGAATGACAAACAAGAAGATATCATAACTGTATAGAGAAGGAGGTAGAGACTTGCCGTATGCAGATCGCAAAAAGGTGTCGCCAAGGAGAGCAAACTCGGTGCTTCCCATCATGCCCAAGTAGCACTCAGAAGAGCTGACCTGTCGAATCATCTCGCTGTAGGGAACGGGGATTGTAACGCCGTTAAAGTTGAAGTCGATTGATCCATCCTGGCTGGCAAGGTCGCAGTCGACGGAGTAATAGCCACTGCTGTCTAGACCGCTCGATCCAAGGCCGTCGGCAATCTCAGTCACGACCGACTGCGGCAGTAGCGTCAACGTCGAGCCGCTGTCGAGGAAGACAGTCATGCTTGTTTGGCTGAAAGTCGTCGACTTGCCCTGGGGAGGCGAGAGCGCAATGGAGTTCATGTTGACCCAGTAGCGGGCCACGCCGTCGGGGGATTCACTAGCGGGGACGATGGGCAGCTGGGCGAGCTTGCCTTGGAACTTGGCCGTGTCGACGCCTCCGAAGATGATGACGCCTTCTTCCTCGGCTTTGCTGCCGAGGGCGAGGCTGAAGGCCTTGGTGTTGGTGACGCCCTGGGCCGCCAGCTCGTCGACAAAGTTCTTGTAGTCGGTGTTGAAGCCCTCTCCGGCGCCGATGCCGAGAATGCCGGAGAACTCGTCCAGACTGGAATCCGCCACGCCGAACTGGACCTGCTTCATGGTGGCCGAGCCGGGGAGGGAGATGCTGTCGAGGATGTAGGTGACGTTGGCCTCGCCGATGCCGTACTTCAGCTCGGCCGACTCCTGGGTGTTGCGCGAGGTGGAGGAGGATCCTGGGGTGTAGAAGCCGATGGCGTTGCAGAAGCGCTGGTCGGAGCTGGCGACGTTGGAGCAGTCTGGGTTGACCCAGAGCTCGAAGGAGCCGGTGTCGATTTGGGCGTAGACTGTTTGGGGGGGAGTTCCAATGTTGACTGTGAATGAGAGTTTTAGTACGCTGTATATATATCGTGTATATATTGAAGAAGAGGAAGGGAGTTATATTGCTTACGTTGAGCGTAGTATGAAACGTCTGATCGGTTCTCAACTTGGACTTCCACGGCTCGTTTGTCCAAGGTGGCGCGGTGGGCGTGAATGACAGGTAGGGTAATGGTCCTTGAAGGGCCGTCTTCCACGGGGAGTTTACGCTTGCCGTTGAAGGGGAGGATGTGGAAAGGCTTGTCTTTGTCATCGTCATCCTCGGCGCTTCTAGACGGCAGTCGAGGCACCGGCAGAGTTATCGCGCCAGCCGCACCATCATCATCCTCCAGAATTGTCCGCTTGTTGGGATATGGGAATGGCAAGATGTGGAATGGCTTATCCTCCTCTTCATCACTTGCACTCCGTTGTGAGAGCTCGCCCCCTATTACGTCCACTCCTCGAGCTGATGAATGTGGCGATGAGATGACTGGTAGAGTGATTTTGTTGCCGACGTCTTCCGGCTCGAATGCATGCCTGGGCCGCGCCTGTGCTAGCAAGGCTAGAGAGAGGATGAGAAAGGACGAGATGGCCATGATGCGCGCTGTGTGAAATGACTGTATAGCAATGATTGTTGTTGTTTCGCTCAATGATATGATGCTTTTATATATAAACCGTAGGCGTATGTACGTATATATATGTGCATATATATATGCAATGTATAAATGAGATGAGGATATTATCGGATAAAATTATAGAGAACGACGAAGCTCAATAATGAAGGACACTCGCAATCAACAAAACAGCCTTCTAGGCTTGTCCGTTTTTCGAACAAAGAGAAGCCAGTTCCCGAAATGGAAAATATACAAGAAACGATTGAAGATGAAAAAAAAAAAAAATATTTTTGCGACAGAGCGAGAGAAAAAGAAAGAAACTTTTTAAAAAGAAGGAACCATTACTCGCTACACATTAAATTGTAGGATAAAACGAAACGGAAAGCCAAGGAAAAGATCGATTATCTGGGTGATGACGAAGCCCAGGGTTAGAGGCTTGTCGTGAATACGGGGGACAGGGTGAGTTATTATTAGTCGTAGTGCAAGCTATGGGAGCGCGTTTGTATGGCGATAGACAGTTGTTTTAATTGGAGACGTATCCGAGGACATGGTACCGCGAACCAGTCATGTGTGTCTGTAATAGGAAAACTAGTCTAACACATAGAGAGAGAGAGAGAACCAAATAGAGGATTTCACGATTCTATGCGGTCTAGGGAAACGCGGCCCATGGAGGAGCTGTCATTTTCTCTTTTTCTCATTGCTTGGCTTTTCACTAGCTGCTAGTACTACCACTCGGAAGCGATAGGAGGCCTGTGGGGTTTGAGGTTTGCAGGGAGGCTGAAATGGTGAAACGCGCAGCGTCGAGGGTTCCGGCTCTGGGCCCAGTGGATTGTCAAACACGGAGGAGGGAAAAAAAAAGTTGGTTTAAACGCGTGGCTAAAAAGGCAATAGAGGGTTGAAGGAGGGGGGGTTTTATTGTTTTGGATGTTTAGCGACGTTTTTTGAGAATTAGTGCTTTTCAATTCTGATACTATCGCGAGTTTACGTTTTACTTCACTTGTAAAGTCTTGGAGGAAGAAGTAAAATGTCAACTCGGCTGAGAGTCAGTGAGAGCGGCACGGCATGTCGGTGCGTGGAGACGGCCAAGAAGGTCCGGTGCCCCTGGTTAATCAAATTATGGCTACTGGAGTTGCACCTATCAGGCAGCTGGACAGTGGACGATCCCGCCAAGCTTATGCTTAGACACGACAGGGCCTTTATTTCGTGTTGCTTGTATGGAGAGCTCTGTGAAATGAGGAGGAAGAAGAAGCAACCATGTCGTGTAGAGAGAGAGAGAGAGATTCGGAGCGAGCGGAATTGGGTGTAATACTCCGTGCTAGTCTGTACCTTATCTGCCACCGGGAAGGCCGTCTGCCGGGTCTTTTTAACCAGGGCGCTTAACATGTACTCCGTGCCCCGTAAATATGCGTGGCTTCAAGTCTGGCTGCACGAGCGAGAGGAATAGCTTCATGCTCTGCGTCTGCATCTGCATCTGTTCTGCAGTGTTGGCAGAAGCAGGCGCCTATTTTCAACGTCTTCGCTTATATAGTGTACGGAGGAGCAAAGTCTGATTTAGGCGCCCAAGCACCCCGACAGGATGCAAGGAGTCGTGTAGATGCTGAGACTTGTCTTGTAAATCCATGTATTACACACTTTGGTCTAATCTTGGCTCTGTCGCACACATGTATGCTGTATGCGGTATCACACCAATTCAGCCGATATCAAGAAAAAAAAGGCCCAATTCACAGCCAACCACCACCAGGCAATACTTGCACATACATGTGCATACATACAGTCCCGATCACCATCTGCCAAAAAGCACTCATTTTTACTGATGCCCGACCATCCCTGGCAACTTGGTCCAACACACTCATCTCCATACCTCCATACACAAGTAGAAGATGAAGAAAAAGACCCATCATCTAGTCGAGCCAAACATGTCCCCTGTTGAGCCGTCGAATCAGGACTAGAAGACGCTGTTTTGATGCGTTGTCCTGCGTCTATAGCGGCCATCCCCGCAGCACCGTGTCCCACGAGAAAGGGCTTCACTTTTGCCGCTTTAGGGAGCTGGCGTCTCTTCCGACCCTTTCTATTCCTTCTTTTATCGTACTAGCTTCGTTGATTGGAAGCGTGTGGTGTATTCGTGCGCATTGCGATGTGTTGGCGATGAGGGTTGATGGCTGCAGCTTGAGGATGCTTCTTTTCTTCAATTTTTTTCATGTAGGACTAGCTGCAGGAAACTCACCCATCCTTGATATTAACCACTTCAAATACTAATCTTCGGATCTCATACCACCGCTATCCATGTGTCGAGAATATTCAACTCCATTGGGCATCCCCCCTCAACCTGCTTTTAAACGCCAATCAGGCACATGCAAACATGCAGCAGTCACAGTCTCCTCTCCTTTCCTCTACATCCTGCATCGTCTCCCCCATTAATAAACACATCAGTTTATCCTATCGTATGCCATCACCAGTCTCAGTCTAGAAAAGTGATTGGTCCCTTGCGTAGAAAAATGCCAATCACGCTGCTTCACTCTTGATGGCCGCATCCACCTGCAGCTGCATGCACTTACATCCGTACCATTTTCTCGACTTCCCACTCGCTCGGCAAGCCCGCAGGAACAGCGATGGCACTTTACGTGTAAAGGCTGCATATGCGTCGTCTGTTATAATTGACTAATTCGGCAGCAGCAGCATGATGTGTGTGCGGCTTTGACCAATCTTTGCTTCTTCTTCGCTGTGGCGGAGGGAAAAGGTCTAATGACCAAAGGACTATATAATGCACAATTCAACGCCAAAGTGTGGTGGTATATTTTTATCCAAACCATAGCTTGTCCCTAGCTTCATTTGGATCTTTTTCATAGATTCGTTCTTATCCGTCCGAAAAAAGTCTGCCATCTAGGCCGAAGGACAGTCTGGATGTATATCCCTCTATATCTAGCTCAACTTGAGGCGCTTCAGCGCCATGGATCACCAACGGACGGACACACACGTGGAGTACAGCATTATCATCTCCCCACTATTTCAACCATCGCAAAATCTATAGACTCTATCAAAACAACATTTGCTTTGATACAGCGGCGCTCAAGCTCTGCCGCCCATACCAATCTCATCATCGGTCTCGTCGTCGGCTTCACCCTCGCTGCCTTCATCGCCGGCGTCTGCATCTTCCTCTGCTGCTACGGAGACTCCATCAGATTCTCAAACAAGAAGCACAGACATAGACGCCGGTCGACGAGTAGTAAAGGATCGAGGAATTCAAAGCACTCGAGAGAGGCAGAGCATGCCGAGGGCGCCGGTGTGGAAGGTGAAAGGGGGGCGGCGTGATGTGGTGACATGCATGGGATGCGGCGTTTAGCTTTTTTTTTTGTGAACAAGGGATTTGATATGTTCTTGATGTTATGTTTTGGAAGTGTTGTCGCTTGTTTGCTCCTTTATGGCCGACTGTGAGTGCTTCGAAGCATGAAGTCTTTGGTTCGAGAAGGTGTTATGCATACGGGATATTTCTGACGGATAACGTTGATGGATTGGGCACATTGCTCATTATATCACTTCATTAATTTCAGATAAGAAACACGAATAACATTACTTCTACATTTCTCGTCTACATGCATGCTCTCAAACCACAATCTTGTCGCTCCCAATCTATTCAGATCATTCATTAGCCCTCCAACTCCTTCCACCCCCCTCTCAATGCACTGACACTCGCTTATGTCGACGATGGCAGTGGTGACGATGGTGATGGTGATAGTGCCGCTTCCGCCGCTTCTCTCTTTGCTCCTCCTCACGCCGTCCGGTTTCCTGTGCATTCACTGCTGTGCCTGCACGGCCATTTTTCTGACCAGGCTCATCCGGTAGCGGTATGTCCAATCCGTTCAGAATAGCTTCTAAATCGGCTCGTGTGGCCATTGGAATCCGCGGAGAGAGTGGCAGGATGAGCTCTTCGAACTCGGCAATGGGATCTCGAGGACGGAGGATATGCTGAGCACGGTGGAAACGGTGATGGCGATGGTGGTGGTGTGGATTGTGGCGATCCCGATGGGAATTGAAATGAGGATTTTGGTTATCGTTACGATCATGAAGATCAATATTTTGATCATCGTCATGCTGATGGTCATGGTGATCATGGTAGTGGCCTCCATGGAAATGCTTATCCTCGTGTTGATGGTGGTGAATCGTCAGGGGCACTGCGGGTAAAGGAGGTTCATCTTCATTGTGAGCGTCAACACCTTGTCCTTGAGGTACCTGCTCCATCTCAGCTGCCCTCGCGGCATTTCCACACGCAGTATCATCTGCATGATCTCCTTGATTCTCGCGGTGGTGGCGAGATTCAGAGTTGCGTCGTCGAGATCGCCGGCGACGATGATTTTGGCGCCAGCACCAAAAGAAGATAAGAACTGCGACGACGACTGCAATGAGGGTAAGGCCAATAGCCATGCCAATTGCTGCTGAGGATGATATTTGGTCGTCACGAGGATCATGGGAGTGAAGGATGGGAGGCGGGTGATGGTGGTTGTGGAGGCAAGGCATGGTAAAGATGGGGAAGAACATGATGAGGTGTATGGAAGATATTGGATAAGAAACCAGCTGAGAATGCTTTATCGGCCTTAATGCTACAGAAAGTCTAGGGGATATCTCTGTTACGACGACGATAGTTCATCTTTATACAGCTACCAAGTGGAAGTTTGCTAGCTAGAGAGGGAGACTACGATAGTACTCCTGGTACTGGTTCATTGTTGCGGCTCATCCTAGTTTGACAAGCCCGAGCACCTAGCCTCACCGTTTTCTGATATCGAAACAGTTTGTCCTCTTTATAACCGTAAAATGGTTCAGTTGAGGGAGGTATTTAGCGCAAATGGATTCTACTGATAGTGATAGCTTGGTGGTTCAGGAGATGAGAGCCGAACAAACAGTCTAGGTGGCGGATAGTTTTGTGATGTGATGTGAGGCATTCTGACGGCTTCTGTTAAACATGTGAGATGGTAATTTTACGGTTTGTAGAAGGTGAGAGCGTGTCTATCGGGAGAGGCAGTCTTGAGGTAGACAAGCAATGTTGGTGCTGCAGTGACGAGAGAAGACGTTTTGGTGTGGAGAGTACAAAAGCGTATGTGCCTGGTGCCTGTGGACAAGAAGAAGGCTTCTAGAACACGATTAGTGTTTTCTGCGCCAACATACTTTTGCAGCTAATTGCTAATAAAGTTGGACAGCTACTAGATACAGTACAGCACAAGCTTTGCGGGATGCTCTCCTTTGTCATACAGCCACAAATCAAGGGCTTAGCAAGTCCCACAAGGCAGACGTCAAACACCAGCACGGCATCCACAGGACGGGACGTCGATCCCCGGATTAGTAGAAGATGAGCCGTAGATGGTCGGATATTTGTCCGTTTAGCCGTGATCCGAGATACTTGGTCATCTGCGTATCCTTGGTATCGTATCTATTGCTTGTTCATTGTCTTGGAGGGGAGAAGCAATCATCATGCAGTATCAAGCTTAGTAATAGGCTATTTGTGGCAGATTGTTCTTAGTAGCACAGCGGACAATCTATCAACCGACAACGCAAAGCTGGGCTCGCAATTCGGCGTCTCCACCACAGAAAGGCAATTGGGCAAGTCTGTCCGTCCCGCTTCGGAGTGGCGTTGGAAGCGGTGGTACCTCGTTGTAACTGCGTGGGGTAGAGAAGAATAAAGGTGGAAATGGCGACATTCTGTACAGAAGGAATAGTAGATTCTAATTGGTATGAAGATGGCGGTTTATCTTACATGCAGAGTGAGTCCATGGATGCATGACGATTGCAGGGCGGCATTTGGAAGAGGAACGGGAACTCGTCTGATTCGTTGGACTGGCCTTTTTGGTCATCTGCCGCCATCAAGGTTCTGCAGAAGAGCAAATAAGCTGATGACACTTTATTGCTGTTTTTGAAGCAGCTCTTCGACTTACTATCTTGTCTTGAAGCTAGCAGTACTATACTGTACAGGTAGTATTCAACTAACTTGTTCGATACGCAAATGCCTAGCGGTACAGTAGTGCCGTCGCCCCCCACAAGCCACATCGGCGGTTTCCATTAGGTACTCACAAGTACTCCTGTACGGAGCTGGAGATATTGCCGCAGTGCTGAAGATAGTACCGCAGTGCTGGAGCAGGTATAGAATGACTTTGGAGGTACCTAATTTGGTAATTTGTGCCCCTCATCACCTAAAAATTTCGTTGCGTTTGTGATTTCCTCTTTGGGCCGCGGGGCAGTTTTTGGAACTTTTTATCTATTTTTTATTCGCGGTGATGGCGAGGATGGCATCAATTATCACGAAATGCTTTAGCACTTATGTAGATAACAGATTGGAAACAACCAGACTGCTCAAACATGGGAACCAACAAATCACACAATTCAAAACAATGAAATGTCTCTCCTTGCAGCCACAGTTTGATCGCCGCCGTGAGTCAGTCGGATCCTGATTTATAATGGAGACGCCATACGAATAGATGGAACAGAAAAAAAAACCAAAAAAAAAACCGCGGCTACAAGCTCTGTGGCTAACGACCCAGTCTAACTTCTCCATCCTCCATCCTCCATGGTGCATAAACGCCGACGTTCCCCACAGAAGGCAATGGATGGAGTTGGATGCATGTAGATATAGTAGTAGCAGCCAGGTAGGTCATCGATGGGGACAATAGATCCAAGCTCCCACCATAGTGACGCGCTACACTTGTTCCTGTGGTTCATATAATAATGGCTGCCCTGCGTCACTTGTGCCGTCCGTCTCTCCTCTCCATCTCAACTCTCTCAACTCTCTCAACCCTCCGCAACCGCACAGCTTCCAACTTCTACTCCCGAGCATTCAGCATCACCACCGCAAACATGTCTTCCGGAAGAACCGTCACCCTCAACACGGGCTACAAGATCCCCCAGATCGGCTACGGCACCTGGCAGGCCGGCCCTGGTGAGGTCGGTGCTGGTGTCTATGAGGCTCTCAAGATCGGCTACCGCCATCTCGACCTGGCTAAGGTCTACGGCAACCAGAAGGAGGTTGGCGAGGGCATCAAGAAGGCCCTGGCTGAGGTCCCCGGCCTGAAGCGCGAGGACATCTTCATCACCTCCAAGCTGTGGAACAGCGCTCACAACCCCGAGGATGTTGCTCCCGCTTTGGACGACACCCTTGCCGAGCTTGGCCTCGACTACCTCGACGTACGTAGACCAAATTCCATCCGACTCGACTCAATTCAAATTTTGGAGAGAGACTTGAGGAAATGGAGAAAGATACAACCTCGCTAACTCAGCTTCTTAGCTCTACCTCATCCACTGGCCTGTTGCCTTCGCCTCTGGCAAGGGTCTCTTCCCCAGAAACGCCGACGGCTCTGAGTCTGTCCTCAACCACGACGTCTCCATCGTTCAGACCTGGAAGGCCGTGACTGAGCTGCCCAAGTCCAAGGTCCGCTCCGTTGGTGTCTCCAACTTCACCATTGAGCATGTACGTGTCTTTTTTTTTGCTACTCAACTCCCCCATAATCTGAAGCGAGATCGACTAACTTGAACTCACAGATCGACGCTGCCATTGGGGCCACCGGCGTTTTCCCCGCTGTCAACCAGGTCGAGCGCCACCCCCGTCTCCCCGACCTGCCCTTGATCAACTACTGCGCCAGGAATGGCATTGTCATCACCGCCTACTCTGCCTTTGGCAACAACACCAGGGGCCTCCCTCTGCTCGTCAACACCGACGAGGTCAAGGCCGTCGCCGAGAACCTGTCCAAGAAGCAGGGCAAGACCGTCACCCCCGCCCAGGTCATCCTCGCCTGGTCCCAGATCGGCGGCCACACCGTCATCCCCAAGTCCGTCACCATTTCTCGCATTGCCGAGAACTTCCAGGAGGTCGAGCTGGACGATGAGGCTATTGCTGCGCTGAACAAGCTGGGCGAGACTCCCTACCGCTTCAACGTTCCCTTCAACTGTGAGTATTTTCTTCATCCACCTGCCTGTCTGTTGAGTGTAGAAGCAGCGCTAACTAAATTTTCGCAATAGACAAGCCCAGATGGAACATTAACCTGTTCAACACCGAGGACGAGAAGGCTGCTGCCCACACCCCCTTTGTTAGCCTGTAAATTCGGAGAGGAAGAAAATGTCTGTAGCGCGAGATGAATACCCATGAACATATGGCCCAAGAGCCTGATAGAAAAAAAATTACATAACTGAATAGACTTGCATTGATTGCATTTGCAAGACAAATATGTTGTTTACCCGATGCTTTGTAGTGATGACGAGAAGACTCTAAGCTTATTGCGTGAAGTAGAGCCATGTAAGTCTCAAATCATACTGACAGCGACGACACTGCCTTAATTAGAACTTCGCCATCCCATACTTCAATCAGAGCTGCGGCATACCTTCGTACTACTCACACGTCATATCTGTACCTACATGCTGCCTTGTATGCCTTGCTGGCTCCCATACACCTACAAAAGGGTGGCGATTTAGAATTCAAATGTTCAAATAAAGGTATCTATCTGATTTGTTGTGAAGAAGTGAGATTGCAAATTTACACTCCTTGAGTGTGCTGTTCTTAGCTTACTCTGGTATCAACTAACACAAACATGTTCATGAAAAAAGGCCATCGCAAAAATCAGCCGCAAATCCGTCGTAAAGATACTGACTCCATTCCATGTGCCAAGGAGAAGCGAGATCTGCCATGTCTAGCAATATACCGCATTTCCAATTTTCGCGCCTCTTTGACGTCACGCACAAGGCCGCTCGCCAGAATAAGTCTATCTGAGCCTGCACAACCTGCGTTGCATCTATAGTGGGGTCTTCATCAGAGGGAATAAACTCATAAATGATGCGTCAAGCAACTTGGAGCACATCCACTTGAGGACTGATGTTTTCAGTAACCCAGATGGGCGCGGTATTAAGCGAGGTGGTGGCGGCCATACGAAGCATTTCATACCACTCCGTGATATCTTTCCGATAGAGAATTGGCCAAAATTACAACATTTCGGGTTGTCCAAGTTTCTTGTGCGACAAGACGACGTATTATCGCTTCTTTCTGCGCTGCCAAAGACAATCCGAATGATTGAGTTGAGCTTTCTCTACTTTCTGGACGATGGCGGTAGCTATAGAGACCTGCTAGAGGAGATGCGAAATACTCTAGGCTGGCAAAGCAGAGACGTCGCCGAGCGCCCAAAGGTTAGGTTATAATTGGGCTGGATAATCATGAGGGTAACGAAGTGATTGGTAGATCTATTTGGCTCGAGCAAGAGCTGTAATTGTTCTTATACGGCGGCGGAAGTAATCCCAATGTTTGCCTATGGCAGCTCAGGCCGAAACTTGCCTCGTCTTCGTAAACAATCTAGGCATGCTTGGATTGTCCTATAGGCTTTAATAACGTTAGATGCAAAGATTCCAGGGCCACGTATCTGTACATGGCGATTATGAGGTGAAATTGCCCATTCCATCCTCTCCTCAAAACTTTCTTTTTTTCCCCCTTTTTTCCTCCTTCGAAGAGAATCCTACTCCATCAATCCTCTTTAGAGTGCCCACGCCTCCTTTCTCTCCCTTTAATTAGTCCTTCTTCTTATACACTGCGTTAAAAACATCCCTCTTCATCTTAATCATATCAATCATAGCCTGCGTTCGCACTCCCTCGGGTAGCCAAACTAGTATCCGTCGTTGAATGTCTTGTAGCCAGTGGGGGCTCATGTCCCTCATACCCCTCTTTACTGCCTGGTCCATCTTGTTTACTATCAGCTGCCCATACTGGTCCCATTTCACGGCGCGATCTGAATCTGCCTGATTGTTCCCTTGGCTGCGCACCTCGCCGGGGATGACGGCGAGGGCTTTGACGTGGCTTATTGCGGGGTCAACCGTGAACTCGCGCGCGAGGGCCCAGGTCATAGCAAGGTTGAAGCTCTTGGTCGCTGTATACATGGCCATCCATGGAGTACCGTACCAGGCCATTGAGCTCACATTTAAGACAAGCGAGCACTGATCTGGGCCTGTCGGCTTGCGGCTGAGGATAGGTAGTAACAATGCAGTAAGGCGTGCCATAAAGCGTGCGTTCTGGTTGATCACGGCATCGACATCTGTACTGGAATAGGTCCCAAAGGGCCGGAAGGGCGGGTGCGCGATCGGGTTCCCACCGATGTTGTTTACTAGAATGGTGACGTCGAGGTCCGCAACGGACTGGACCGCTACCTCCATCTCTTCGGGGGTGGCCGTCCGCGCATCCATCACAATGACTCGTACGTCGATATCAGGTTGAAGCTCATGTATCTGGGCAACAGCCTCGGACAATTCCGAGGCAATATGCGCCAATAATATGAGATTGAAGCCTTGCTTAGCCAGTGCTTGGGCAATGCCGAGGCCAATTCCCGCGCTGGAACCGGTAATTAGAGCATAGGCAGGTTTGTTCCCTCGATTATACCGCGTAACAGGACGGGATGGCGTAAAGAGGTGGAAGGAGAGGAAGTCGAAAACATTATAGATGAGGCTGCCAAGGGTCAAAGCACCCGTTCCAGCGAGAAAAAGCAGCCATACGCTCGCCATTTAGGGCAGTATAGACTTAGGTGTTAATAGAGGCTATAGCTATGAAGGAAATTGGCTATAAGAAGACTACTAGATAAGAGGTCTACCAATTAATAGATTTTCTTAATCATGGGCTGCATGCTCATCTAATCAGCACTAGTAATGGGTCGGTCTCGGGGAAAAAAGGGCAGAGAGCTACTTCATGTTCGTACTCTCCCCTGCTTACACAGACCCACTCACTTTCTGTACAGCGTTCCAACACCAGGCACAGCAAGCCATTTATATCCTTCAATATCAACCACTTCTTTCCCATCAACAAAGTCCATACAGTTTATAGTCTATTCATTTTGATAGCCCTAAATTAGGGCTATATACAATTGCTTTTACCATCTCTATATAAACATGCGCTGCGAGGCTATCTATGCTCTTTACAATTTCCAAAGGCAGTCAACACGCTTCTATGGAAGTTCTTATTCCTCTATTTTGTAGAAGCTTCCTGGCCATAGTTGCAACCCTGGACCATTATATTCAACACACGTAAGATGTTGTTTGATAGATTTATAATATTTTATAATATTAGGCTTGCAGGCCGTACAAGATTTGCATTTGTGACCTCTACTAACCCAGTTTATGACCTGTGTTATTAAGGACTTCTGACAGTTGCTTTGCCAAAAACCCTACAGCATCATGGAATTGCATACGCATTGCGGTATCTTCCGCCGTCAGTAGTGAACCGGATGAGAGTCAGCGTTGGTCTACTCAGTAGTGGCGGGAACTAGTCCACTCACGGCCCCCAAAATCAATAGTGCCTTAGCTAACTGCTCCCGTATGAGTTAATAGATGCGGCTTACCTCTTCAAAGGTTAAACAAGAGAGATGGATAATTCGAATATACGAAATAAACCCAACCGTTAAGAGATTAACGTGGCAAAGCTCACTTTTCACCGCGGATTTAGCAGACCAAGTGGAGGTGTCGGAGCTGGCGGAGGTAGCGGCGGTGATGTCGGAGGCGGAGGCGGGCACGGTTATAAGCAAGCAGGTAGAAGCAGTGATTCGATGTTATCCTTTGTATGCTATAAGGGACTGGGAATAACGATATTAATGAGATATGGTTATTGTTCAGTATACCGTATGGTCACTTAGGAAATTGAGACTTGTTTAAAACGTGGATGAAATACATAATAATTGGGGATTTAAATCTCACCGCGTGTAGACTTTCATTGGATCTCAATTTTGTTCTTTTGTTCGACCTAGATATATTCGTTAACCATCTTGGCTGCTTCCCTTATCCTAAGGCATGTAATCTCAACTGGTAGCTCTGTTACCTTTCCTTCCATCAAGTGCTACACTATCTAGGAATCCTCATCAGGATAACAACTGTCAACAAGGTTACACCCCTGAATAACATATCTTAGCTTAGTATACAACTTGCAAAATACTTACAGCAGCTTGCAAAAGGGTAAATATTATCACAGAACTTCTAGACTTCTTTTTAAGCAGATATGATTCTAACAGAGTAGATCAAGGAGCAAAGGGCCTCATTATCTTTTATGATAAATAATAGCGCCTTTATCTTTAATATTTTAGTCCTTAGTGTAGGTAAAGTTATTTTAAATAACATAACTATTAGCATAGATGATATAAGTGTAATATCTTAACGCTCAGTTTGCCACTCGCTAACTTTAGTAAATATGCAGTTCTATTTACAGCTACATGCAAGACAAGGCCCAGAGGGCGGCCTGGTGAGTAACTTGAATACCTGCTTGAAAAATTGGCTACATTTAAAGGAGCCGAGAGTGTCATATTCCAGTCAACCTTTGACTGCCTCATAGAATGCGCCTTTTATCATAATATCGGGTACTTCAACGATCTCGATCTTAATTGGTTATACAGCTAGTAAGGGGTTATGATCCTGATTGCTGGACAGGGGTCTGGCGCTATCTCAGCTGTCATGCCAGCCAAGAGACGTGCTAACAGTTTATATAGAATAAGTACGAGAATAATTCCAAATAATTTCTGAGAAAGGTTACCGACAGAAGCGGTACTGGTACGAATATACGAATGAGATGAATAAGCAGACCTGTGGCTCTCTCAAATCTTTTTCTTTCCGCTAGACGGTCTCCATCTCCTCTCGTAACCTCAGTATTGGCTAACTACATGTCCTCCGCCGGCAAAAGCCGCGTGGCTGGGGCTCCAACGGTAGGTGCCATTATCGACCGCAACCATGGAGACATTTTGGGCATAGATATGGAGGAGGAGAGGGACTGTGATGGCTGTGATATCGGTCATCTCTGTACCATGTCACATTTCTGCGACCGGGTGTAGACTAGTCTCCTCCGACGGCAGTTATGGCACAGAGGAGACCCATCAGACACCGGTAGCTATACTAGCTTTCTCTATTTGTAATTATCTTTTATCTTCATTGCAGAAGTAGGTTTGAAATATATCGATCCACATCCCTTAATTAGCGGGCCATCATCCTAATTCACTGCCACCCTTGCAGTGAGGGACGACACTGGAAACTTCTCTAGCGCTCTTCAAGGCTTTGACTTGGCGACTTAGACAATTTATTGTTAAATAAGAACATGGCTCCCCGCGTTAATACGTAAATATCTATCCTTTCTCTGTAGCCCGACTTGAAAATATTCACCGAATATTTCACCAGCCAACCTCTAGTCTTCTTTACTTATACCATCGAACAGTATGGCGACATATGACTTCATCATTGTTGGGAGTAAGCTTCCATTTCTTTTTATGCCGATATCACACTTGAACAAAGTCTCTTTCTGTTGCGTATGAGTAAACTATAGCCACAATGCTAATTTCAGCTTCGTAGGCGGCCCCGCTGGTGCTCTGCTAGCCTCAAAACTTGCAGCAAGCAAGGAAGCCCCTCAAGTGCTCTTGCTAGAGGCAGGAGGGGATACCTTGACGAATTATCCTGCCAGGGAACGCTTCACTGTTGTCAAGACAAAGCCAGAATTGAACTGGGGGTACACCACCGTACCGCAACAGCAGCTTTCTGGACAGCAGATCGATTATGCCAGGGGAAAAGCACTTGGAGGAACAACCAATACTAACTTTGGAATGTGGACGAGACCTAGCCAAGGCGATTTTGAAGAGTGGGCAGAGCGTATTGGTGATAAGTTTTTCGGCTGGGAAAATGCCAGTCGGTCTTTGGATGCTATTGAGCGGTACGGGCATCTGGACAACGTTGCGTGGGACCAGTACGGAGGTCGAAGGGACCAAGGAACAGGAGACGTGCCTCTCAGTTTCTCCAACGATAGGAATAAAGCTAATGAAGTTCTTCTCAATGCCTTCGCGAACTATGGCTCGCTCAGCCATCCTTTTACTAGGGATATCAATTCCGGCGAACTTATTGGG
Organism: Trichoderma polysporum; assembly: GCA_030278935.1. Taxonomy (NCBI): domain Eukaryota; kingdom Fungi; phylum Ascomycota; class Sordariomycetes; order Hypocreales; family Hypocreaceae; genus Trichoderma; species Trichoderma polysporum. Next base: position 28,565 of record JARFTM010000018.1, read on the forward strand.
ACTGCGGTCATACCAATAATGGCAAAGGATGGCATCTACAGGGCAACAGCAGCCACCGTCTATCTCAGCAACCCACCGGCTAACCTCCACATTAAGAAGAACTCAGAAGTTGCCCGCGTCCTTTTGGACGAAGGTAAGACTAGGTGTAATGGCGTTGAGACGGTTCTGGGGCAGACATGTCAGTATCCTGCTCTCACTTCGACATGACGAACCACTGACCGTGTGCATATAGACTTGTCTTCTAAGGAGACCATCATCAGCTGTGGTGCCCTAGACACTCCTAAGCTTCTCCTGATCTCAGGTATTGGTCCCAAAGCTCATCTATCTGAGGTTGGGGTCGAGTGCAAAGTTGACCTCCCTGGCGTTGGTTCAAATCTCAAGGACCATCCGTTGAACATTATACTCTACAAGACGAGGGACTCTTTAGACCCAGATCTTCAAGATATTGTCGTTTCGTTCTTTAGAGATGAGAAGTTACTGGACTCCGCGGAAGCTGCTCTTGTTTCACCAGAAGATAAAAGGCTCTTGGCCAGACCCACTGTGGCAATGTTTGAAGTAGCGTCAGCGTTCAACTTCCCCCCTGGAGCTCCAGTCGCTGAGCCAAATGTTGCATTCTTTTGCCTCGGCATGGCGCCGCAGTCGACAGGAACGGTTCGCCTTGCATCGGCGAATCCACTAGACGCCCCTTTGTGCGACCCTAAGTTTCACTCTAATCAATACGATAGAAAGACTGCAGTCTCTGCAATACGCGAGGTGCTCGATATTGTAGAAACTGGGTTTAACGGGCAAATAACAACACCTATTTCGGCGCCTGCTTCAAAGAGTGACGATGGCATCAATTCGTGGATTAACGACACTTTGGTCTCTGGCTGGCACATGAGTAGCTCGGTGAAGATGGGGGTAAATGACGATGAGACCGCATGCGTCGACTCGGATTTTAAACTCAGAGGCCTAAATGGCCTTCGAGTGGCTGATATGAGTGTATGCCCATTCCTACCGAATGGACACACAACCTCCATGGCCTATCTTGTTGGATTCTGGGCCGCGGAAAGAATTGCCAAAGATTACAATCTGCATATCTAGCTTAGTTCCAGTAGTTTAAATGTTTATTCTGAAGTTATTGGGCACGAATTTATGCTGGAGAAATAGCTCTTGAGAAGTTTAGATTGAGCTAGATTTAGGAAACTAGTTCCTTAGAGGTACGGGGTATGGCTAGTTCAGACTAAGGGTATGCTCTAAGGTATCCTTTGCATTGTATATATATATATATATTTGGTGTGACATGGACCTTTGACAATCCTTTAGTCATAGTGTAATAAATCGCCCTGCTTATTTCATTTGCTGATTGAGATTTCGCTTTGGTGGGGTAGTATCTTGATATGGCGGTAATATTACGGAGTAGTTAATACAATAATGAGACGATATAAATCAGGTTGACTGATTCAAAACGTATAACTCTTTTGTCCTTCAAAAACGAGCAATAGACTACTTTCCAACCTCTTAAGTTAAACATACTTCAATATTTAATAACGCTTGTAAATTCATTATATTAATGTAGCGACCTAAAAAAAGTTCGATAGTATATTAAAACTTGATCATTCATAATCAAGCAATTGTTTTCTTTAATTACACGATTTTGCACTACTGCGTATAGCATTCGTAGCTGTTCACCGCCGTTGCAGATTTTGATACCCATGCCTCACGCCGCGGGCGCACATAACCTGGTAGGGGCCTTGAGGTTTGCTCAGCGATTTGAGGTTACATCGGGATACCTTCAAGCCTTCCCTTATCCTGGGGCCTGAACCCAAGTGTGTGGGTATTGGGGGTGCGCCCGCAGTACATATATTATGGGCTCATTGGTTAACACCTGATGTTCGCAATCTACCAGCGCCCACTCGCGAATGTCATGTACTTGGAGGCCCTGCAACATAACATATACCGAGACTTTGCGTTATTTTTGTGAGCAATGTGACTTGAAAAGATATGCAATCCAAGATGCGTGGGAAGCTGAAGCCACTGGCCAGTGAACAGAGTGCAACCAAAACCAGGCACGAACGAGCGATGAATTCAGCCTGAGTTTCCTATCGGGTTTTATTGCAGAATTGCAAAGTTATCATGGCTGCATGCAGGCCAGCGGCAACGGGGCGAGCAATGCTAGCTGAAAGCTGAAGACTTAATTGAACCGTAAGCGCTGATTAGTAAAGAGACAACAGGCAAGCTGATCACAAATGCCGGAGTGAAAATAGTTGCGAATCCTGCCGAAATCCCGTCTATGATAGAAAATACGTAATGCATAGCACACACGTTTTCTATTGATTAGTCTAACAGCGCACCACTTGGACTATGCTGCCTGTTTTGCCCCTATTGCCAAACCCGCTCATATATAGAAACTCCTGATTTTAGTTAGCTGTAAAACAATTCACCTAAGCCTATTGAAAGATGTTGGTTAGCTGGAGAGCGATGCTGGTTTAGTCAAGATATAAAGACACAAACTAAATCCTTGGCATTTTATAGTGCATTGCTGTGTTATACATTTGCTAGATGAAATATAGATAGGATCCTCTATTTCCACCAATACATTTTTTTTCTTTTACTAAACTCAAGGTAGTTTTAAAGGCACTAAGCTCGAACAAGAGGATATCTGTACATGGGTCGGACTGCTGATGGGGCATAGTTTCAACTATTGACGATATTGCTGCATGGCCCGTCCCGTCCCCCGGCTTTAAAAGCCTGCTCTAGGAAAGAAGATGATAAAGGTCCCCAAAATAAGCATTGACCCCCAAGATTCCTGAAATAAATAAAAAACCGGTGCTTGCTGTCACTAACAGAAGCAAAATGTTGATAATCTATCTTCCATTCGCACTTGCGAGAGAGAGTTCAAGTCTCCAACATCATGACACTGCCACAGCCGGGAGACACCAAGGAAATGCTGGCCAACGAGAAAGTGGACAGTGCTGGCATGCCCACAGAGGCTGTCGACACTGATACCGATGTTGACCTCCAGGACATTGTATTGGACACAGTCAACGCAAAGTATACCGAATCTGATTACAAGCGCGTGCTCCAAAAGATTGATCGAGTTCTACTGCCGCTCATGTGGTTGTGCTACGGCACTCAGCAGGCAGACAAGACGGCCATCTCGACGCAAGCGACCTTCGGCATGGAAACTGACACAGGGCTGGTAGGCCAGCAGTTCTCGTGTAAGTAGTTTCTATCACTGATGATACACTCTAAAAAGAATTATGAGAAGTACACTAGAGTATCAAAATAGGCTCACAGTTCTTGCAGGGTTGACTACCGCGTTCTATATTGCTTATCTAGTGGGCGAAGCTCCCGGAAACTATCTAATGCAGCGCTTCAACCTGAACAAAACCTTGTTCATCTGCATGTTTTGCTGGGGCGTCATCGTGCTCTGCATCGCCTTTACTCACAACTTTGCGCAGCTCGTGGCACTACGCACCCTACAGGGCATATTCGAATGCACTATTGCCCCTGCTTTCCTTCTCATCACGGCGTCTTTCTATACCACTCGAGAACACAGTATGCGATCCATCATCTGGGGCACGTCGAATAGCGGCATCGATATCATAACACAACTGGTCATGTACGGCATTGGCAACGGTGCCCAGAAACACGCCAGCAGCTTTGGCCCATGGCGATGGATCAGCGTCTTCCTGGGTTCATGGACAATAGTCATGTCGGTGTTTGCATTGCTATTTTTGGGAACGTCTAATGAAGTTCGTTGGCTATCTAAGGATGAGAAACGCATCGTAGCATCCAGAGTCGTCAGCAACCAAACTGGCTCTGATAGACGGCAGCACTATGAATGGCAATGGGATCAAGTTTGGGATGCGTTTATGGATCCGCAGACGTACTTTTTCTTTTTTACAATCATTGTCAATGCGCTACCCAACGGTGGAACGACTGCATTTGGCAATCTCGTTTATGTTTCGTTTGGCTTTACTAACTTGGAGACTATTGCCAAAGGCACCATTCCACTGGACATCATTACCATTGCTTGGTTCTTGTTTATAGGGCTCATAACACTGAAATGGCCTCAAACCAGATGTAAGAATGAAGCCCCGATGATCAATGCATTTTGGCTAATGTCGTGATAGTTTATCTCATGATAGCCTCAACTATCCCGGCCTTTGTTGGCATGCTGGCCTTAGGACTACTGCCCAAAGAAGGCCTGCTATGGACTCGATGGGGTCTTTATTTTATGACTGCGACTGGCCGTCTACCAGGATTGATGATGTGGACACTGCTACCGTCCAATGTAGCTGGGCGAACTAAGAAATCTGTCACCGGCACCGTCATTTTCATTGCGTACTGCGCCGGGAATGCCATCGGTGCGCAAACTTTTCGCGCAGAGTGGGCACCCAGATATGTTCCGGCAATCATCATATGTGGAATCATGTATGGGGTGGAGTGCCTCCTTTTCATTGCATGGCGAGCATACTGTATGTGTTCCGACTGGTTTATACCTGTGATTAGAATTTCTAGGCTGACAATGTGACAAGACATCGCGCAGAACAGGAAAAGAGCTAAGAAAATTGCGGATATGGGAATGTCACCCGAACAATCAGAATACCAAGGTAAAATCAATGGGGAATCTGACATGACTGATTTGCAGAACATTTATTTCAAATATAGCGTGTAAGATAGATTAATTAATTAGATGCTGGGAGAAATAAGTAATTATGAACTACAAATATGAGTTTACTGAGTGTCAGCTGAGTTTTCACGCAACAAGAATTCTACGTCCCATTTCATTGTCCATTTATTTAGAATGGTAAATAATTTTAGAAATGGGTATGAGAGATGACTAGGAGATTGTAGTGTGTTCAAAGGCTGTTTTTGTCTGCGTCACTATAGTGTAGAAGATGCATTGAAGGCGGGATCGGGCAGAAAGCCGAGCCACAGGAATAAGTAAACAACGAGAGGGGTAACACCGTCTCTCAAGATAGTGGCGATGAGAGCTTAGGGCCATTTTGTTCAATATGTGAATATTAATTTGATCTGATAAAGGGGTGTTAAAAGATCTGGATGCCTATTGGCTACCTAGAATAGCTGCATGTTCATCGCGACAGTTTTTGGACACATCAGCTCCGAAATTTCTTGCTCACGGGACTTGGCTGATGAGTAAATGCTTGCAGCAGGCACAACAAGCCCACCAATAGAACAGGCATGCTTCGAGATCCTGGACCCCCACTGAACTGGAGAAATGATCTGATCCTGTCGGACACGGCACAAGAGAATGCGCGTGTAATATTGATTTTGGTGCCATGAGATATATATGGCGGCCGAACATGCGATGGTTAGCTATCCGCCATATACCCGTATACGATGTCTTTAACAATCCGTGCCGCACGTTTGTTGATTGATAGCTCATCAGAGCTGATTGATGATGGTGTCGTTGTTGTCGAGGAAGGCCGCATTAAATACGCTGGAGCGTGGAAAACGCTTGAGAAGGAACTTGTCGACTCATCCGTAAGAGATTTGGGCGATGTCACTCTTATACCAGGTTTATTCGACTGCCATGTTAGTAGTACTCCTAGAGTCACTTGGAGGAGGGAGATAGAGAGAGAGTGTGTGTGTTGATGATGTAGTTAACAAAGAATAAAGGTTCATCTCCAGTTCAATCCCAGTGGCATGAACACCACCGAAGTTACACTCACAGACGCCGAGGTCCTCCCGCTCATGATCCAGAATGCCACTCGCCTGCTTGACGCTGGTGTCACCACTGCGCGAGACTTGGGATCTCGCGGACTGACAGCCATCACTCTTCGCGACAAGATTAGGAATGGAGAGATACTCGGCCCAAGACTCCAATGTGCAAATGCCCCTCTTACAGTCCAGAATGGCCATGCTCATGCACTAGGCGGCGTTTGCGGTGGGGTGGAAGGGGTTCGCGCAGAAGTTCGCAAACGGCATGCTGAAGGGGCAGACTTGATCAAAGTCATGTCTACGGGTGGGTTCTTAACTCTAGGAACAGGGCCCTCTAAAGCCGCGTTTACTGCTGAGGAAATGGTTGCTATCGGAGAAGAGGCGAGGGCCCTAGGTATGCCTGTTACTACGCATGCCATGGGTATAGAAGGCATCGAGAGAGCTGCTGACGCGAGGTTCAGCTCAATAGAGCACTGCGCATGGATCTCAAGCAATGGCCGTACCGCGTTTGACAAAACGGTGGCCCAGAAATTGCGTGATAACGACATGGCTGTTTGTCCTACGGTATGAACAGCGCTTCTCGTTTCTATAGATCTTGAGCGCCACTGACACGATCATCAGATGAACACTGCATGCGTTGAGCACGACTATTTTTGTCCCTGGGACAGCAGAGAAGCCATCATATCGAATCTGCGGTCCCTACGCGAAGTGGGCATAAAAATGATTGTAGGCACGGACGCAGGCATCATGTTCTGCCCCTTCGAGCGCTATGCAGACGGCCTCACAGTTCTAGAAAGCGCTGGCTACACTCCGCGAGAGATTATCGCGGCGGCGACAGAGGTTGCGGCCAAGCAATGTGGATTAGCGGAGGAAACTGGCAGACTTATACCTGGGTATGCTGCAGACCTGGCGGCATTCGCTGGCAATCCACTGGAGGATGTCAGGTCGTTTCAGCAGCCAAAGTTTGTCATGGCTTGTGGAAGGGAACATAAAGAACTTAGGCCTATTGCTCCAGTGGGAGATGTTTCGGAGGCCAAGAGCATGGCGATGAAGATTCTTCGACGAGGTGCGGGTTTGGAAAATTAGAAAAGTGTTGGAGTTGATCTCAAGTAGATCGCTGCGTTCAATCTTTGAAGTCATCGTCAGCTAAGTTTAGGGAGCTTTGGACAATAATATAGACAGTTTAGAAAAGAACACATGTCTAATGAATTCTTTGAAACCAGGACGGATAGAAAATAATACACTATCGCGTACTCATTGTTGACCAGAACTCATCCACGCATGGGTACTCATCCGCGAAGAACATGGGCTGTAAAAGTAGTAAATGGGTCTGTACTACGGAGAATTTGGCCCATCAGATACGCCAATCTCCTTCGTATTCTTCAAGAGAGGACTATAACATTAGTACAAAGGATCGCCGACTTCAGTGAATCTTGAAGGGAAGCAGATTCGTTTAGCTTTCAAGCTCTTCATGAGAAATACTCGGTCCCGACTTGATTTGCCGCTAACATTACCGCGCTCTCCCGCGAATCATTACGAGACCTCTTATCTCGTGAATTAAAAGATGGTCTAACATATTTTAGACTTTTCGAGAGTTAACATTCATATCAGAATTTGTTTAGCCCCTTTGACTTAAACACCACTATAGGGAGGGCTATCGACGAAAGTAGGTACCGTATTGCCTTAACACGGTGCTTTGAGACTTCTTGTTACTTTGCTTCTGACATTTTCCTGAGCTATGATGGGTGAAGTCAACTTAAAATCGAGTAGTCTGGTAGGGCCATAATGCAGAAATGGTCTTAGTACGTCTTTGATCGCCGTACTATTACAAGCACATTGCATTCACGAGAACGACGACTCTAAAGCAGCAAAGGAGTCCATCGTAGATTCAACCCACCCACCCTCTCTCTCTATATATATATGGGTTTTAGTCAAGGGTTATCTTTTACCTTCAGAAACCCTCCGCTGTTCGCCGCATGCTTATTTCCTATTCTGGTAATAATCACCCGTAGCTGCGGCACCGAGCTAGTGGAGACGATCGGGCTGACTCTCCGCTTAACCCCGAGCTTTCTTGCATAGACAAAACACTAAACAGTCTGATTATTGGCCATCCAGGCTCCTCCGAACAAGTCAAGTGTATCTACAATCCCATGGACAAGTCGAATCCACCAAAAGCCAAGCCTCGATCCCGCACTGGCGGTTCCATTGAGAGGCGCCGTTTGCAGAATCGTCAAGCGCAACACAATTACCGTAAGCTTTCCCCCCTTTATTGATAACCCAAATAACCGAGGAGTCCATACAGACACTTACTGATCATCACAGGTCTCCGAGAAGCAGTCAAGGCAAAGCAGGATAAAAGTATCCACAAAGTAATCCCAATTAGACAAGATACATTCCTGCTGGTAGACTCTATTCACAACTCCTCTCCTAAAGTCAAAGCACCTGAGACAGCGCTACCTCTTTCGTGCGGTGCGCAATTCACATCAGCTTGGCATCTTATTCTCTCTGCCGATCATCAGCTCCTTACCCTTGTCCACAATAACATCGTCCGCGGACTAATCACAAATGCCAATCTACTCATCTATCCCTGGAGTGCCATTTGTCAAGACGACTCTCTCTCTAGCTTCTGCCCGCATAAGCCTGAGCTGAATCTTCCTGCGCTACATTCATCCCTACCATCTAGCCTCCAACCTACAGCATTACAGCTCAAAGAGAGGCATCATCCGTGGCTAGACTTGATCCCTTCCCCCCGCTTCCGGGAAAACGTTCTTCGCAGGTTAGCAGCTCCCTCGCAGGAATGGGACTTTGAAACCGAACTTTGCGAGGATCTTACTGGTGCCGGATGCCTGCAGCTGAGTTGTAGTCGGCCTGGTTTCATGGTGTGGGGCGAAAACTCCTGGGACGCGCACAACTGGGAGGTCACGGACGAATTCGCTCAAAAATGGCATGATTTGATGGATGGATGCTGGGATCTCATAGCGTCTACAAACGGCTGGCGCAAGAAACGGGGAGAAACAACTCTCACATTGAGGAAATAAGAAAATCTGCCGCCTTGGGCATTTTCAATTACTCTAATCTATCACGCTTCTTCTTTCGCTACAACAAATTCGGAATCTGTAACAGCTTACATGTATCCTTCCAAAGTGTCTCCTCCAGCGCTTCGTCAAACGCATAGGCAGCAAACCCACCGTCCATTGGGCCTAGATCCGCAGAAGCTTCTTTACCGTATGAGCAGTTCTCCAGATACACACCTCCCTGATTCTCCAAACACGACGCAATGGCTGCAAAAACAATTGTGGCCGCACCTTGTTCTGGAGACTTGACCTCCTCGTTGTACCCCGGTGGTAGAGGCTGTGGATCGGCCTTTTCGCTATGTTGGGCTTCATAAGCTTGCAGCATTGGAGTATGGACGGTCCCGGGATGAATTGAGACGGCTCTAACCCCGCGAACGGAAAAGTGTCGATCGACAAAGTTGGCATGAAGAATGACGGCGAGCTTTGAGGTTGCATAAGCGGACATGGGCTCGTATGGCGTCTTCTCAAAGTTCGGGTCGTCTAGATGAGTTGGGAAAAGCCGATGTCCTGTGGTGCTTAGATTGACGATACGAGAGTGGTGATGTTTCGTGCTGCTAGCCTCAAGACATGGGAGTAAGAGGTACGTAAGTAAGAACGGCGCCATGTAATTTACACCCCATGTCTTCTCTAGTCCTTCTTTTGTATGGTCAAAAGGAATACCGGCAATGCCTATGTTTGAGAGTGTTAGCGTGAATAGTTTTTATAGTTGTGGTAGAAAAAGGCAAAGCATAGTCACCGGCATTGTTAATCAAGATATTGATCTTATCCGTCTTGCTCAGAATCTCTGTTGCTGCCGCTCTCACCGAGGCGAGCGAGTTCATATCCACAGAGACAACTTTAATAGTTTGATACCGTTTTCCTTCTATCGGCGGAGTGCTTGACACAATCTTTTCAATAGTGCTCTTCGCCTTGCTGGTGTCTCGTGCCGTAATAAGTAGCTTCGCCCCCGCGGCGTACAGAGCCCGGGCAGCTTCGTATCCAATCCCAGAAGTTGCGCCCGTTATAACGATTGTCAAGTCTTCCAGAGGATATTTATCATTATGGCCATATTGATACTCGTCCTGGACAATTTGGAGTGCAGTCGGACGAGTATCTCCAGGGCCATTGCGAGAGGCATGGGCAGCAGCGTAGCGCTCCATTATATAACGATCAAACAAACAAAGATTGAGTAGAATTTATGAAGTAACGAGAAAATGAATTACTGAAATAGATGCTACGCTTTGAGGATGTACGAAATAAATACTTTTTTCCTCTTCGCATTCAGCGAGACACACTCTCATACATTCTGCTTATTGCCTAAATAGGAAATAATCCAAACATCACCAAAAAGCCACACGTAGCACGAAGCACGCACTACAGACTAGGCCTGCAATATGGGGTAGCAAGCTGTTGTAGTGCATACCAGCATAGTGAGCTTACCAAATCCACTTTCAACAAATTTATAAAACCTCGCAATTCAGATTAGGCAACTACATTCAAGAGAAGCTACAGACATCTCGACGACATGCCTAAAGCAGTCAAGTTTACCTTGGCGGCGTCAGAACTTTGACTTGAAGACGCGTCGATCGATCTGGAAGCCGGAACGGATGATTTTAAGCTTCATGATCAGTATACTTAAAGTTATAATCTACGACAACACTACACATTTGGAAATAGTCACGATGATGCGATGGAACTCTTGGTTCTTTCTCCAAAATGAGCTTGCCTGGGCAAGACTTATTAGATTAATAGTCGTAGCAGTAATAATCGCTTTAATTCAGTGTTCTCATCTCCATCAGACCATTACAGCCAACGTTCTCCTCAAACCCCCTTTCACATCCACGTCCATCCGTTCTCTATCAGCCTAATAACGCGAAATATTAGCAACGCGTCCTATTGAACTCTCATTACACATCAGCACTCACCCTCTTAACGGGACTTGCAGATTCCCATAGCAGCAGTGTTGCTAGAACCAGGCGCAAGAATGCAGGTCTGTCCAAAGGGACAGTTGAAGATATTTCCCTTTGATGATCCGCAAGTCAACTGTCCGTTGACGGTAGGAGCCGGAGCAGCAGCAGCAAGGCCAACAAGGGCAGCGATAGCAAAGGTGAACTTCATTTTTGCGGTGGGTTGGTTTTTTAAGTGTTTGGATTGAGCTCGAATTATATATAGCGACCTCGGTAGTGACTGTTGTATGTCGTGTTGTTTTGTATTCTGCGAATTATAAAAGACGTGTGTAATGAACGGCGAAACCACAATTGCTAAAAGAGCGACTGGAGATGGATGGAACAAAGAATCTCTTTCTCCTTTCCCGCGAAAAGAAATCCGGGGGATCAGCGTATTTATTACCTCCCCAGCTAGTTCGTATTCCTCTGTTTACCTACCAAAGCACTAATACTACTAACAACTCCGTACTCCGTACGAAGTACTCCATTCAGCGTAATCCCCTCGTATACAAGTAAGGAGGCAAACTAGTTACCTAAACCCTCACCCCCCAAACGGCGCAACCTACGGGAACACGGCCCTCCGCCTCGTATTCCTTTGATGAACAACGGGCCCTGTTGGTATCAATGGGCATCGTATGCTAATATGCTATGGGGTGAGGGCCCGGCCGGTAATTTCGGCTGTGCTAATTTGGCCCTGGCGTGTTGTGCGATGCGACGTGCGGCCCCACCCCTTTTAACCGGGTGCCCCTGAATAGCTTCAGTTCAGCAGCTTTTAGCTTGGCACTGTGTACGGAATACTCTGCATTGTGACTGGCTTAGCCAATGCTTCCGCTTTTGATTAAAGCTTGTGTCTTCGGTATATATTTGTGTGCGTTAGAGGCAGCTGGTTCGTCCATATTGGCGCAATCTTCTCGCCATTGTCATCCTCATCGACCACCCTGAAACAACCCTAGCAAATAAAGTTATATTGGCCAAAAAGCCTCACCGGGGGACCCTGTGAGGACGCCCGCATTTGGCAATGATATCCTTGTCTTCATCTGGCCCCATGTCATGTCCTCTTCTCTCATTGTTTGTGATGGCACTCCTTTGCCATTGGTAGATTCGATATATTATCAGACGTCAATGCAAGTATTGGTACTTCTAACTAGTGCTAGCAATACTACCCAGCTGCTTCGTATGCGTTTGCAACTTTGGATGAAGTCTTTACCCGGCCGGTGTGCCCCAAATGGGGACATCTCTCATGCTCAATTTGACGTGCCGTCTATCTTTTCCATGTTGTACAAGTGAAATTACCAAAGGCCACACCAGCCAGCCACTCATATATACATCTTGTTCATCGCAGCGATCATATGCCATGCCATGCCATGCTAATTTGAAGTAACCTATGCGCCATATAATGTGATGGTTGCATACTACCAGTAGTTGTTAACCAATTCTAAAGTCGCCCACCCTCATGAGCCTTGTCGTGAGATTCCACTTCTGTCGTCTAGCTGAGAAGCTCCTTGATATCTTCTATCCTCTGAAGCTTCTTCTCTTCGTCATTCATCATACCCAAGGATGTCGCTCTGCACGCAATCAAATTAGCCCAATGGATCTCCAAATGAAAGAGTCGCCAAAATGCATCCACTTACATAAACTTTTTCCTGTCCTGAATCTTCAACATCCTCTCCTCCACACTACCCTTCACGATAAACCTCTTGACTACCACTTCATCTTGCTGTCCCAGTCTGTGCACCCGATCAATCGCCTGCAACTCCACGGCATAACTCCACCAAGGATCCATCATAAAGACGCGCCCCGCGCTCGTGAGATTCAGTCCCACACCACCTGCGCGCAAGCTCATCAACATCACCGTAAAGCCTTCGCTGTCTGAGAATTCTTGAAGTACCGCTGCTCGGGCCCGCTGCGTCATGCTTCCATCGAGTCGAAGAAACTTCATACTGGAGCGAGTAAGCGCAGCTTCGATAAGCGAGAGGAAAGATGTAAACTGTGAAAAGACAATCGATTTCATGTGTGGCCGCTCGCGCCGCACCGACCGAAGCTCTGTTATTAATGCGGCAACCTTGGCAGATGAAGAATTGACACCCAATCGTTGAAGGCTGATGCGAGGTTTTACTGAGGCAAACGCATTGCCTTCATCATGCCGTACGACCTCAAATAAATCACGCTGATTGATCGATGCTCGGCAGTTGAAGCACCTGGGCAGCTTGCCATGGTCGGTCTCATGCTTTATAAAGTCCATCAAGCACTTTTTGCATGCAGAGTGCCAGCATCCAGTAACAATCTGCTCATTCATCGGCTCGTCAAAGCACAAAGGGCACTCTTTCTCTGATTCGTTTCGAATCTCGTCCAGCGCGTGTGCTCCATACGTCTGTCTATCGTTGGACGCTTCATCCGTGATGGCAGTAAATTGTGTAATCAGTGATTCAAGGTCCATGTCATCGCCCAAGCCAGTAGCTGCATCGGCTGCAGCGCCAGCCTCTTCCTCATCAGCGACGATATCTTTATTACGGACAAGAACAGGATGACAGCATGATTGACGAAGACGCATAATCTGAGCAAAAATGGTCGTGAATGCTTTAAGAACCGTGCCGGCCTCTACGTTCTTGGCAAACGTGTTTTTCACTTTGTTAAAGATGTGGTCGTAAATATCTCGTTCCATCTTGGACAATTCCACTTCCACCAAGTCGATTTGTTTCGGTGGAAGCTGAACTAAGGGCTGGCCGTCAGGTGTTTTCATGTCCTTTGTCCTTCGTGTGACCAATGGTTCCAGGACTGTCTGCACCACGTCCAACGCACGCACAAAGTCGCCCGATTCAAACGGCACAGTGATGAAAGTTTTCCAGAAAGAAAAGTTGTTCCATGGCTCAACACCCAGGAAGCGCACCAAGCTAAAGAGGTCTTCCAGTCTGTTGACAATCGGGGTACCAGTCAGCGCCCATCGATGGTCGGCCGCAATCTCATAACACGCCCTCGCAGTTTTAGACGCCCTGTTTTTGATGTAATGAGCTTCGTCAAGAATCACTCGGAAAAATTTGAGAGAGAAGATGCCGGTGTGAAATGACCTTTCGCCGTTCTTTGCGACAACACTGCCAAACTCCGATAGAACAACCCCATAACTGGTAATGACAAGATCCGGTGCGTTGGAGCCGCAACAGAGCGACTGCAGATTCAATGCTTTCTCAGCACCATAGTAGAGCTGAATCTTCATGGTGCCCGGTTTGGAGGCTTTCTCAGCTTCACTGTACCACTGGGACAGTAGGGACATGGGGGCAACCACCAAAGTAGTGCAAGGCGCATCCAAGACATTTGACGAGTTCTTACCCAGTCGCTGAAGTTGGTTCAATCCGTCTTTAGATGATAGCCTGGCATGGTGTGAGGCCTCGGATCGGTGTGAGTGCATCAGACTGAGCATTTGGATTGTCTTTCCAAGACCCATTTCATCAGCAAGAATACCGCCGAGACAGTGTTGTTCCTGAACGGGGAAATCCAACGTCAGGTCGCCGGAGTAAGGGTTGACATAGAACTTGGATTGCCCTTCTATTGAGGGGAGATCCTTGTCGTCGACATCTTTCGCCGGCCATACGTACTCCTCCCACAGCGGGTGCATCAAAGGTTCCCTATGACTCTGCTCATCCCTCTCCTTGGCCATCATCCAGTGTAGAGACTGTCTTTGGTACGGTCGTAGTGTCATGGCAAAGGTGCTCGCAGGCTCAACTTCAGGCATGCTAAAGTCGAATGTCTGGGCCTTTTTATACAGCGCATCAAGCTGGTCTTGTTCAAGCTCTTCGCCTTCTTCGGGTTCTTCTGACGGTGATGAATTTCCAGATTCTTTGGTATTGTTTGCGGCTGTCTTTTTAGAGTCCTTCTGCTTCTGTTCATCCATCTCGGCGGCCTGGAGGAGCCCCTTTCGCCCATCCTTTGCTGCAGCATTGGCGACAACCGGCTGTAGATTAATTTCCTGGAAGAGCCTGACCAGAGCAACCTGTCTAAGTCGGAGTTCCTTCTCTTGCGCCGTCTCAATCTGTTGTTCAAACCATGTGGCCGAAGAATCGCCCGCCGGCTTAAAACTTCGATCGAAAAAGGCAGAGTTGAGCAGGAAACATCTCAGCTGAAGAAAGATGGTATCGTTTGTTCGTGCACGCTCAGGGCAATACACGCATGTCCCTTCAAACCCGCAGATCTTTTGGTCAATCAATGTCGACACCCAGTTTGCAGTATCTTTGGCGAGCCGTCCAATCTCTTGGCCGCTCTGGTTTGTAAAACGCACGACAACGTCGACTCGTCTCGAGGCAGCAGTGTTCGTCTTCACGGGAGTAGGAGGGGCTCCGAGCCTAGGTTTCATTTTGGGGGGCTGGGGAGGTTGTATCTTTTGTCGTTCAATCCTGACGGTTTCGCCGTGCTTCAATAAGTTTGTGCCGCTTCTTGTAGCCCATCCCTCGACACCGAATGCGCCAATGTATCTTGAAGTCGGCATATTTCGTCGGATGGGAATCGGCGAGGGCTGGGTCGGAGCATCGATCGATATCGTTCGACTTGAACCCGGAGTAGCAGGGCTTGTCAATGAACGAGATGCTGGCTTTGATTTCAGGAGTTTCTTGTAAGTGCCGTCGAAATACATGTTGACTGCTCGTTCTAGATTGTTCCCGCAATGTTGCTGGATAGTACGCAGGATATCGGCAGCAACTTTACACCCAACAAAGCTTTCAAACGTTTCTTGGTCAAAGATCACCGCCGAAGATTCATGCTGGGGTATGGGTTCCTCCCGTATCGATCGTCCGGAGGGGGGTCCATTCTCGTGAAGCTGAGTGAAGGCATTTCGACTTGGTTGTTCGGCTTTGATATCCCCCTTCCCCTCTTGCTCTATTTCAGGCTTCCAGTCTTCATCTTGTTCTTCTTTTCCTTTATTCTTCTCTTCTTTTTCTTCCTCCACTTCCTCGTCGTCGTCCTCAGCTTTGAAGAACAGGCTTGGCTCTAGAGACGAGCCGTACTCGTGCTTAGGGCTACTAAAAGCCACCGGATCCGATGCCACCTCATCCGGGTCTTTGAAGAATCTCCGCCTCTTCACCGGAGGTTCTTGAGAGGATCCCAGCTCCATATTGCGCCGAGACTCATCTGGGACAAAAAGACACCCAAAACCGTGACTTTGCAGACCAGCTGTCCCGCTAAACCCGCCGGGAGACGCGCCAAAGCTCCTGGCAAACGCGACCGTGTAGAGAGGTCACATGACCGCGTCCGTTCATCTTTAAGTGCCCCATTTGTCCGTCGGAGTAATAGGCTGGCCAATCACGATCTGTCCATATCTGGAAACTCGAGATGCCACTCGTTACTGTCGCAAAAATGCGGCCATGCAATGCGACTTTCGCCGAGCCATCACCATGAGGGTGCCAATTGACCCATGATTGATTAATCACCAGCATATCCGCGCTGCATGCATCGTCCCGGCGTTCTAGGCAATGGCCTGAAAAGGCTCGTCCACGCTCCTCGGGGCCGTCGCAGCTATGTGACTGACGCCGAGGTCGAATCAGCTCGGCGATACTGCTTGACACAGCTTCAGTATGGCATTATCTTCTCCATTGCAGCAGAAAATCCAATCTCGCTAGCTCTTCTACAGCTTCTAACAATCCGCCTGTTTACAGAACAAGCGACTACGACGCTCATCTCATCCGACGGTTCATCCCTCCTCCCGTTCAAGACACCTACGCCGCCCTCCGCGCATTGAATCTCGAGCTCGTCCGCTTGCCCGAGATGGTGTCCAATCCCACCATCGGCGTCATGCGCATGAAGTTCTGGCAAGAGTCTATCGATAAGACGTTCGCCGGACAGCCTCCCCGCGAACCAATCTGCATCCTGCTCCACAAGGGACTGCAGGACCTCGAGCAAAGGGCCGGTAGCTCGACTAAGAAGTCCATCAAATTCTGGGTCTCGCGCCTGATTCGCACGCGGGAGAGGCACATGGACAATCGGCCCTTCGCAACCCTGGCCAGCTTGGAAGACTATGCTGAGCACACGTACTCCACGATCATGTATGCGACTTTGGCATCCATGCCATTGCGCTCAATGCACGTGGATCACCTGGCCAGCCATATCGGCAAGGCGTGTGGCATCGTCGCTGTGCTTCGGGGCATCCCCATCCTCGCCGCCCCCGCGCAGTCCGTCAGGACGCCCTCCGGTGTTGAAACCCCGAGCCGCAACCAAGCTATCTTGCTGCCGCTCGACATCATGGCGGAGGAGGGTGTCAAGGAGGAGCAAGTCTTCCGGCAAGGTCCCAGCGCGCCCGGACTACAGGAAGCCATCTTCAAGGTCGCCACCCGCGCCAATGACCATCTAATCACCGCACGGGAGATGCTCAAGAGGTTAAAAGCGGGGCAGGATCCAGGCCACGAGTTTGAGCATCAAGACGAGGGCGAGCACCATTATTTCCAAGAAGAGAACGACACAGTTCGGGATGTACGGCGTGGTTTCGGAGCGTTGCTAGAGGCCGTACCAGCAGCACAATGGCTGCTGAGCTTGGAGAAGGCCAACTTTGACCCGTTTGCCGTGAAGAGCAGCGGGTGGAGGCTACCGTGGGGCATATGGCAAGCTCTCTCCAAAGAGAGGATATAGCAAATAAACAAGTCTAAACATGATGCAGCTCAGGATGCGCCAATTACTATTAAAGAGCGTGAAATACTATGAGAAATGTCCATTACAGACAACTTCGTAAAACACACACCGCAAATGATGCGATTACCTAACTCACTAAGGGTCGAATAAGCCGTCACCTTCACCACGGCAAAACCTCGGCGCAACAGCTGCTCAGATTTCAACCCATCCCGCAATCGCATGTCCCTCCAAAAACCACCTCCTCCAGATCGTAGATGCTGTCGCAAAGATGCTCTACGAACTCATTGCCATTGTAAGGATTCTCCCATACGAGAAAAAGATTACGAGACATCTTCATTTTGCTAACTTACCTTCTTTCCGCAGGTCCGGCCGGGCAGCCTCATCGAGGTGAAAGAGTATGTTTCCGCTTCACCAACCACTTGCTCTGTCCCAGACATCCTCCATCCCTCCCGAACCAAACTAACAAGTTAAAAAAAAAGAATCGCCCTAACCGTCGGCTCCCTCGTCCTCAAAAACGGCGGTGTAATCCGCGGCCTCTCCAACTGGGGCGTCTTCTCCCTCCCCAAGCCAATCTCCATCCATCAAATGAAGCACACCCACGGCCACTACTTCGTCATGCGCTACGACTCCTCCACGCGCGTTCATCAGGACGTACGATCAACACTGCGTCTTGAGCCGCGTATGATCCGGGCCGCGCACGTCAAGCTGGGCGACGGCAAACTGGAGACGGTGTCGAGATTTGGACCACCGAAGTGGAGGACTCAGGGGAGTGAGGCGTGAGGGGAGAAATGATGAATGTTTTTTTTAACTGCTTTTCTTTACGGCATGGAAGCAAATTGAATTGAATAACATTAAAAAATGGAAGGGAGTACATGCGCTAGTTGGGATCCAAAATTGATTTACGTCGTGTAAGATTATGATGATATAAAAAAAGAGGCGGCGTCGACAGGGGGGCCAAAGGATCTATCATTGCTTGGCATCGATATACGATATGGGAAGGAGATGAAGCTTCCGGAATGCTCTGTACAAATTCTTGGTGCTCGCAAGGAACAGCAACGTCACATCTTAAAACACTAGAGGATGTTTTCGAGAAAGAAAGTAAATATATATGTATTTATATATATATATATATATATATATATATCACCACGCATAGGCTATAAATTAGTCTGACACTCCAAGTCCAAGTCAAACTTGGTTCATTTAAATTGGCGCTTTAAGTCTATATCGTCACAGAATTGGAGGCTAGGAGCTGAAGTCTGGCCTTCAGTCTCATCTAGCGTTCTTCTAAAATCATGGCCAGCCCCTTTCCCTCCAGGTGAAAATGGGTCTCGCATAGCCTGCCTTCTTTGATCCATAATAATGATGAGGCCCATGCTGTCAAAAGCGTATCCATACTCTCTATCCCGGGCAGTGTTGTATAAATGGCCATCCAGACCCATAGCTTCATTGGCCATCGACATCCATAGTCTCGGGCTTCCCGATGCCTCTCTGTCTGCACCACTCGACGAAATCATCAATAACGCTTGGCCATGCGCCGTCCTCGTTCCAGAATGACAGTGATTCGTCGCTGATGCTCTTCAAGGCGAACTCTAGAATCATGTTCCACATATCCCTGTTGACGGACCTGGTCCACTTCTCGCCCAAGAATGTCTTCCACAGATCCAGCCAGTCGTGTTTGCCTTTCCATGCCATGCCCGGAGCCGAGAATAACATGCTCCAATAGATCAGAGCATTATCCAAACCCAGGGATTTTTGATCCCTTTCACGGCCAGCCACGAAAGCGTATTTGTAGACCTTTTTGAACAAGGTGCTATCCCCTGATAGATCTGATATGAGCTTCCGTACATGAGAGGCATGCTCTTGGTGCGACGCCCCGGCCCTGTCAACAGTAAGTACGTCTACTTCGGATTTTAAACTTCTAAAAATTCCAAACAAAAAGGGACCTACCCGCTTGACTTCCAACCGTCAATGAATCCTGCTCTAGTGATTTCGCCCACACTAGGGGCCTGCACCAGCTCCAGCACGACGAACAGTTCGGCGTTTTCTAAGCTGACATTGAGTTTTTCGCTTAGGTAGCCCATGGTGGACTCCAGCTCTAGCTTGTCTTTTTCATCGTTTTCGTCATCTATTAAGATTGGTAAGCGTAAGGGATCCTACAGTGCAAACTTTTACGCCAGTAGCATCAAGACTTTACCTCTTAGTGAGTCGAATAGAGCATCCAATTTCGTATCCAAGGGAGAAGGGCCCTTTGCTTCATTGGCCGAGTTCATATAAAACCTATTTCCGACACGTTAGCGGTTGCTGCCGAGAAACCCGTGTATCTTGTGCAAAGTGGCAAAGATGAAAAAGAAGTGATGCAACGCTACCACTTAGTAGTCGTTTGTGATAATCAACTTGATCAAATGTAGAATTCCTGTAGTCATGCTCGTGCCCGTTTTCCCAGTCGTCCAGAGTGAATATACCGTCCAGATTGATCCTTGGCAGAGCCATCTGCGCCATGTTTCTCCCGTTTCCTCTTAGACAGCCAGAGGGGGACTGCCTTTGCGACTTTGGATGGCAGATGTTGTTTGACGCCTTTCCAACCCAGCATCATTCTAGGCCCGATGCACGGGATGCATGCGTCCCCGAACTGCTGGGTCTTCGTCGTCTCGTCGTCGTCTAGGATGAAGCACCAGCCAGGACTTGTTGGCGATATGCGGAAAGCGAATAGACCAAAAAAAAAATTATGGTCTGACAGATGAGAAAGAATTACAGAAGATCGAGGGGGTTCGAGGATAAGGAAGGGCGCAAATTAACGCATTCATGCGCGCTCGGATTCCGGGTCGACTGAAGAGGCTCCCAACGATCTGGGCACGCCAGGGAGCCAGGGAAATGGCAAAGAGGCGTGCTCGAAAATGGATGTTTGAGGCATCCAGAAGACGACAATGCTATACGATCTTGCAAGGTAGCATCTTGGCATGCTGTAGCTTTCTGACGTCTCTGTTTCAGTAGCATCGGCGGCGCTCGGCCATACTCTGGCGAGTGTCCGACAAGACGGGCGGGCTTCGCCTTAGTGGGACCCCCACAGTCAAATCCACACCGATAACAACATTGGAAGCCTGGCGATGCATCATCTCGACAGTGAAATTGTCCGAGAAGCGCCGTGAGGAGTTTGATTCGAGGAATATCCGACGGACTGGATGGGAGGGGGAGGGGGGATATCGGGAAAACGAGGCCGGAGATTTGAGGCTCGTAAGGGGTGAGAGGAACTGGAAGAAGAGAGGTGTAGGGGGTCACTTACGCATCAACGGCCTCATTGAGCTTGTAGCCAGTCGACTTGAGATACTGCACACCACCTCACGTTAGCGACCGAACAGACGGGTTGAGAGCCACTACGTCGGGATGCAAGATTGCTTGCCGCGGGCGCAGCCTCATATCTCCAGCAGCTGCGGTCGAAGCCGAAACGGCCGGCACGCAGCGTCAGCCTCATGCCAGCCTCATCCTGCCGACCCAATTTTTTTTCCCGTGCCATTGACCCGGGATGAGACCAAGCGAGATGCAGCAGTGGGACGTGCCATGTCGTGATCCATGGAGGTGCGAGGGCAGGGCCCGAGGAACCCCCCGTTGGGCCTCTACTAGGTCACCGGCAAAGTGAAGGGAAAAGCAACGTTATCTAACGTACCCGAGTGGCCTGACGTTCCGAAACCCCAGTCAGGGAGACGAACTGTGCAAGCAAGACCTTCTGTTGCGCCAGCGAAGGGGGAGGCATCGTTGCGGGAAGAGGAAGGTCGGCGGGCTTGATTATGTACCGGGTCACACGAGGACCTCGCGAGGAGAGGAGTCGCTGTAGCTGTCGAATAAAGCACCGAGTGCCCCCGTAGGTCGCAGCCTCTGCCCGATGCAGGAGACGAGATGATGCCGTGTACTAGTAGTAGTTCGTCGATCGGTATCGGGCGAGTGATGGTGTTTCGTCTCCAAAGTACCGTGCGGTTATGATGGAAATGTCGAGGAGCAGCAGCTTCGAATAGGTCAGCGGGTAGGCGGTTGTGCACACGGAGACGCTGCTGCTGCTTCGAAGGTACGACGACGGGGTATGGAGTGCGTCTGTCCGCCTATGAGATGCGCGCCCAACAGAGGACAGACAGAGGATCGAGAGGCTGCGGGAGAAGGAGAAAATGCTGGCAGCTTGGAGGTTTTGCTTCTGGCAGAGAGAGGAGCGGATCGGATCGAACTCACGCAAGGCTGCGATGGTGGGGTTCTGGGGTTGGGTACGTGTAGTTATGATGTGGGTGCGGGCTTAGTAGAGTCGCAGCTACATAATAGTGGCGAGGCTTTGGGGGGGGCAGAAGGTGGTGAGAGGGCCGTGATGAATCTGCCGTTTCTATGAGGACATCATTGACCGCTTTGGCTGGGTTATTTACAGCCTTCGCCTTCAGCAATTACTGGCAGAACATATAGATGGACAGAGAGATGAGCAATTGCTTCCTCAAGCCACCCAGCTTGCGGTTCCTAAGTATTAATACCTAACATGAGCCCAAGACACTGGCGCAGCTCTTGAAGATGCCCTGTGCTGTGCTGCCTTAGGCGGTGCCGATCCATGTTAACACAGCAGCAGCTCCGTACCGGCACCAAAGGATTGGGAGCGATTGGAAGCTTTCAACTACTAAGCTGCAGAGCACAGTGTTCCTGCTATAATTGTTATTAAGTCTCCTAAAACTCTCTTGTATAGAGTGTATCCTGCATAATTCTTCTGTTACTGCAGTTTTTACATTGCATTGGCCATTATGAAGCGTCTTAAGAACCATCATGACGGCAGTTCAAAGAATCTATAGACTGAGCAATGCTTGTGATGCACTGTAACTCAGCCGCTAAACAGCACAGCAGCCCACTGCAGCGACATTTTTTTAGTGCATCTTGCCGCTAGTTTAGCCTAAGAACGCAGTGTACGCGGGTGGTTTTCAGGCCATGGATGTCATCAATCAACGCGCTTTAGCTGTGTCATGTACTGAGACGCGTCTCTTATCGTTTCCATGTTATCAAGCACATTCGGTACTATTATAGTGGCTGCATGTACTCCAACCCTTTATGTTCAAAGCAACAGCACAGAGTTGGTTCTCTCCAGGCTTCGTGCTCATGCCATAAACCATGGCGTCTGCTCATTCCTCAGAGGACGACAGCTACGGAATAGACCCCTCTGTGCCGTTCAAAGGCGTCATTGTCTGCTGCACCGACATCCCAACTGATCAACGGGTTTGTTTTTCTATGCCCTGTTCTAGCGACATCGTTCACAATCCTGAGCTACCTATCCAGCCAGCGCTAACCTCGCCTCTTCTTTGAACAGACAGACATTGCCCAAAAGATTGCCGAGCTCGGTGGCGTCCACAAGTACGATCTTACGCCCGACGTTACTCACCTCGTCGTCGGCGGCTATGATACCCCCAAGTATCGACATGTTGCTCGTGAGAGGGTGGACATCAAGGCCATGGACGCTGGCTGGATCAACGCCGTCAACGAGCTGTGGAAGAATGACGAGGAATTCGACCTCCCCGCGCTGGAAAAGAGCTACCAATTGAAGCCACTAGAAACGAGTGGCGCCGAGCCTTCGTCGCAAGAAGAAACATCGCCAGCCGCAAGGGGATCTCTGTTGATATGTTTAACGGGCTTTGGCGACCAGAGAGACAAGATTGCAGCGATGGTTACGCAAAACGGCGGTCGTTTTACAGGAGATCTAACGAGGAGATGCTCACATCTAATCGTCAACAAACCTGAGGGCAAGAAGTTCACGGCGGCCAAGTCGTGGGGCGTGCACACAGTCACCTTGGAATGGCTCAGCCAGAGTGTCGAGCGCGGCATGATTCTAGAAGAAACCAAGTTTGATCCGCTACTATCTCCGGAAGAGCAAGGCGTTGGTGCTTGGGTAAAGGTAGACCCGAAGAGGTCGTCTCTAGGGAAGAGGGCAAGGTCAGCAGTCTTGCACGGCGGGCCAGACGAAGGTGTAAGAAAGCTGCGCAAGACAGCCAGCATGAAGCTGAGCTCGCAGAGGAACGACCTATGGGGCGATATTCTAGGTAGATCTGCATCAAGGGAGTACTCGTTCGCCCATGAGAACCCGCCCAAGGCTCAAGCACAAGGACCAGCACCAACACCAACCTCCGAAGTCCCCACGCAGCCAGGTTACTCCCTCGTCGAGGAGGACCAGGGCGTCTTTGTCAACTGCACCTTTGTCGTCCATGGATTCCCACCGCAACGGACATCTATCCTGGAACAGACAATTGTTACTCTCGGCGGCAACATTGCTGCGTCGCTACAAGCTCCCGCCGTCCTATCCGAACCGACGGACCCCGAGCATTACCGGTTTCTCATAGTTCCTCAAACCTCACAGCCTGATACCCATCCCAAAGTGCCAAACGAACACATCCACGTCATTACCGAGTTCTACATTGAGAACTGCCTGCATAACAAACGATTCTTCAGCCCCAACGAGCAGGTGCTCGGGCGGCCGTTCCCCCTTTTCCCCATCCCTGGTTTTTCGAGCATAACCGTCTGTAGCGCCGCCTTCACCGGAATAGAGCTCAACCAGGTTGCGAGAAGTGTAGCCCAGCTAGGGGGTAAGTACGAAGAGGCATTCCGACGGTCGACAAACGTGCTAGTATGCAAGTCCCTCATGTCGATGCGTAAGGAGAAACTAAAATGTGCGCTGGACTGGGGCGTCCCCGTTGTCTCGGCAGACTGGCTATGGGAGTGCATATCTAGCGGCAGCCTGGTCCCCATTGAAGACTTTGTATACCCCGAGATTAAGAAACGCCGCGTAAAACGAGACCCCTTTGTCAACGACGAGGACGAACCCGCGCCAGTAAAGCAACCTCGAAAGGCAGCAGCATCATCAGCAGCCTCAGAGGCAAAACCCACAGCCAAACCTCTCAAGCCTCCCGTCGGCGCTGGCGTTGACACCACGGCTTTTGACAAGGACGTCCCTGAAAGAGTCCGCACCAAGCAACAGACCCTTGAATCGATTACATCCGCAGACTTCATGACCGCACGAACACATCCGGCCGAAACTGCATGGGCAACAGCAGATACTCCTCCTCTATCCGAGCTGTCCTCAGCCGCGCTCAACGTGTCACCAAAACTACCAGCAGCCAAAGTCCCAGTCGCCCGCACCATATCCGCGCCAGCCAAGCTACCTAATGGCAAAGAACAATCGATCCCTCCAGTACCGAATCCTCCTCCTCCCCCATCAGCCCCCGAGTTTACGAAGCCCCCATCACCAAAAGAGCAACAGCCAGACCCAGCCTCTGAACCACCAACAACAAAAACAAAACAACAACAAGAAGAAGCCGAAAAGCAACGCCAACTCGCCGCCGCCGAACTCCGCCAAGGTCTCACCTCAGCCCTCTCCAACCTCATCCCCCTCCCCCCAACATCCACCTCCCTCAGCGGCGGTCCCGACAGCAACAACAAAAACAACACCGCACAACACCAGCAGCCCGACCCTCGCACCATCCGCCGCCGCCGCCAAAAGATCCTCGGCCGCGCCATAAGCAACGCCTCCAACGCCAGCAGCGCCGCCAGCATCGACAGCGCCGCCCACCCTCTCCCCCGCGCTCTACAGGACGACGACGAGGACGAAGAGCGGCAGCAGAGACAGTCTCCGCCAGCGACGCAGCTCGAGTATCGCGATCCGGAGGCCATGGAGACAAAGGCCATGTTGATGAGTAGGATGACGGGTGCCGTCGAGGGGGCGTCGACGGAGGTGCTTGGACGTACGAGGTCTTCGAGGAGGAAGTGAGGATGGGAGATATAATGCGAGGGAGGGGGGTTACTGAGAGTTAATGTTGGGTTACATGTAACGATGATGGATATCAGGAGTTACGTTTTACGGGACTGGATAATGAATCAAAAAAATCAAGGCGGGATATCAGATAAAGAATTAGGCTGCCTGTTATGGGGCTGATAGCATTAATACGCATTACACTACACTACACTACACACATTAAAATACCATTTCATGACCGAATAATTAAACATATGAACCAAGTCCATTCAGATAAAACTGTAAAAAGCACAGTATGGATATTTCACCAGTCGATCCCTGAACCATAGGAACCAATATATACATAACTCTATAAACAATATTGACTAAAGAAAAAAGAAAGAAAAAAATGGGAGGTCAGACTTTTCCATTCATTAAAAGAAAAAGCCCCAAAGCAACTCTCCCTACCTGGCTTTGTCAAGAAACCGACCACTCAACCAATCAGCAAAGGAAAGTCGCCTCTGTCATCGTCGAACCAAGCCAGACCAACTTCTAAAAGAAAAGAAAAGAAAGAAGAAAAAAAAATCAACGACCGGTTTTGTCTGTCTCCCACTGGGTATCTATCTTCATCTCTTAATGAAGGAAAAACACAACAACAAAAGAACGTTAAAAAGGAAATATAATGCTTCGTCTTAGTCTTGGCTGAATTTCTCCCCATCCGGAGGTCATAGCCCGCATATACGCGTTGATAATGCAAAGGAGAAAAAAAAAAGGAAATAGGAGAGATCCAAGAATGAACAGATCTGTGCTGTGTTGCCTAGCCTCTTCGCCAGACACCATAATATCCCCCTAACATGGCAGAAAGAGAAGGAGAAAAAAAAGGAACTTCAAACGAGGCGATGGATCATCCAAATCGTTTTTCTCCGACAAGGACACTAATACGAAATGGGGATCTTGGAAGATGAAGCCGGCCTCCTGAGCTCTTCGCCCGAGAGCTCCTCGTCTCTGTCTGAGAGTTGCTCCGACTGCATTACTGCCCAGCGGTGCTCCAGCTCCTCTCTGTGACACATTATTGTTAGCACAATGTTGATGGAAATTCAAGTCAAATCCAAAAAGGGGGGAAACCACTTACTGAGATCCCTCAATCGTCCTCACTCCCATACTCTCAAGCACCCTAATCAGCCTCTTCAGCGTCCTCTCCCGCCTAAACAGCACAATGACATCCCCCCTTGGCCGTCCATCTTTCGACGGAAGTCGTGTGCTGCGCTCCGCCATGATAAGATGCGCCTTCATAACCCGCCGGTTCCACACGACATCCGTCAAATCATCAATTCGCACGTCAAAGTTAACGGGGTCCCTCAGCACGCCCCACCGTACGGGATGCCCTTC
This sequence comes from Trichoderma polysporum, assembly GCA_030278935.1. Lineage (NCBI taxonomy): Eukaryota > Fungi > Ascomycota > Sordariomycetes > Hypocreales > Hypocreaceae > Trichoderma > Trichoderma polysporum. The sequence goes on from JARFTM010000018.1 coordinate 54,964, forward strand.
CTTCAAGATCTGGTGCTCCAGGCATCGTCCTTCTTTCGTCCAGTGCAGGTACTGCGTCACGCGGGACGAGCTAGTGTATAGGCGTGACTTGATCTGGTCGATGCGAAAGTCGTCTTGCGTGAGGGAAGCCCCGCTCCAGAGATCCGTATCGGTGAAATCCGCAGTGTCGTCAACAAGGATTCGGTACGGCCGAATGGACGGAGACAACGTCCTGGCGCGCTTGCTGATGGGGCCTCCGCCTCCAGAAATTGGAGATTCGGGCGCCAGCATGGTGCTATCGTTGCCGCCCTCAGATGTCAGATCCGTAGACGACCTATCATGGTCGGGGTGCGTCCCGGAAAGGGAGTAGGTGCTCTTTCGCTTCTTCGGTTGGGATAAGGGGCGGGTATCATTAGATGTGGCTCCTTGGCTACGACGGCTTGCCTTGACGCCCGAAGGCCGGCCAATATTTTTAAATCCAGACTTGGATCGCAGCAGAGCCAGCTTGGGATCGTTGTAGAAGTTGTGAATAATCCTGGATACATTAAACGCCGCGCCCTGCTCCACCCACAGCTCATGCAGACGCTGGCGCATCCACTCCAGGGGATGGATATCGAGCCCGTACTTGGCAAGCTCGCTTAGCGTCTCGCACAAGCGGAAGAGAGTGTCGTAAGAGGTTATGCTACCTTTTCCGGACGTGGTATATTTCTTGCTGAGGAGCTGGTAAGGGCTGATTTCGCCCTCGTCCAAGAACTCTAGAATCTTCAAGCCGCGATTCACCTGCCGCCCCAGCTGAAACCTCGTAGAGGCCTTGTCTACGCCCTTGTCCTTGGACTGCATGGCCTGCTGGTGTTTCTCCCGCCACTGGTTCAGCGGCGGCTCAATCAAGCCCTTGATATCGGGCCACTTAGGATCCCAGTAAGGATGGCTTGGATCAATCTTCGCGAGAGGTACGCCCTCTATGATTTCTGGGTAAGTGTACTCTCTGCCGTTGTGTTTTAGAACGAGGGACTCGCGGGTGATTTTGGGGAGATCCGGTTGGTCTCCAGTATCCGACGGTTGAGGCGAAAACTCGATAGAGCGTGGAGTGGGAGTGTTGAGATCTTGAGACGAAGGGCGACTTGGCAAGTTGGCCGGCGTGAATCCCGAGCTAAATGTATAGGCTCGAGGTTGCTCCTGGCGCTGCTCTTTAGGTGTTGACTGCTGCTGCTGCTGCTGCTCAGACTGGAAAACGGCTGGTCGGCTGGTTGGCAGTCCTCGCCTCTCTGGGACCATGACCTTGGATTCGTCAGGTCGCTGCAAGGGCTTGCCACTGGCTAGTTCAGACGATAATATGGCATGCTGAGCAAACCCAGCCGCTGCAGCAAGCGCTTCTTGAGTTGCCTGCTGCTTTCTGACCTGGAGGTGCTGATGTGCCATCTCCTGCTCCTCTTTTTCATCCATTCGATCTGGGACCGCTTCGCTCTTCTCCTCTGCCTCCCTTGTAGGTTCTCGTGCAGGCTCTCGCGGCGCCTCTGCGGATATCTCTGTTTTGGTGTCCTGTAACGGTAGTACTTCTATATCTCTTGTGGCATCATCCAGTGAGGTGTCTCTGGAGACTCCATTCGTTTCTATCTCTCTTACAACAGGTCCGTCTCCGTTAGACATGTCCGTTGGAGCCTCCTCTCGAACGACGCCTTCGGAAGATCCCTCCTTCTCTGCATACGGAGATTCCCCTGAGCCTTGATCTCTGCGCAGAATTGCTCCGTGGCAACCCTGGCGATTCCATTCACAGTTGCCACATTTTTGAAAAAGTGGCCCGCCAATGATGATGCAGTCGTCAAATGCGCCTTGGTTCTTGTCACAGGAGATACATCGCTGCTCCTGAATCTCGCCAATGGCCTGGATCATGCAGGAAAGCCACTTGACGCCTTTGGCCTCGGTATGTTCGTAAATGCCGGCGAGGTGGTCAGTGGTGAACTTGCGTCCGCGTCGGATCTTGACCGGGCGCTTAATGGGCAGGCCAAGGATGGCTTTGACCCATTGATTCCAAGGCTCTGTCTTATTGATGGGTCCGATGATTCGCCCGTCCGCGTCGACGAGGTCCACGAGAGGTTCGATTGGTTCTTGCAAAATGCCCTTGAATGAAGCAAGAGACGGTGTCATGGGCGTAATGGCCGTCTTTGCTGCTACTTGTCTTGTGACTATCGCCGGCAGCGATAGAGATGCTGACTGCGGTGGCATCTCGTTCCAATACTCTACTCCTTCCATCTCGGTGGCGTCGCTATCGGTGAGTTCTCGGGCCTTGGCCATGTTTCTGGAGGCGTCGATGGCGGCCTTGTCGACGGCTCGGTTCTCCCCTCCTGCGCTGCCGTTGCCGGCTTGAGCCTTAGCCGCAATCTCTCGCTTGTCTTGAAACCACCGAATCATGGTCTCGGTGACCTTTTCTCTCTGCTGCAGCCAGTCGTGTTCATCGTGTCGATAGTCTCGCTCTATGGCGAGTACCCTATCGGTCTTTCCTTCGCACTCTTTGAGAACTTGGGCCAACTCCTTGTCGACCTGGCTCAGTTCCAGCGCCAGTCTCTCCCGGATCTTGCTAAGCTCGTTACGCTTTCCATCCAGTGTGCCTAGCTCGACTTTGGCCTCTGTCAGGGCCAGCTGGTACCTCTTCTCGGCTTCGGAATGTTGAGCCTCTTGCTTGGTGTTGAAGTCCCTCCAGAACTTGCCCTCGGCCTCGTCCCAAACGAACTGATGTTCGTGGGCAGGGAGATCCTCCCATGTGGCCGCCTCGTCCATCCTCCTTGCTTTTTATTTTTTTTCTTCTCTTTGGTTCTCTTCCTCCTCTGTTCCACTCTTTGGTAAACCTAATTCTTGGGTAGATTGTTTGAGGAGATGGGTGTAGATGCTGTCAAGAGTAAGTGTGAGGTAGATTTGATAATGCTATAGCACAGCAAAAAAGAATCGACTAAATTCCTTTTATTGTTATTTGTTTCCGCCTTTTTTTTTTCTTTCGAGACGAACAAGAACGGTGTTGGCGGTAATGTAACTAGACAGGCGAAGGCGGCAGCTCAGCGCGTCGTGATTGCCTCAAAATAGGTCGTGTTCTTATCGTCTTAATCCCCCAATGATTTAAGAGAGGCTCAACCATAGTCTCCCGTGAGTCTCGACAAACAAATGCAGTGGGTAAGGCGGTATGGTAACTCCGCGGCTATAATGTCTCTTTCTCCGGCTCCTTTCAGGCGTGATAGACCTTCAGAATAGTCAAGATTGCGTTATGTAAATAGACGATGGTCGCAGATTCGAATTGCCGACGACACTGAAAGAACCCATATAACCAAGGCAGTGCACGATGCGGTCGCATGTGGCGATGCGGTTAGATTATGGTTATTCTTGGTGTAACACCAAGAGAGACGGAAATAGACGAGGGTGTAAAGGCCGGTGACAAGAACTACGACTAATCGTCATGGTTAGTCACCAGTTATAGAACGGGTAAAAAGGAAGAATAGAAGATTAAGAAGAAGGACTCATTGCCCCGTGTTGCAGATGGAGGGTGTATAAATGAATATCAAAGGACGTGTGCTGGCCAGGGATCTCCATGCATGTGGAGAGAGCGTTGGGTGTAAGGTACAAGTAAGCATCCTTGCCTCTGTCTCGGCCGGCATTCTAACACGCCCCCGGGCGAGACACTAGGCAGAGTGAGGTAGCAGTAGTGCAACTGAGATATGTCCGCAAAATCGACAAGGAGTGGCCATGCTGGAACAAGGAATATGAAGCCGGCTGCCTAGGCTGGTACGGTTACGGTAATGCACGGTACCGAAGCAGTAATAGGCCAAGTGATATGATTGATAGGGTGTCTCACGGCTCTCCTAAGGGCAAAAAAAAGAAAAAAAGAAAAAAAAAGAAGAAGAAAAGAAATGGGAATATTCAGGACAGAAGAGCAAAAACGGCCGATCATGGGCGCGGCTCTGGATGCCGGATGGAATACAGGAGATTGGTTTGGCCCTTTGCACGACGATAGATGCCGCATCGAGACGGACCCCATGGCAGATTGACAAAAAGAGCAATGAGCGTGGACTAACCTGGTTGGTGATTTTCATATTACTGATCACGTCAATTCGGACGGCGTTTGTACTTGCGCAGTCGAAAAATCCGGCTTGGTAAGCTCCACTGAGAGAGACCCTCGAGATGATATATCGCCAGGCCTCTATATTCCACCTATTTTTATTCTTTTCGGTGAGCGGGAAGAGGCAGAGGAGAATCGTGGGTGCGTAAGCGTAGAGAAAAGGGAGAACCGGTAAAGGACGGGAAATGGCCCTGCGCTGTTGGAGGCTGTAAGGGGAAATCAGGCGGACCAGAAAAGATGGGCGAGAAGGCGTGAGGGATTGTAGCATCAGATAAGAGATTTGGGGAGGGGGGTTTGAAAAGAATTCTGGACAAGGGGGAGGGGCGTGTGGTAGAGGAGAGAAAGAAAGAAAAGAAGAAGAGGGAGAAGAAGAAGAAAAAGAAAAGAGAGCCAACGCGATAGGAGCCAAAGCAAACGCTCACAGCAGAGCAGAGCAGAGCAGAGCAGAGCAGAGCAGAGCAGCCAAGCGTACCTGTAGGTACATTAATTAGCTGGGGGGGATTATTATTAGATGCCGCTCCAGGTGTCTAGTCTGCTGTAGTCTGCTGTAGTCTGCCACCTGCCAGCCAAACACAGCAGTCCAAACAGCCAGGGCCGGAGCCAGAGCCGGGGCAGAGGCTAATAGTATTACGGATCGCTTTCATAATCAGGGACGCTTGTTGGCTTTATCTTGCTTTGTTATATTTTATTTTAGTTTTTTTGTTTTTCATGTTGCGTTTCTTTTTTTGACAGTTGTAGAAAAAGCAACGCCCGCGGGTACCTCGTCCGGACAGAGGGCTCATTTACAGGTAGGTAGTAGATAGGCTACCTGCTTTACAGCATATGCTTGCAGTAATAGATATGTACTCGCAGCAGATAGATACTGTACTTAGTAGACACGCCATTGCCTGTATCTGGCATGTCATGTCCTACCCTCCGTACCCTCCGTATACTCCGCCTATTCCGTATACTCCGTCTCCTCCGTCTGCTCTACCGCCTTGCTTCGCGTCCCTAGACCCCCCAAAGATTGACATACAAAAAGGGTAAATGCCGAGCGCTCAGTCAGGACAAGGCCAAAGTACCGCCCTAGTAGCCGTGCGACAAATAGCCTAACGGCCATGCTTCGTAACCCATTAGCGCGCCCTCCAGGTAGGGAGCACTACCAGGCATTATCAATCGACTACATGTACCTAAGCGTTAGGAGTAGTACCAGCTTAGAGGTTAGTACCCGTAGGTAGGCACCTAAGTGGTAGTATTGCTAGGTACTAGGTAGGTAGGTAGTATCTATTAGGTAGGTACTAGGTAGCCTGACAGCAAGCACAGAGAGAGAGGGAGAGAGAGAGAGAGAGAGAGAGAGAGAGAGAGAGAGAGAGAGAGAGAGGGCCCTGTACACGCGCATACTCATACTGCCAAACAAAGTAAAGGTCAAAGTAAGTATTTAGAGGGTAGAACCCACTATTCTCTATATCATTTTTATTAGCCTACTGGGAAAAGTTGCCCTCTTTTCCTCGTTCTTCTTTTACGGACTTAATTATTTCTCCTTTCTGTACTGGCCCTTGCACTAAAAAAAAACCACCTTAGTTCGGCCAGTGGCTAGAGTTTAGCACTAGCAGCTAGCAAAATAGGAACTATTTTGACAATAGTAGTTCCCGTGTTAGGGAGCGGAGTTACGGACTTTATATTGTACGCCTTCTTGCGTGTCTGTAATATGACCGCAGCACCCTTTTTTTCCCTTCTTTCTCTCCATTCTGGGTTGCCCGCCGCCATGGCTTGGCTGCTGCTTGCTTGCTAATGGTGCCTCGCCGATAGAGTTGACGGCAGTCAAAATAAACCATAAGAAATTAAGAGCAACACTAAGAAAATCCAAAAAAGAAGCCCCGCCACGCCCCCCCCCTTCCACCAGCCACCAGCCAGAATAATCTCGCCGGACCACGGAAACGTCATTCATCTAGCCATTCATTCATGCAAAAATGCGGGCTAATATAATGTCTTTTATTTGTCTTGTCCCCTCCTCATACTGTAGAACGTAGACGTTGACGTTGACGTGGCTTACTAAATGCCACACGGTGATCTTTTCTCACACCACACACTTGGGCTTTGGGGCTACTAGACACGGATTGGGCTATTGGTCATTTAGATGGAACAAGGAACGGGCGGGCATCTCTATATACTACTGACTGATACTCATCCCGATCCCCACGCCATAGATAGACACGCACACACGCAAGCTTTGCTTCGCCTCCTTGTCCGTTCTAGTCCGCATCCAGGCCGTAGTCAGACAATACTGGCTGGTACGTGCTTCGTATAACATGCAGACAGACTTACCAAGCACATCCGTCCAGGCAGGCCATACTGGACCATCTATTCTGTCCTGCGACTTCTGCTCATTCCCTGCCCAATCGAGTATATACTTGTAAGAGCGGGGGGCTCGATAAGCGTTAATATTGGTAGTTACTGCGTATGTTAGTGCGAGTTCGTCCGACAGAAGCGTCAGCGTTTCTTCGGAGGGTTTACTTCGTCCATGTTCGTATACATGGGAGTAACACTCCGTACTCCGAGTACTACTACGAGTACTTTGTGCTAGTCCTCTCGGAAGAGGGGGAAAAAAGAAAATCAGTAGTATACGAGTAGTTTCCTCGGTTACGTTCAGACGGCATGTAATTGATTGGATGTCTTGGCTTGTCTTCCTGCCCTGGAGGGGGAGGGGGTAGAGCGGAAAGCGGCCGGATAGCGAGCCAAGAAGGCGAATGGCGCGAAGGATTGAAACGGCGAGGCAAGGAAACGACGAAAGAAGAGCGACTGTGGAAAAATTAGAGCTATTTTTCCATTTCTTCTTTGTTCAAGGGGAAGCCCTACTTCACAGAGGGAAATAATAATAAAAATTGTCGAATGGAATGACTCGGCGAAGGCGAGCAGGAGCTGAGAATTGGCATCAGATTGATGTGGCCTAGACAGGGAATAGCTTCAACGGCCTAGTCCTTTTCACTGCTGCTACTTCCATGGTTTTGACCTATTCGTCGCGATACTTACTCGCACTTGCGAAGTACATGGACCTGTGTACGAAGTAGTGTATCTCACAAAGGGTACTATGCCCTTTTGACAAGCGGATCAGCTCGTCCTCCCCAATCCCTGGCCCTGTGAGACGGTAGCCAAGAAGAAAATCAAACATGCGTCCCCTGTCACTGCAGCACGGCACGGCATGGATGGCATACTTGTAAGTAGTAGTAGTATACTGTACTAGTAGAAATGCTCCATATGCCTCATCCGGTATAATCCATCAAAGATAAAAGGAAGAAAAAATTGGGCCAGCGAGGTTCACGTAAAATTGTCCCGAGGCAATTGAACCGAACTACTACAAGTACTTCCTTCGTACTACAAGGTACTACTTCATGCTTCTGTTTTCGTATGTACCTACCCGTCGATCGTCTCTGTTCCTCATCCCGCAAAAAGACCGCCATGCGGAATACCGCACGGGCTTTGCATAAATTAAAAAAATCTAGACCCTCACTCCAAAAGCTTGTTTTTCCTTTATTTCGCGCGCCCCAAAGTCCCGACTCAAGAAGCGGCCATCCTGGTTGGTTGGATTTACGACTGGATTCCATCGCTCAAGGAATCATTTATTTTTTGGTCTCTCGGTTTTTCTTATTCGGCAGCTTTTTTCCTCTTTGAGCCACGGCTATCGCTCCGTTCGTCTATCCGATGGATCGCGGGCATGGCGGTGCGTTGCGGACTCTCTTACGTAGACGGTTTGTAATGCGCCGCTTTGGTTTATTTTTATCTTGGAAATTTTCCGGGGGACACCCTCCCCTGCTTACCCTTTTTTTTTGCTGCTTCTGGAAACCGTTCCGGTACTGTAGTGGTGATGATGTGTGAGTGTGTGTGAGTGAGTGTGAGTGTGTGTGTATATAGCAGCAACAAAGGAGCAATATACTACTCGTACTACTATCGGCAGATGTGGGATTCACATCATCAGCCTTCTTACTTTCTCTTTTTCACGTGCCTGAAATCCCCTGTCTCTGTCTCTGTCTCCTGTCTCACATCTCATGTATGTACAACTCACCTCATCTCGCTCGCCTCCTCAACACGAACCTGATTCATCCCGATACGACACATGGCAGCCACATGAATCAAACAATCTCTCCATTCTCGTGTTTTCGTTTGCTCCGCCCAAATATCCTCCCCACCCGCCCATTAGTAATAACAAAGCCGGCGCACGCTAAAAGGTGCCAAATTCATGGGAAAAGCTCCACGCAGGATTCTTTTCCGCTAACAAAACCCGCCGGCCGATTTGCTCTTATTCCGGGGAGATCTATCACATCACTTCTTACAGTATTGTTCTTTCTTTTCTTTTATTCGTTTTAATTTTAATTAATTGCTTTTTAGTTCTTCTCTGGCCTCTGATCCCTGTTCCGTCTCGGACCAAGGAGAACATCCACGTCCGGATCATGCCCGGCTTGTCATTACTCCTCTTTTTCTGTAGTTCTCTCCCCTGTAGCCTCTCTCTCTCTCTCTCTTTCTTCTCTCTCTTCTATTTCCCTCGTCTAGCGCTAGTTCTAGAACAAATAGGTAGGGGGGGATAGATACTACTCTGTCCAGCTATAGTGCTCCTGAATTAAGATTACTCAACATGCTACAGGCTAAAGCGTGGCATGAGGGGAGTTGCGCCGTTCATACAAGTGTACTTAGATGTATCAACTGTTTTGCCCACATATACGGAGTACGCAAACCAGTGTCACAGCATTGTACCCAGTATTTAGCACTACCACTAGGTCAATAGCTATGCCGCTCTTCTGCTCCTATTTACTTTTAGGGCCAGCCATGTTTCATCTGCCTTGCCCTTTTTTTCGAAAGATCCCACTACTTCAAGACATTCGCCCGCTGTGTCAGCATAAGTCAAAAAGAAGAGTAGCGCATATGTCCCAGTGTGTTATCGTGATAGGGCAGGCAAACTAAAAGCTTGGCTAGCAGACAATCTCTTGGCTTCTTTTCCTCCTCCTCCACCAAAAACAACTCCCCGGCAAATAGAATACCGGTAATGAAAAGCCATGCCGAATCACACGTCAAAGCTAAAAAGCAAGCCACAGTATCAAAAGCAATCATTCAAACATTTAGCTAGGCCCCTTTCGCTTACTTCGCTTACTACTAGCTTCTTGGTAAAGGAATAAATACCTAGAGATTCTGAGTTCAGCTCTGATCAGCAACCTACATGAAAAGCTAAATTGACTCACCCTCATGACTCAAATGCCGAGAATGGCAATACTATTATCAATCATCCGCTTTTTCTGTTTGTATGTTTCTTTTTTTTTTTTTTTTTTGCCCAGAGCGGCCCCCTTCCGCTTCGTCGGAACAGTTTTCTGTTCTCCACACGAACTTCTCTTCCCTCGCAATGCCGGGTTATTTCTTAGAGGCCCCCACGTAAGACAAGGCTTGCATCTTATCCCTACTCTGTGTGCTTTTGACTTGCAAGTGGAATATACTCCGTACCCTGTCAGAAGCGTCCCAAGCAAGCATCAACCTAATAACTCGGCCGGGCTTATTCCCCAGCACTGCCCGCATTCCGTAATCTGGCAACTGTATGGCTTTGGTAACTCGATCAGGTAAGTGGTTTTCAATCGCGTAGCAGTACGAGCAAGTAGATAGCAGGTAGCAGGTCTGTACTGTGCTGTACTTTATTATCCTACCTTGAAAATAGTCCCACAAAACCGGCCACCCCAGCGGCGCCACACGTTGCTCTAGAACCGAAGCTTCTAAAACGGCATTTGAACTTGGGGCTCGGCTATATTATGCAACAGTATGCCACACGCTTGTACTACTTCAGGTAGATATCATGTCAGCGCGCCCCGCGGCATCTTCCGGGACAGCTCAGAAAGAAAAAGCAGCCCGCCCAGGCATTCTGGACCCGCAAATCCTTGATTCGATGAATGCTCTCAGCCTGCGGCCGTCTAGATTGAATGCTGACCAAACTGGCCCAATACTACTACAGTACCATGAACAAAGTTGGTCGTTCTCCTCTACTGCGCGCAATGCTTCCAGGAGTGGTTAAGATAGGAAACTGCCGGGGTAGCCATGCTCGCACCCCCTCCCCTCGAAACAGTATCCTATTTCCTTCGCAAGCCAGGTTGACATAAAGGCTTGTTTTTTATTTATTTATTTATTATAGAATGCGAGGGCATGTACAGTACTTTCTTTCCCCACAATAAACCCTGTCAGTTGCAACGATGGTCCGGAAAAATCTCATCGCAATAGAGAAGCAACATGGAGAGTGGCACTCTTTCGGAGTAGTGTGGAATTCTTCGTCCGTGGTGCTGTTTTTCTTCTCCGTTCTCCGTCGTCCGTCGTCCGTCGTCCGTACACTCGTACGAGAATACGAACATCCTTGCCCTGCCTATACAGCATGGCAGGTGAGTTTTACGGTCGGCTTAGGTGTGTGTCAGATTTTGGTTTCAAAGAGGTACTCTCCTCTGGCTTCTGCTTCTCGTCCATGGAACGCCATTACAAGATACACAGTCTAGCAAAACTGCCGGAAACCAGCGACTGGGGCGATTCGCTTCCACGCAGTCCGCATAGGCCGTGGGCAAACAAGACAGCTTCGCCTAGAGCATGAGTAACCCCAGCAGAGCAAAAGTGATAGGCACAAGGAACACCTCGGAGTACTTCGTACTTGGCAGCAATATAACCTATCACTTATACAGCCTCCTTTGCGCCATTGGCCAACACCCAGACCCCCCGGATCTACCTCGGACGCCCTATGGAAAAATCCTAGAGCCAAAAAAAGAGGCCCCCCCTTGGAAGAAGGGAAATAAAGACTCGTGTCCAGGCCCCCTCCCAATCAGCTCGTCTCCAGGTCGGCGATCTAGCCCAATGGCCCATCTCTATCTCCGCTAGTCTCCTTACGCGAAGCCGTTATTCCATGTCTTCCACGCCGGATTCTATCGGCCGTAAGAGACAAAAGAGCAAGGCACTAATCCGAAGGGACTAGGTACGACGCAGTACTATTGTACGGAGCAGAAATAGTGGAAATAAAAGACCACATCCTTGTTTAAAAGCTACCAACTAGTACTACTACTAGTGCCTTGTGCATGCTGTACTCGATTCCCGGAAACTGCCCCCCTGGGACATATTGTCATCTATCACCATCGACTCCTAGTCTGTCGTTTGTATATACTGCAGTACTAGTCTAGCATGCACGTAGCTTGTATCATCATCCTGCACAAGCGGACGGACCCCCGTTCAGCTTTGTCCCAAAGCGGTTGATCGGCGGCCGCTGACGAAGGGGAAAAAAAGCACGCGTTATGCAGCCAGCTTACCCCAAGTTTGCAACCCGCTCTCGGCAGACGGGCCAAACAAGGCCATCAGAAAATCCACCCCTTAATAATTCCAAACGAGGTATTACAAAGCAAAAAAAAAAGAAAAAAAGGTGATGAGACTAAGAACGGAAATAGAGACCAAGCAAAAGAGAAAGAGGAAGGGAAGCCCTTCTTCGGATATGCCAATACGATATACGACGAGCTGTGTGAATACGCTCGTGTGTGTAGAGGGTTCCTGCTAGTATGTATATCCGTATTACTACCCTCTTTTCTCTTCCTTCTTATCCGGCGCGTCTTTTGCCCTTCTTAGCTCTAAGAACGTCAGCGAGTCATCTCTCGGATCTTACATGCTTGCTTGCTTGCTTGTTTGTTTTGCTGACTTGACAGGCAAAGTAAACCAAATGCAGGGCAAGGATGAATAGTTGAGCAATACTACGTCTGCCAAGTGAACAAGTAGGATTATAACCGGTAACTCCACCGTAGATAGTACACAAGATTGAGTTTTACACCCTGCAGGAGAGAAAGAGTCATAATGGCATATTCAGGTTTAGTATAGCAAACGAGGGTGGTGGTATTCCGCTTCTGACGAAAGGATTGGGCAAGCATGAAGGAAGGATTCGCAAAATCTTTCCTTCGAGCAACTAGCGTTAGTCTGTATTAATTTGTCTGTCTTCCCAAACTCCAAAAATAAAAAGGGGGTTTGCTTTTGCCTTGAGAGAGATGCATGATGTAACAACTTCTTCTAAAGGCTTAACTTCTTTTTTTTTTTTTTCAATGCGTGTCATGGGCTTTTGGTTTCCCGGATTACTTCGCCTACCTCGCTGAACTGACATCGATCAATTCAAACCGAGGTTTATAAGCCTAAATCAGTTTGGACAAAGACCCCCCCCATCTTCGGTAGAGATAGGGCAAGGTACGATGTTGGATTTGTTGCCTGTTAAAAGTCAGACAACACCATTTTCAAAAGGACCTCCCCCCTCCCCCATTCAGTGGAACCAAAAGCATCAGAACGATAGTAGCTTTAGGACACCGATTCTCACGCCGAGACATGGATGCTGGGCGGAGGGTTTATTATTGCCGACCGGTATTCTTATCAACCCTTGCTGTGTTACGACGGTGGTACACACAAAACTCCCTGTATGGCTAGGGCTCTCTGTGTCGAAGGATTCAGTTTACAGGCATCCGGCTCTCACAGGATCACAGCACGAGGTTGCCTAGATGGCACAATCGCTTGCGTAACTTGAAGTGCGTACAAACGCACAATGTTGGCAGCATTTACGAATAACCAGTTTGTGAGGTAATGCTAGACAAAGTGTTCTATGCTCTGTTTCTGTTCAACTTGTCTACATGTACAACTTGTGTGTGTACAATCAGTACCTTATACAAGCATGTCTCGCCACAAGCGTGTCTCGCCCTACCCACAACAACCCACAATGAACCCAGACAACACCAACAATGAGCCTCACCCAGTCCAAATCCCCCCATCAAGTCCGGATCCCCCATCTAATTCAGATCACCCCCCAATCCATTAAACATCCTTCACCATGCAACTCACACCCTGCAATTGAATTAAACCTTGTAAGTAAACTTACCTTAAAACCCGCTCGTAAGCAAGAACAAGTGCTTATCTTGCGGCATCCAGACAAATTAATACGCCCTGCCATGTGTCAAAAAAGCAACACTAAACTGATTTGATTCGCACGAAGTACGAAGTCCAACTTTCTTCCAAACATGAAATACGTAACAGAGCTACGCACACACGTATACGAAGTAGCAGGCTCAGAAGGGCTCGTACTACACCCAACGCATTTCCTTCCTTTCATGGACAGAGTCGTAGTCAGCCGCGTCATGCTGACAAGGATAGCAAGAATATTCTCCATTACAAAAGCATTAACAAATGGGTATGGCTTGTTCCCCCCCTTTAGTCATCGCCATCGACATATGATATGCTAGTAGCAGATCTATGCTGACAAGTCAGTCTTTAATTAGACACAGCACCATGCGTACTACAGCATTCATTTATATTTTATATATATCTGTTTTCCTATATACTGCCACTCCCCCGGGCTCATCTACTCAAAACCAACTTATTAAGAAACACTCATTCATACTCACTGGCAGTGCCATCAACAGCCCGTCAGGTATCACTCTCTCGTCAAACGCCATGCCATGTCAATACCCATGCTGCAAAGAACCCCACAATAAAACGTAAAAGCGTAAAAGTCCCATCTGCTGAAGGGGGGTTGGTGATGATGAGAAAGTACATCTTTCATCTTCGATTCACCAAACTGCATTAAAGCGTTCGTAAAAAAATAAACAACTAGAACAAAAATCAAGTAAACAAACACGCCATCAAAGACTACAGTAGATTTAGTGTCGAGCTGAGTAGCGGTTGTTCGTAGTCGGAGAGTAAGGCAAATCGTAGCCGCTCGACTGAGCATAAGGATCATCGGCGTAGACAGTGCCGCGGCGCTCGTCTTCTCCGAGAAGTTCTTTAACTTCCCAGTTGTTCATGCGAGTGCCAACAGAAAACTCGAGATCTTCCTTAGTGATGGAGTCCCAGTACTAGAGTCACATACATGTTAGCAAAGTCTCAAGAAACACAAGAGAGTAATCTCCCTCTCTTCTTCTCTTTCTTCTTCTTCTTCTTTTTCTTTTTCTTACCTTGTAGACCATCATGACAGCCAGCAGATTGCATATCGTAGCAAAGAACAGCCCATCCAGATAGTGGCTCACGGCAACACAAATCTGGGAGCTAAACGCATACAGAATCACCTGTCCAGCAACGAAAAAGAAGATGCCAAAGGCAATATCGCCCAGCGGCCACCTATCCTGCAGCGTCCGAGCCACGAGCAAGATCTGCATGCCGACGTAGACGAAGAGCTCAATCGCGTTGAGCAGATACAAGACGACAAACAGCCCAATGGTATTGGTAGGACCGAGCCCAGCCCACCCCTTAAAGGTCGCAAGCGACACCAAGAAGGAAATCGCAAAGGCAACCAGCGAGCAGAGCCACAGCATCCAAACAGACAACGGCGTGCCATCCTCGTACAGCTGGAATCCGACAAAGCCATTGACAAGCAGGCACGTCACGACGGCGCTGGTCAAGCCGTTTTGCACACTCGCAAAGTAAGGGAAAGGCCCGCTACCCGCGGGGACCACGCCCGCGTCGACAACCAGCGAGATGAAGGTGAGCAGCATGTACAGGTAGAAGAAGCTGACAATCTCCTTGCGGCCGACGGCGGTGAACTTGCTGCGGACGTGCAGGATCATGATGACGGTCATGACGAGCGCGCCGATGTGGGCAAAGGACGCGGCGCCCTCGAAGATGATTGTGTTGGCCACCTCGATGTTGCGCGCGTAGCAGTTGGGCTCGATGCCGACGCGGCCAGACGAGGACAGGACGGGGCCGACGGAGGCGCAGAGCGGGAGCGGCGTGTGCTCGCAGATGGAGGTGAAGTCGCCAAAGCCCGACATGATGGGCTAGTTTTTGGTGGTTTCAACCTCGGTGTTGTTTAGGGATTTCGGAGTCGAGGAGGGATCTCGGTTTTGTCGTCGATGGTGTCGCAAGCGCAAGAAGTCAACAATAAGTAACGAGCGTCGGTTATGCTCAGCAAGCGTATTATCGATCAACGACGTCCTTTCATCCGTCTTTGTTTATTTCGTCCCGGAAGTCACCGCCAGTCGTAGCCAAGTCTCGATGCGACACTCCCAAATCCAAGCAAAACAAAACAAACAGATCTCACTGTTTCTCTTCCTCCCCACAATAAAAACGAGCGTCAGGGTAACGATTGAGAGTGGAAAAGGAAAAAAAAAGGAAAAAAGAAAGAAAAAAAGGGCCGCTCGCTTCTGCCCGCGCTCTCAAGATGGATTTCCCTTTTATTGGTTCGAGATAGTCGTCGATGGCGGTTCGGTGAGGAGTTTTTGGTGGATACGAGGTTTCGAGAGGAGAACTGGAGAGAGGAGGAGGAGGGAAAAAAAGTTGGGGGTGGGATTTTGCGGGTGGATCCACAGGGAGGGAAGGTGACTTTGGGAAATACGGGGAGACGGTCATCTTTACGAAGTATCTTTTTTCTAACTACGATTGGTGGAAAGTAGAAGAGCTGAAGAAAGAAAACTGAATAAATAAAAAATTGGCAGAAAAATTGGTGCAAAATACCTATGCTGAAGCTATCGTCAAGAGCAGACCTGCTACTTTACTCTAGGATAGATGCAGGCCCATTGATGTTTTGCAGCCAAGATGCAGCCCGTCTCCATTTAATTGCTCCCTTGATGCCATCCGCGCAGTGGAGTCGTTGTCTTGGTAGCCAGTCAGCCAGTTTAGTATTCATATATTATGTATTAGCCTGATCACTAATAAATATCAGGTACCAACCTCAAGGTAAAAAGTATATCGAGATTAGATTGCTTCATGGCAAATCAAATTCCCACAAATCACATGGCGCCCTCCCTATCTTTAGATGCACGTACGGAGTAATTACAAAGTAAATAAACTCTACCAAGAACTACTAGATAGCTGGTCCTCCGTGTCAGATTATATAATACTATCCTCACCAACGGGAGCGGACTAAAATGCAGATAAACCAGACTCCGTACCCTGCAGCAGCATAAATAATCCATTTCTTTTTATTTCCATCATGGATGACATTGCGCTGCTGGAATGAAATGAATTGATTCACACACACCCCTTCTTCTCTGTATCCCGTCGGCATATGTACAGTCATTCTAATCACACATAATTTCACTTCTATCCCTCGGAAGCCCCTTTGAATTACGAACAAACACTACCTACAGACGTACAACAAATACATTATCACCAACATGCATATACAATCACTAAAATCTATCACGTTACATTGGATAAAGCAAGATATCACAATCACATAACATCCAAAGGCACAAAAAGTAACAATTGGCTCTCAAAGCCACCGCTCTCTCATTCATATTATTCATCTCGCTCATCTAAGCATCATCATCAGCTCCCTGCTGATAACAGATATGCTCCCTTATGCATCTATAAATAAATCTCTATCTCTTTTCCATTTACACTTTCTCCCGAGTTGCCTTGCTTATGAAAAAAAAAGAACGAGAAAAGAAGGAAAAAAAAGTTCATAACACCAGGCAACATCGTAATGCCAGTTCTTGTTTCCCCAAGCCTAAGTGGTGGTGGTAGGTATCTTAAAATAAAAGGAAAAGAAAAACAAAGCAGATAAAACACCAACAGGGCTAAACATGTTTGTCCCAGTGTGCATGCACTCAGCCGCGTCCCAGAACCACAAGTCAGAAGGCTGTCCCGTTTCCCATTCCAGTCATCCTCTGGCCAACCGCGCCGTGTCGCCTCCCTCTTCATTCAGCCATACCTGCTAACCATGCCAATGCTCTTTCATGCATATTAATGAATAAAAATAACTTAAATGAAAGGAAACACAAAATGGAATAAAATAGAGAAGAAAAAGAGAAAAAAGGAGGCATAATTGCATAACAACAAAGTGAAATCAACTCCAAATAAATGCTTTCGGAGAGATATATGTGTGTGTGTGTCAGGCATTTCCCTCTCCCCTTTAACACCTCAACCGGTTTACCATTTCTTTCGTTTCCTGGACGACATCATGGACATACCCGAAAAGCCGACCAAAAGACCAATATCCCTTTGTATACCGGTTTCCCTTAACCAACGCCCCAAGCCATGCAAATCCATATGCTTCGCCTTGACAACTAGCAAAAGCCGAGAATAAGAACAAAAACAAAAGATAAAAAAGATAGTACTAATAACACAAAGTGGACAACTCCCGACGAAGAAAATAAGGGTAAAAATACAAGGATGCTGAGACATCCTGCCAAGCAGAATTTGTCTCAAAAAGCATCTATTCATAGAAAAAAAGGCGTGCAGACATGCTTCCCATCCACTAGCCAACGGCCGCAAAAGGAACAATGCAGCCACCCCTAGGGTGCATACTGTCCTTGCGTTCCGTTTTGCGGGAGGGATTGCTGGCCTCTGTTGTACACGATAAACTCGGGCACCACACCGGTGCGCAGATCGTTTCGCCTGCCAAGAGGCTGGTAGTGCATCTGCGTAGGCTGGACGGGGACCGCCAGGTGGTACTGGTCCAGCGATGCCGACGGTGGTGGGTAGAGCAGCCTGTTGACGTGGCGGATAGGTCTGTAGGGGCTGGCCCGCTGCTGCAAGTAGACGCTGGGAGAGTGTGAGATTGGCGTCAGGGCAATCGGCGTATGCATGCCCGAGGCGGCTCCAAAGAGAGACTCTACCATTGGCGAGGAGGTGTAGGCAGAGGCGAGGTGCTTGTTGGGTGTGGCGTAGGGCATCGACGGGTGGCCCGGCAGCACAGCACTGGGGAATCCGGCGGACGGAAGGGTCGCAGACGAGAGGGTTGCGGTCGATGCCGCCGACGCGGTAGGGGGTTGGTAGACGGTGGACATGGCGCGCATACCAGCCTGCAGAGGCGGCAGAGAGACCATGCCCTGGTTGGCGACGGCATAAGGTGATTGGGGGGTGTAGCTGGCTGCTGCTGCTGCTGCTGCCCGCTGGGCCGCATACGGTGACTGAGGGGCATATCCAGCCGTCATCGGCGTCATCGTCATTGCTGATGTCGTCGAGGTCGGGAAGGTAACTGGCTGCTGGGTGGGAGGAGGCTGCGTCGTGACGATGGTGAGATGCGGGACAGGAAGTCTGGCCGAGTCGGTCATGACCTTGGGCCTGGCATTCATGACAGGAGGCACCACCATGCTGGGTCTTGGGGCTTGACGCATGTGTCGCTTGGCGGGGTGTTCAATCGGGTCCACCTCAGGGCTGCGCTTTCGAGACACGGGCAGAGCCATCGACGGCCTCGCAGCCAGCGGCGACACGGGGTTGGCGTGGTACATGGCCCAGTTCTGAGCATGTCTCGAGGTGGTGGGCGAGAATGTCGGTACGGTGGTCGACATAAACGAGAGGTCGGTTGGGGCTGCCAGAGTTGTCGTGGTGGGCGAGGGGATGGGAGAGTGGAAGCTCCTAGAAGACGGCGAGGCAGCGTGTAGCGGCGATGCTGGGATGCGAAGGAGTGCCTGCTCATAATAGTCGTGGAAGCAGGCCAGCTTGGTCAACCAATCCTCCCATTCGTCCTTGGAAGCAAGGAGGTTGTATCGCATGTTGCTCAGGAACTCGACCTCCATGACATGAATCTCGTTGACGGAGAAGCACGACACCTCAGCCCACGTCTTGTTGGTGTAAGTGTTATCGTCGAGAACTGGGACACCTTTGTTAGTCTTGCTTTTGGCTGATTGATGCTTCTAGAGAGCGCCTTACATTTGTTACCCAGCATGAGGGAGACAGTAAGCAATCGATACTCACTGCCCCCTCGACCCTTGATCTGCGGTGTTGAACACTTGAGTCGGTAGATGAAGAGCAGGGCTAGCAGGATTACATTTTGTGTAACCTGGGTCGTCGACAGTACGTTGTATACCCATTTTCGAAACTGCTCGCTTGGTTTAGCCAGCTCAGCCAGGCGAGTGGCGAGCATGTTTGGCCTTGATCGAATAGTCTCGGCTTTTCTAAGGTGCTCAATGGGTTCGAACCAAAAGAGGCACGTCATCTGGAAGGAAGATCAGAGAGTTAGCCAGGCATGAGAAAAAAAAATGGATATAGAAATCAGAAAATACAAAAAATGCAGGTCAAAAGAAGCTCGTAGAGAACTCGGAATCATGTTGGGAGGGTTGACTAACTTGAGCTGCGAAATCTGCCAAGCTGCCGCCGTTGGAGCTGATGCATCTCGGGATCTGGAGGCTGTGGTAGATTAACGTCTCAGAGCTCCTCCGTGATGAGATGGCGTCCTTGGCGGAAACCACTGAGGCAGGGGTTGATTTCGTAGACCGATCAGAGGGAGTGCCGTGTAGTGGTGCATTTCGAGATTGCGAGACGGGAATCTGGGAGAGCTGGTGCTGGTGCTGGTGCTGGTGCTGGTGCTGGTTCTGCTGGAGAGGATATCGGCCATATTGCGCGGCGGCATGCCTTGCATCGTTGACAGCAGCAGCTGCCATAGCTTTGGCCCTGCTGGGATGGGCAATTGCGGAGGCGTAGGATCGCAGAGCATGGCTGTCATATGCGGCCGGCACCTGCTGGTGGTAGGTGGTGCTCATCTCGTCGACTGGAGGCGTCCTCAAGCCGTGGGTGAGATGCTGATGCAGGTGCTGGTGTGCAGTATCGTGGGCGAAAGCTGGCGGTTTAGACAGGGCAATGCCGAGAGGAGGGAGCACAGGTCGTCGAGAGTCGAAGGAGAATGACGGCGACAGCGGTAGAAGAAGAAGATGCGACGTCGAGGGCGCGACCTTAACCGACATGGGGAGCACCTATTGACGAAGTGAAGCAGGACGAAGAGCGTCAAGAATAAATGCGAGGCTCGCAGTGAAGCAGCGTCGTCAGGGAAGGGTCGAGGCGGTTGTGCGGGGATGGAAAAAGAAGGCAAAAGAAAAAGAAAAAGCCCTCACGGAAGGCCTCTGAGTTTGAGCTGAAGGATTGTGGGTTTGGGAAGTGAGGTGAGGTCAAGATGAGAAGGCCAGAGGTGGAAAGTCCGCAGAGTTAAGTCATGGCCATGCGGTTGAAAAGAGTTTCGATCTGGGTGTAAGTGAGGTGGGTGGGTATCTGTACATGTACCGGTACATGCACAACGCACGCGGATTGGCTGCAGGAGAGGGCCAGCCGACGAGCACAAGCACAGCGCCAAAAGAGCCACAGACCCCAGGTTTATTTTGTTTAGCGGGTGTACAAGGAGAGGATGGTTTGAGCTGCTACCAGTACTAGTGGCTTTTTTTCTTCTTTTCTCTTCTTTTCTTTTCTTGCTTTTTGTCTTTGCTTTCTTTTTTCTTTTTGGATTTATTTCTTTATTTCTTCCTTTAGCAGGGAAAGTAGAAAAGGGAATAGTAGTGGTAGTGGTAGTGGTAGTGGTAGTGGTAGTGGTAGTGGTACTCCGTAGTGGAAGTAAGTATAGTAGTATTCCTGCTAGTAGTAGTACTTGCACTTCGTAGTGGCACTTGTAAGGTACAGTAGTACTTGGAAAAGGCAAGGTATGGATGGAGTCGAGCCAGTGAGTGGTGCTGGTGCTAAAAAAGAAGCCGGACCAGGCAAGGAACGCTTGCTGACATGCATCCCTAGCATCAAAGCGCGGAACCAGGCCAGAGCCCGGGGGCGGTACAACTGAAGCGGCCTGCGAAGAGAAAAGAACATGGAAGACATGAACCAGATGCTAAAATGAGAAGGGGGGGGAAGCTTGTCTGATCGGTTCTGGGTCCCAGGAGAGGTACACAAGAAGGGAAACCCCCCTCAGAAAAGGGACGCTGGAGGAGAGGGGGGTGACGAGAACGCAGAGAAGAAGGGCTGACGAGGGCCGCCGCGTTCAAACGGGTAATGAGCGACTGGCTGGTTGGCTGCGTCGCCATGGGTAGGTTTCGTTTCGGCGCCTCTGCGTGCCATGCTGCGTGCTTTTTTCTTTTCAGGTTTCGACGGGTGAATTGGACTGGCGACTAGGCCGTGACAGCGGCTCGGCAGCGCAGAGCCAAAGCAGGATGGAGATGGAGAATGGAGACGGGGCCGGAGGCATTACGAATGGATAGCTGCGTGTGCAAGTACTCCGTACAAAGTACTGTAACGGTTGCTGGTACTGTGCGTGTTCGGATGGATGTTCTCGATGGCGGATGGGAGGATGTGCGGAGGCTGTTCTGGAGACTCCGGGCTGGGCTTGGAGCTTGCTTGGAGATGGAGATTTGATGGACGACGTTCCAGGCATGGCATTGGATCCAGGCATTGGCTAGGCACTGGCTCCAGCATGGGCTCCAGCATCTATCTGGCTGGCACGCTCACGCGGTACCTGCGCCAGGTAGTACCCACGCCGCGCACCCATCACGGGGCGCGCACCAGGTACCTCAGCGCGCAGAGTACAAGAGGCGCTACGCCAATCTGGCCAGCCCAGCGAACCCACCGCTCTGGTGCCAGCATCCACTACGAGCCAGCAGTGAACCAAAGCGCTCCAGTTCTCGTACCCAGAAAACGGAGCGCAGCACCAAGGCTAACTAACTGCGCTACGCCTCCCCAAGGAGGGTCACCGAGAGCATGGAAGCAGGAAAAAAATGACTTGGGGGCGTTTTTTTTTTGTGCTGCTCCCCATGTTTCTCGCCATGGCGAACACGCCACGCTCGAGTAAAGTACAAGTATACGAACAAGAACAGGCACGACGCATGAGACACTTTTTTGCAGATGGCGTCCGATATTACGACAAGAGCACAAGTACTCCATACTGATGTACTTACTAATGTATACGAGTCGTATCTTGACTTGAGGCTCCCACCCTTGCGGCCTGGACTTTGTGACGGCGCACAAATCGCTTTTGCTCACTTCAAACCAACCTCGCCCACACCATCTATATGTACTGTAGACTATGTACTTCGTAAGTGTGTATGTACTCGTAATCCATCCATCCATCCATCCAATTTATTCATTCCACCAAATCACCTTCGTCTCTGCTGCGGGCCCTGTCGGTGCGTCGAGATATTTAATCTCGTGAGCATGTCACTCCATGCGGATGGATACCCAGCAGCTGCACCTGTGCGAGGCAGCGGTGCGAGGTACCTGTCGCCTGTCGAGTACGAGCTGCCTCGGTAAAGTGGCACCAGCCCAGCGTGTACTTACTTACAAGTTCGAAGTACTGCGAGTAGCATCAATACTTAAGGTACCTGTCTATCTGTATACCTTGACCTTCCTGCGGGGTTTCTTCCTTTTTTTAGTACTTTGAATGCTGCCAACCTGCCGCCTGCAGCGATTGCAAGGCGCCAGACGGCCTGATTACCGCTCCAGGCACTGGCGGCTGTCCAGCTACACCTGTGCTGAGTGACTACCTGTACCTGTACCTGTACCTGTACCTGTACCTGTACAAGCTCAACTCAACTACTGTACAGGTGCTAGCACTGCAACTTTGGGCCTGTTTGAGCTGGGAGGTCACGCCGACGGTGGCGGCACCCGCGAAGCCCCAAGTCCCCTGCAGCCGACAGGGAAGACTCAGCACCAACGCCCCCCTTCCAGTGGACTCTTTAGTGGTTGGGTGGGTAAAAAGGGCTTGAACTTGTACTGTAGTGGGCAGCGTGCAGTTGCAGCACAGTTGAGTGGGAATGAGAAAATTGGGCGAGGAGCCACATCCTTGCCGCGCCCAGCTTGACACAGCGCCTGGAAGCGGCCGTGGCATTTTTCCCGGAACACCCGCTGCCGGCCTATTTTTTCTTCTTCTTTTCTTTTTGCATCACTTTTTGGCGCGCTCAGATGATTGGAATAAATTGAAATTTTTTTTCTTTTTTCTTTTTCGCCTCTCAAAGGAGGCAAGAGGAGGAGCAGGGAGGGGGTCCCCTTGGCATTGAGGCGCCCTTTTGCTTTTGCTTTTGCTTCTTCCCAACGAGCCTCTCTCTAGTGGCACCCCTGCAAGCCCATACAGTGCCTGTTCCTCGTACTAACCACCAACATGCCTTGGAAATAAATCACTTGTACGAAAGTACGGAGCATGATTGAAAGGCGGCTAGTGAAGAGAAAGACGACAAGGGGAGATGCATATGGAAATCTCCAGGGCCGCGCTTCTTTTTGTCTCATCGACGGCTTGATTCATTACTGCTTACAAGTATACTTGCTTATACTTGGACTGGGACTGACTCCTGTACCCAAAATAGGAGATGACAGCTCTCTTTTTCGCTTCGTGCTCACGGGCGGAAAAAGCACAACCAGTAAAAAAACATGTCTCTTACAGTAGGAGGCATCACAGGCTCAATTTGCCCGTCATCTAATACTACCGGAGTAGTATTTCGCTTTTCAGGCTAACGCCTTAGGTGCCATTTGGCCGCTTTTTTTTTTCTTTTTTTTCGATAGCATACTCGTAGCTAGGCGCAAGCTAGTTCTGCTGCCGCTTTTGCTGCAACAGTTCGCTTCCTGGCCCCCGTTTCGTCCCATTCTCTTACAAGTAGTACAAGTATCTGATGCAAGAAGAAGGAAAAAAAAAAGGGTCCGCTGAAACCTCGTTGGCGAGGAATCTTCCTAGCAGTTTGAGGTACATTCATGTGAGGTAGGGATCTCATCTCTTTCGTATGGATGGAGCAAAGTACAAGTACATACCTATCTATCCAAGTATACGAGTCTTGGGAGCCACGGCTAGATACTTGCACATGTAAGGAATACTGCATACTAGCTAGTACCTGTATAATCAATTTGCACTTTGTTCCTCAGGTATGGTACGAAGTACGGGATCTCACAAAAAGGATTACGGAGTACTAGTAGTGAAGCAAGGGCCGCCTCAGGTCGTACAAAGCACACACAGCACAGTACAGTCGCTGTTGGTCCGGCTCAGCTCGCCCCAAAAACGCCAGCCATAATACAGAGTACCAGTAGAGCAAACATGGACAAACCAATTTCGACGGAGCACATCTCGTCTCGTACCCGGTGTCCGGCTGCTCCACTTGGAATGGCCTCGCTTGCCCCTTCAGGAACGGGGTCGTCGTGTTCCGCGCCTCCATCCGATGGGCCGCGATTGATGACTGGCAAAAGGACCTTGAGGAAGATGGATGTTTGATGCTGATGCTGATGCTGATGCCGATGACGATGAAAACAAACAAAAATGATGATGCCTATTCTTTGATTATCTTTTAGCTCCTTCATAGGAGGGGGAAACTTCCGACTCCGTGGGCCACTTATACGCTCCACGGCCTGGCTTCAATCACGAGGCTCTAACTGTGGCATTGCCCCCAGCTATACTGTACTCTGCTTCGTACTCCTCCGTGCTTGCGTTGCGTTACCTGCTGCTCCAAAAAAAAAAAATCCATCGGCAGGCGCTCGACTTGAAATCGATCCCCGATCCGCGTCAGCCAGCCCCTGCGTGGAGGGCGGATACAAAAGCATAGCGCCAGGGCTTATTGCTGATGATACATGCGGCAATGCCTGTACTGTACATGCAATGTAGCCTTGCATTACTTGCCTAGGTTGTCTGATATCTCGCCAGAGGTGCTTTGCGCGGGGGAAGTACAAACGCGTGCCGGGTGCTACAAAAGAAGCACAATCATGGGATACTATCATTTTTCATAAGACATACTAATGGGGTTCACGCTTGACTTGTAATTAGTAGTAAGATCCTGCTATTGCTTGTACTATTATGCGTTACTATTTCTCATATCCCAGCGTAAAGTGCTCGCATACAACGACCGCTAGCTCGACACTGGTCCGAAAAGGGACGGCGATGCTACAAAGGAACAGGGGCACGGCCAACCCGTACAAGTAGGCAGCTGAACGAGACGATACTCACCACACCAGAAGAGAGAGCCGACGTTTGAAGTCCAAAAACGATGGTTCAGCTATGTACCTGTCCGGAGCACGGCCAGATATTACTAGTAGCATGCCTATGCACGTTATTACTGGCTAAGCCGGGCACAGCCTAGCTCAGCTTTTCCCTCTCTCTGTGAGCTACTTCGTACATTACCGGTAACATCTCATTGCTCCCCGTTTGTGATCAGCGGCAGCATTTCGCTCACCAAAACGCGGCCCACACCCTTCATGTTTTCCCTTTTCCCCCCACCCCCCCTTGGGCCTTTGGGCCTCCCTCTCTAGGCGAAAGGCGGGAGAGCTGAAGGGCCGCGTACCGTGGATGTCATTGGAGGGTTGAATTGGACCAAGGGGGAAGGGCCTGCTAAACTATTCCCATCAAAGATGACAGGGGAGAGAAACTTGATGAGATGTGGGAAGAGGGGGAGAGAAGCTGATGATGGATGAACATGATGATTTTGGCTCCGAGTATGACTGTATATTGGTATTTGATCCTTTGTTTTGTGCTCAGAATGGGATGTAGTAATAACACGGCAACTGTACCAACTAAGAGGGAGTACAAGTACATGAACGGACACATTTGAATTTCCAAGTGCTAAGTGCGCCTGCCATTAATACGTTACGTTGGGCACGTCCGGCGTACTCCGGGACATGTACTTCGTACATTCGTACATTGAAGATTCAAAATGTCTTGATACCCATGTATGTCTCAGGGCCTTTTCTTGTTTTCGTCTAGCTGCAGACATCCATTTTTTATGACTCTTTTAATTCCTTGCAGCTTATTTTGTAACCATGGCAAGAAAGAAAGTTTAAATTATTTTCGTCTGTAGTAGTACGGAGTACTCCGTACTAGGACACATGTATGTTGGTTCAGAGGCTTGGAGGATTTCGAGACCAGCGACTGAGTACATGTTCCGAAGTACAGATTGGAATAAAAAGGCGGCGTTTAGTTGACGTGGCGAATGTTCATTTCTCTATTTTCGTATTTACTGGTACAAACTAGGCAGCTTGCGTGAAAGGCTAGCTAGCTGGACTATTCGAGTAGGTGACCGATATTGATGCCGATACATCGTATCCGTAAACAAAATTCTGAGGCGAATCTTTGGGAATTTTTTTTTTGCGCGCGCGTACATACGTCCCCCGGTCAGGATCCATCTCCGTAATCCATCTCTCTGGTGGCGGTTGGGGCCCTATCCTGCGAGGCCCAGCCGACGGCATGCACCTATCTGAATGCGAACAAAGCCCAATACGCTAAGGTAAGGTAATGTACTGTAATGTAATGAATGAGAAAGAGTGAGAGAGAAAAAGGGATGGTATTAATAACTCGTATGCTATTCGCACTAGCCCGCTAGCAAACAGAAGCGCATACTTGATATACTTGTACAGCAGGATCGTGGTGGTGAAATCAATCACCGCAACTGGCATGGTCCAGGCCCACCACACACGCCGGCGCCGGCCTTGTATCAAGAAAATCCTGCTGCTGCTTGTAGTGCGGTGTCCCACCTGGAAGTGATACATTTCGGTTTTGGGATATCCTCATCACCGCAGCCTGTTTGATCAACAGACGTAGGAGAAGATCCAAAGAGCTAGATCCCACCGACTATCATTCAAATGGACTACGTCAAGAGTGGACTCCTGCCCCCCCCCTTTGACTCGTAAAGAAAGCCCACCTCTAATACTTCGTACCTGGTATTCTTTTACTATAGTACTTGATATGGAGATGGATGCACTCCGTACATGCCATCATTCTACCTTGGCAGCCTGGCAGCTTACAGTACTTCTCGTAGTATGTGCCACCGAAAATGCGACAGTATGCATGGCGTCTTGCGTAAGACATTCTTTTGGGAGTTGGTCCGTTAAAACCGTTTTGTCTCTAGCGGCTGCAGCGAATCGGCAGCGCTGCTTGGAAAAGAGGGGGAGAGAAGGGGACAAGACACGAACAAAGGACGTCGATGGTCCACTCCTAGTTTGCAAACAGGGCCCAGTAGTGCTTGATGAAGCAAGGCAAGGAATCCCACATCGAGAGAGAAGGGTGGCGTACAATTTTGCTGCTGTCGTATGTAGTATTTACATGTAACGAGCTGGAGCAGGAAAATGCTCGTTTGCAATAGGATGTACACGGCAGATTACATGTAGCTGAGATGCGCGAGCGTGGGGTTAGAAGCAGGGGAGAGTGAAAAGGGTTAAGAGAAGGCGTCTTTGTTGTTGTTGTTGTTGTTGTTGTTGTTGTTGTTGTTGTTGTTGTTTCTCGTTCCCCCTTCTCTTTTCACCTACGGAGGTAGTATCCCAACTGGTAATAAACGGTGGACAGGCTGCAAGATGCACGGTGGTAGGTATGCGAATCTCTCGTGGCGTCCGTCAGGTGGCTCGACTGCATGAAAATGCTTGTTCGTTTGATTCGACATGTATCAAAATAAGTTCAAAACTTTTTGTGTAAACTCACAACGGTAATAAGCGAGAATGCTGCTTTTTTCTTTTTCTTTCCTGCATTCCTCATTTCCGAAAGACACACACACAAAGTGCCACAAGTAATAGATTGACCTACCTTATTGCTACTACTCGTACCAGCAAGTGGCATGCCGCAGCAGCCTCTTTCAGACAAGAAGAGGTCCATTGACAAAACTCCCCTTTGAAGTCCTAGCAGGGGTCGTTTATTGGCTGCCAGGGACTGATCCAGGCAGGTTCCCGCAAATCGTCCCAAGAGGGCGACCAGGGGGAGGGGCAACATCCTCTAATAAACGTGTGCTTTGGGGGCCTCGAACTGATGTGATGCTTTATTATACCCGCTTATATTAGGTGGAACATGGACCAGCAGGGCAGTTTCATTCCTTTGTAATGCGCGCTTGTATCTACCTCTCTCTTTGTCCCTTCTCAAGGATCAGGAAGAGTAATTTCGTTGATTGCCTAGTACTAGGCCGTCTTTTGACGAGATGTTGCCGTAGCAAAAAAAATAAAAAGGAAAGAAGAGAAGAAGGTAGCGTGTTTCGTATGTAAATGAAAATGGAACACGGATGCCATGTCTCGGCCCGTTGGGATATTCAAAGCTAAAATGTGCTAAAGGCAATGTGGGAGCCAAGGTTACCTGCACCATCTTACCAAGGCAACAGCCAGGCTAAGATGCTTTGGACGTTCTTTTACAGATGCACAGAGCACGGAAGCGAGGAATGGAGGCCAATACCAAGGCGCCATGTCTCAAATATAACGCCCCAAAGAGCTCCATATCAAGCGCAGAATGGTAACCAACAGCCACTAAGACTGTGTGTGTGTGTACATGGAGTTCTGTATAAGACGCTGAAATGGGAACAGATAGTGTTTGGTGCTAGTCCAAGCGGCATCAAGCGTCCACAGAGGATGTGCTATTGACCAAGTTTCCAGGCCCGGTGTATATCCACCAAGTCTAGTTGAAGCTGATCATTCTTCGTACATCAAGGGGAAGTGGGATGGATTAGTACACGAGTCGCCAAACATATTTCCCTGTGCGGAGCACAAAGTACACAAAAATGATTAAACACGGAAGACAACAACGTCATGACTTGGCCAAAATCTAGACGCCAAGTCCCAAGACGCCAACATGAGTTGGTTCCCAAAAAGGATATCATCGACAGGTTCCCAAACCCCGTTTCCCTTAATACCCTTTTTTAAAGTCACCAAACAACTGTTCAATCCAGTAGTCTATGTCATCTCCAAAGGACCAATCACAGCCCATAGTGCATTGAGGGGGGGCGTGTAAGACCATTACTTGAAGACGCCGACTTGATGTGGGTGTGAGCCAGCCCAGGAGCGAGAAGCAAAGACCCAAGGTCAGCCATTTCGGCCTTCATGCGGAATCGGGAGCGTCAGTGCCCGCAAACCCCCAGTAGGTGGCTGTTGTATGATGCATGATAAGAAGGGATATTGATTGCCATCGTCGTAGCGTATGATCAGAGGGTAAAAATGGATGCGCCGGTTTGGTAAGGTGTGGCCACTGTGTGACGGACGCCCAGCCCCCAGCCTCAAGCCATTTTGTACCTGTCTTCCCTCCCAGCTTATTAGTTTCAAAGTCACCAGCCGTGCTAGATCAGCCGGCCCACTATCAACAAGCCAGCCCCAAGGCTCAGGTGGTCGGGTCCCTTCTGGTCGTTTCGTTTGGCGCAGCAAAAGAGTGATGGCTTAGGCGAGGCGGATGATGTTCAAGGCTCGGCTTGTGCGACGACTCGTGCTGGAGCCATCATCGTGAGGCGTTTCTAGTCCCCTTGTCTTGCTAATGAACAGGGAAAATGCTTGGCTCTGATGGAGTGGCTCCGATTGCGTGAATCGGTCGGTGGCGGCGTGCATTCGATGTCTCATACAGCATCCACCAAGAGAGGGGGAAGAAAAATAATATGCGAAGGACGAGATTCGGTTCGGCAAAGGCAAAAGGAAGGAAGAGGGAAGTTTCGTGGCTCGGCGACAGCCATCCAATTCCAGCTAGCCATTATTACCGAGAGATGGTTGTTCAGGTGGCTCGAGTTATCGAATCAGAAGCCGGTCCACTAATATTACTCCATACCTCTACTTTGTAGCAGGTGGGAAGATCAAAGATAATAAGCAATAGCGTATTACTACTGGGCTTCTCACGATACATCATCAACACTGTGTACTGTGTGGAGTGGCGGACAGTTACCATCTCCTCCCCTCCGAAGTTGTTTGCATTGTTCTTGCTGCGGTAAACAAGCGTCCGGGCAAAAGACGACGCTTCCGGCGTCAGAAAAGAAGAGTGGAGATGGGCCAGGAATTCGTTCTTTTCCGAGGTCTTGCTGTTGGGCCACAAGCAGAGCAGACAGGCGCTAAAGATAATTTTGTTTGCCTTTTGCCTTGGCGCAAGGCGCGGAGCGAGGGCAATAATGCAATGCCCAGGTAGCACTCGGAGCAACTAATCAGTGGCTCTCTGTGATGGGGGATCCATAATGGTGATAGTCATGATCCACACAACAACAGGCACGCACAAGTACTGTACTGTATGTACGAGAACATACGACGGCATACTGGTCAAGCTGGTATAGACATGCATTTGTCCATGGCCAACCAACGCCCGGATGGATCCCTCCCTACTGGCCGGTGGGCTAGCGGGACTAGACTCATCCGTGTTTAAAGAGGCTGCATGTGGTGGTGAATCCTGTGATAACCACAAAGAGAAAGGACTGCGATTCTGGGAAATGGCATCTGATCCATGGACGGGCTGGTACAAAGCCGAGGCATGGATTAGCAGTGCTGGTAGAGGTACACATCCCTGGGCTGGGGAGCAAAGCCGTGGCAATTTATTTTGCGCTCTCTTCTCTTATGACCTTGTTGGGTTTGGTGTCCAGCACCAAGGTTCAGGTTGGCTGGTCCCAAGGCGTAAGAATAGACGACCAGACAGCCCTCGCCTGTGCCATTTGGGCTGGTGCATTTTGTTTCATAGTGGCCCAACCGCAGGTAACCTATAATAAGTCATGCCCGGCAGCAGGCAGCTAGAGCGAGTTTCGGGCTCCTCGGCTGTGACCTTCGGCGACGCGCATGATGATTGATTCATGGTCTTTCTTTCTTTTCGTCGTTTGCTTGTGATGGAGATGGCAAAGACTTCCAGGCCAAGGCCAACAATGTGCTAACGCCTACTCCCCCTGTCCTCATTAGCACCTTGGGCTTCGGTGTTCCACAATCACGGGAGTAGTAGAAGTTGGACTCCGTAATAATACTAGCTGTACTAGTGATACTAGTGCTCCAAATCCATACTTTTCTTGTGGCTCCGTAGTCCGTACTCCGTACTTACATTAGTACATGTAATGCTCTGTACGATGGCACTGGCCCACCTCGAAGTTTAGCAAGTTAGTTCCTCTGTGGCTGTATGATTGGACGATCGTTGTCGATTTTCCAGTCAATGCTAGCGCGAGAGGAAGAGGAAGGAGAAGTCATATTCGCCATCGAGAATATCTCCCCCAGTCCTCGGTCCGTCATATCTTATCAGAGCCAACATTTATATACATGGCTATCGCAGAGGCTCCCACCAAAAACAAAGTATCTCGTGCAGCGCCTTAGCATCCAGGCAGCCAAACAAAACAGAAGACAAAGCACCGTTCGCACAAGACATCCAACCTCCATTCCACTTAATGTGATACCAAACAAGATATTCATCCATCATGAATGATTCCTCCCATGCGTGCACTTCAATCCCAGCATCGATAGCGCCCACGACTCCCCAAAGCGGGCCGGGCTCCATCATCAATCAGCCTCGATCCTTCTGGCGTCAAGCTAGAGTCACTCGATGGAGCACCACGTCCTCGTACGACCAAAGTCTCCCGCGGCCCAGCCAGCATTACAAGTACAGTATTAATAAGGCGCTGTGGAATACGGAGTACCCGGTCATGGCACTCGACTCGCTAGTATTATTATACTCGCTGGCTTCGCCGCCTCTGACAGAGTTGATATCAAGAATCAGATGCCACCTGGTCATGTCATGGCTTTTGTGTGTCCGCCTGCTTCGTGCTTTTACGGAGTGCCATTATGCTTTTGTTGATTCATTTACAGATCCTTTCCCCCTCTCCCCCTTCTTTCTCGCGCATTGACCGTCAGCGTCAGGCGACGGTGCGACGCCTTGTCCTCATCCCACCACACCTGCTTCTCTGATCCAACATTAATATGCTACTTGTACACGCGAATGCGCCATTCAAAGGACGTGTCGAGAAACCCGAACCCACTCCCTGGCCCAGCAGCTTTTCTTAGCGATCAGTGGCCCATCCTAGACGACGCCACGAACACTGACTAAATGGTCGGCCGCAGCATGTACCAGGGCCAGGACGGCCCCATGCACACCACACATCAGGTGCGCCAACGCCCTGTAAAAGCAAAGGCCATGGCATCACTAGGCGCCTGCTCTGTCTTTCAGGTATGACAGGGCGATCATCTCTGTTGAGGTGGTGTTATCACCTCCTGAGTTGCCGCCGTTGAGCTGCCAACAAAGTATAGGAGTGCATACCAAGTACACATTAGCTTCATGTTACTTCCAGGGGGCGGTAGCAAAAACTGTCCAGATATCACTATTATTGGAATCGAGTTGTCGCATGGGGCACAACTCGGGATACCAGCAACTCCGTATGCCTCACATACATACATACTTCTCACCACCTACCTACCTAGCACCTGTACACGGAGTACCTTCTTCTCAAAGTGTGAGATAGGTATGCAATATCGGCATGCAGTCCACTCTTGGCGACTCATCTTTAGTGGTCCAGAAGCCCTCCTAGCTCTGACGCCATGTCCAAGTCGCTTTCCACCTTTCGGTTCTCTGTTGCCACTGCTTGTTTTCTCATTTGCTCGCATCCTTCACTGTTTCCTTCTCACCGGGGTAACATCAGCTGTGAAGCGGCAATGAAAGGCAGCGCCCGTTGGCTTGGGCCGTATATCACTGCGCCCGGTCCGCAAGGAGATTAGTCGTGTTTCTCATCATTTCAAGTGCTATGCCGTGCCATGCCCTTCCCTCACCGCATCCATACTGCTACCAGTATCGATGGTGACGACGATGATCCCTTTCCAAGCTCCTTAACTTGGCACGCTCCCTGAAACCGAGGAAAGGGACATTTCACGGCTTGGTCGGAGGCAGCTGAGGCTCCCCGCCCTAGCCTTGAGCCGCTTCTCTCGCCATGGCCCCGGCCACTACGCGTTCCGGTGGCACGGCGGAGCGCCGGATGGCGGTTCCTGCTCACTTGGGCTTAGGCCGCTCTTATGACGGGCAAACTCAGCAGGTTTATCAGTGCCACCTTGAGTTCTAGGCTATGCACATCTGTACTGTACTAAAGCGACCTCCTTTACCCGGGTGGGTTTTCGACCTTCAACCCCAACGAGCGCCATGGTTCAGTCAGCGAGGAGACTTTCATAAATCCTTTGCTGGACGAGTTTCAATAAAAGTCAACCCTCGTCTGCCTTGAGTCTAAAAATGCCTGCTTTTAGCCAAGATCCACTCTGCTGATAAATAAAGCCAATCTTACGTATCCTCCCTCCGCGGGGCGTTAAGTCTCTTTACATCTCGGCTATCGGGTTATACACCAAATATGGGCTGTTGGCGTCTGGGTTGTTTTGTTCAGGTATTACGGAGCAACTCCTTCGAAGCACAGGTTAGCCCAGAAATAATACGGGGCAGTCATGCTCATGTCTTGCTGTCTGGCTGGCACGGCCTCTGACCACTCGTTGTCCAATTGCTTTTCGTCACTACCTCACCCAGATAAATTATAGGGAGCAAACACGGCATAGCAAAAGCCGGTTACGGGATTCCGTCGCAAATTCAGCAGGGCCAGGTGGCGTCAAACCCCTCTCCCAGCTGGGTTGATCCTTTGAGAGTCGCACCATGTCGGGTCCTTCGTGATGAACGCCGCCGAAATAGGTTGCTGTCGTGCAGGATGAGCCCCTTCAAGCCAAACCTCGCCGACATAGGAAGATGTACTGCGAAACAATCCCATTCGTTTTCTAGCTCTCCCAGCCAAATGCCTATGTTACCTGGCTTTGGCGTAGGCCGCGTAGCCGCTGCTAGCTTTGCTTTGCATATGGTTATCTGATGCTTTCCTTGTCCATCTTCTCGGCTATCGGCCTCGGAGTCCGATGAGGGGAAAATAATAACTACATAACGCAATCGGCTTCTGTCCTGTGGTGATCACCGCTGTCTATGTTCCATACATTTAACATATGCCACGGCGTCCTCTCCACATCGAGTCTCGGAGACCGAAGTTTAGCTCAAGATGGTAATGACTTCGAGCTGAGGGACTTTGGCAACAGGAGTAAATAAACAAAGCAGTATCTCCAACGGACGTCGCACCGTAAATTGCCAAGAGAGAATATTAGATATCCAGTCTGCCACCGGCTTTGATCAAACATGTCGAAGAAGACAACTTCTGCAGCTCTCTATCCGACCTCTAAGGTGGCCGCCGAGGTGACAGCATACTCAGAGCGGAATTCAACTGCGTTGCCAAAACACCTTGTTGACTATCATGCATGGGTAGATGAAAATCATCCGCATGCGGCTTACATGGTCTCGAATTTGCAAGCACAAAGTCTCGTCTTCTTTGCCAGAGCCTTTGGTGCTAAGCGGATTCTTGAAATCGGCTCCTACGTTGGTTACTCTGCACTTGTATGGGCGCATGCCATTGGTGAAGATGGCAAGGTAACAGGCCTTGAGTTCTCGGAGGAATATGCAAAGATTGCAAATGGCACTTTTGAGAAGCATGGCGTGAAAAATGTGGAAATCATCGTAGGCGATGCACTTCAAACGTAAATCACCTGTTCATCACAATGACCGCTCTGAATGTCATTGAACTACTTTTGTTTTTCATGAGAGGCTAACGGAGAGTTCAAGGTTATCAACTCTCAACCCCGAGGAGCCGTATGATTTAATCTTCATCGATGCCCAGAAATCAGGCTATCCAAACTATCTCAGGGACATTCTGGCCGGCTCCCAGTCCGGTTCAGCCAATCGGCTCCTTCGTCCCGGTGGCTTCATTATTGCTGATAACGTCCTCCGACGTGGACTGGTTGCAGATGGGAGCGAAGAGAACCCCAACTGGCAATTACAGCGACATGTTGTGAACGCAGAAGAGGACCTTGTGGCTCTCCGCGAATTCAACGAGGCCTTGGCGAACCATGAACGGCTGGAGGCGCTCCTCCTGCCAGTATTCGACGGCGTCGGTTTTGCAAGATTACTTGACTGATTTGACCACCATGGTTTACAGGATCCTACCTTATGGAGACGCCGAATCTAGGACCATGTTTCGAGGCCTTGATGAGCAAGGGGCGTCGTTTGGCTCGAGAAATCACAGGGCTTCTATTATGAGATACAGTGCAGAATTGACCAGCCGATATGGACGAAACGTTGCAAGAGGGGATTGAACTTCAATCTAAAATAAAATAAAACTATTGCTGCCATAAACGTTGGCTAGCTGGTGGTTTGTGTCTTACCAAACTCCTTTCGCCACGTAAATGACCAGGCCCAGGGTTTCCTTAGACCCCTAAGCCGCTCCGAGGCGTCCTCTCCCTTGGCAAACAGGATTCTACAGATATCATAGGGATGACCATTGCTTCCGAATAGAAGACGCTTGGCCGTTACTATGCGAAGGTGATCAGAAGGCGGCTATTATTAGGAGCCAACCAGCCGTTACAGCACGGGCTTATTCGTGATGATATTGCCCCGTAGTCCGTACGCAGTAGTCCGTAAGACCGATGTCTCTTCCTGGCCCGCGCATTCTGCCCGCTTGTCGTGGTGGACCCAGTATTAAAGTAGCATCCGGTGTGGCGGCGAGAAAGGCAAGGATCTCTGCTCGTTCGTCTGCGAATGGTGAATGGGAGATGTCATCGTTATGGAGCAACTTACTGGCTTCTATCCTGTGGAGAGGGCGTTTTGATGCTAGGTGAGAGCCGGGTTTGACGAGGTGTTGTAGGCGGTTAGGAGTCCTAGTACTGCTAGTATAATATGGAACACAGGTTTTGCAGCTCAGGCTTACAAGATTAGTTTGCATATTACGGGGGTCTGTTGCATAAACCAATTCTGTCTGGTTTTGCTGATCAATGGGATTACTCGTACTCCGTGACTAGCACCAGAGAGGTGTTACATACTACTGCTTGGCCAATTGTAGCGTCAGTGTTGTTGGTGTTATGGATCGGGAGAGAGGAAGATGTTTGCCCGCTGACAGGGTAGGGATGGAGTTTGCTGGGATGTGCGGCCTATTATTAGTTGTATTATGCTAGTGGTATTGCATACAAATGCTGCTACTTTTGTTCATCAATAATAGCGTTGTGTATCCCGTAATCCGTATGGGCGTTGGTTGCAAGTATATTTTGTAAATGTGTATTGATAGATGATGTATGAATGCCTGGTACGCGTGCGAATGTTATAAGAGATGCGTTGGGTATAACACCGTCCGCTAAGGAGACACAACATCAACACAAACCGTTGGAGCTTTCATTTTTAAAATTAGATAGCATGAAAGAAAGTGAGACATTCAAATCTCGGCTGATTAATGGAAAAAAAGCCAAGAAAGCATTTCCAGCTATCGTGTCGCGTTAATCGAATTCTTCATCCTTGTTAGTGCTGTGGTAGTTTCTGGATCTAGTGAATGGGTCTAGCTTGGTTTGTTTACCGGCTGAATTGGTGATGAAGCTTTTAAGCGTAACGGATGAATAGGGAGCTTGATTGTTCGTTTAGGAGTGTGTACTGTGAGCTTTGTATTGGAATGGTGGATGTTTTTTGGGGTGTTGCGTTTGGGAGAAGAGTTGTAGGGTAGTGGAGATGATGCAGGAGAATGGAGAATAATGCGGAGAATGCAGTTAATATGGGATCTTTTATTCTTTACAGGCAGCTGTGGTGATGGTATTATATGTTGGTATCGAGGAGTTAATGTGTATCTCATATTTACAGGTACATATGCAGTATCTATTCAAGATTAAAAGCTTTTTAGAGATGAGTAACGCTATTCACGCGAAAATGGGATTCGCAGTCACATTTCTCACAATAAGGGTGTCATCCAGAATCTCATATACTCTAAATTCATAATGGTTTGCATCATGTATCTTATCTAGATGGTCAATATCTTGTTTAAACGCTATGGGAAAAAAGCCAGCGAGCCAGTGCCAACCAACTACTTCGCTGTGTACGCATATATATCATTGCGATGCTAAATCATCAGATGTAGGACTGCTCGCCGCAGTACTGTCTCCTGCCTCAGACTTTGTTACCTCCTCTACTATCAGATCCATCCACTTATCGCCACCAGTGCGCAAAACATGCAGTGTTGAGAGACAATCGCCAAAGTGTCTTTCTCTTCGGGTTGTTCGTCGTTCTCCGCCTTCCAGTGCCGAGTATGCGCTCCTTGTAGTGCGCATTCGCTTCCGCTTGCCGCCCTCACTGAGAAGATTGCTCAACTTTAAGCGTTTTTGCATGAGCTGATGTTCGTATGACACGATACCACGGACCCAAGGCGCAACGTCAAGGGCGATTAATCGCGTCGTCCGATCAAAGACGGATGGCTCGAGATAAGATGTCGGGACAGCCTTGGGAGCCACAGCAATGGGGTCGAATGCAATAGCAATGTCTATCCTGGTTGTCTGATGAGGACAAGATCGGAATGATGAATCGAGAATTGAAATAGCCTGTTCTTCATCTACTGGCCTCAAGATTGGCGCCTTCGCTGAGGGCCCATCTGACCCCTCTGTGGTTGATTCATGCAAGGCTGCACAGGCCAGAGACTTGATGCATGTTGAAATGGCCTTGTTTGGCGCAACATGATGCACCACAGGACTGGCATCCAGTAGAACTTGTCCCAGGATATAGTCTTCTCTGGCGTGGCTTGGAAGCTCGGGCAGCATTGGATCCAGTGTCTCCTGTAACTTGATGCCATAGGCCCCCCCAGAGTAGAGATCTGCACAGCTCATAGCACTGCAAAAATCATCATATGCCTCTAGATTTCCCAGCGTTGTTAGATTTCTCTTAGATTCCGTGGTAGTTGCGCTCCATGACTTCATGTTGATACTGCTACTCCAATCTCCCATGTCGACGCCCCAAAAGTCCCAGGCTTGGTCCATGGCCTCTACTTCAGCGATAAGTCCCTTAGTGGCGACGATGGGGTCGCGACCGACCCATCCCATGCCCCTCTGGTAGGTATCCTCGCTGATAACTCGCACCACGTCGCCGTTCTCATCGAGATCAGAGCCTTTGGGCCAGCGAAGATAGAACCAGTCAAATCCTCCCTTGCGATCGCCAACGCCAATCTGACACCAATAGTTCAGCTCCGTTATTGTTGCTCTTAGATCGTTATTGCGAGAGCTATATAAGGCCTCAACAGCCGATCTTTGAAGAGCATGGCCCTCGTTTGCAGCAATAAGGAGACACAGGTCCACAGCTGGGCCAGAGGGGGCGGGCGAGAACCGAAAAATTCCATGCAGATTCAAGGCATCGATAGGCACTAGGCTCTCGTCGTTGCAAGTCATGATGAATGGTCGTTTGGACTGTGCGATGAGGCTTGTTAGGGTTGTCCAGAACTGCTTGTCTTCTTCGAATAGGACATCAACCTCTTCGAGGAGAATGAGAGACTGCTTTTGACTTTTAGGCAGAGCTTTCGCTTCTTTCTCGACGTTTTGCTTGGGATGCTTTGCTACCGGCTGCGTGATGGGCTGGGTCGTCGTCTTTGGTTTGAAAAAAGACGTCATCGTGCCTTGTTTCCCTGAGCTGATGTCGTTGGCCACCTCTTCTGGATCGATCGCGATGGATTCGGCTCGGTTGTGCTGTACCAAGTGATTCCGTGTCATATCACCAACTTTTTCCAGAATATCTTTTCCGCTCCTTCGACTACCAGAGTTTATCTCAAAAATCTCAAAGTCCAACTCTTTTGCAGCCGCATAAACCGCCGCAGTCTTGCCGCTACCATGCGGTCCGCTTAAAATGATGGTGTTTGTGAGACGGCCCTGGTTCTTGCTGCCTTTGCCTGTCACGTTGACAGTGCGCATCACCGACTTCTTAATCAATGCCGAGCCAGGCAAGGCAGTCCAGTCGCCGTCGTCATCGGTAATCTCGTCCATCTCAGCCGCCTCCTCTTCACTATCAATGACGAATCCTTCGAGTTTATTCTTCTTTCTCTTCTTCTTTGGTTTGCCCTTCCCTTTATCGCTCTCAGTGCTGCCAGATTCCACAGACTCCACTCTGAGAGCTCGTAGCCAGTTGCTAAGAAGCAGTGCCTCTTTCCCTTGCTGCAACACTTGGGCGGCTGTAACTGGCGCGTATTTCTGGATCCAAGCGCTACTTTCACATTTTGATCTATCGAAGGCTGAGAGTTGCGTCTCTAGGGATTTATAGAGATGGCTGATGGCAGGATGGATTTTAAACGGCTCTTGAAGTGCAAGCTCATCAGCGCCAAGATCGTCTTCACCATATACGCAATGATCGGTAGGGCGACTCTGTAGCTGTGATCGGATTCGTCTTTGGAGTTTTCGACCGCTTTCGAAGTGCCTCTGGGGTAAACGTAGTTCGGTAGGTGCCGGTAAAAAGCTGTCGTCGTCTTTGGGGAGACTCTCTCGTATTGCTGCCATATCTAAACCATGTACGAGATGTTGTAACACGGATTCGTGTGGTGCAATAGAGACAGCCGCCCTTTTTGATCTCCTGTGCCGTATACCGGATTCTCGAATTGTGGCTCTTGAGTATGGGTATTCGCTGTCTCGTACATGAGTCATCCCATGCGCTGGCCATAATGGATACATAGCCCCAGGAATTTTGGCGCCCCCTGATTTTATGCCGAACTGGATAGCTTTGCCGGACGAAAATGGATTTTTGGGTTTCCTTGGTGAGACTGGCGTAGACATAAACACGCTGCTACTGTGACTCGAAGACTTCTTGATTGACTCGTTTGGTGCACTGGCGCTAAGCTGCGGTTTCGTTTTGCCCACGAAGAACGGATGTGTTTTTGACTTCTCAGCTGCTCCGTTTACCTGCTGCGGCCTAGGTTTTGTACCTTGGTGCTTGCTTGGCACAGGTGACAGCTGTAGATTTCCTTCAAGGATCCCCACAATCTTCTCGCCCATGGTTCTTCGATGTTCATCATCCCGTCCATATTTGATTGTAACCACGCGACTCGGCTTGCTTATAGTTTTGGGTTTTGGAGGCGAACCTAATGTTCCGGTTTTTGGATTGAACTTGAGGACTTTCTTCGCCTGCGTAGGCGTGGATGTTTGCTGTTGCAGAGAGTCGGTGGAGGGCTTTGGAGGTTCGGTATTGCTCGAAGTCTGGAGAGCGGTCTCAATTGGCTGCTGCTGAGGTACTTCGCTGAGCGCTGATACAGGAAAGCTCTGAGCTGGCAGGCTAGTTGAGGTTTCGCTTCCAGATACGCCATCTTTGTCTGACTTGTTAAGGTGACTTAAAATAGCCCCATTGAGTGATTGCCTTTCACTCTTCTTTCCTCGACGAGACTTCTTGGCTTCGGGATCATCATGGACTAGGGAAGTATCTGTCCTTCGTCGTTTTCGTTTAGCACCCTCGGAGGTGGCCGGAGGAGGATCATCGGATGTAGGTTGAGTAGATTCCAGTGGCAGCACCGGGGGTTGGACAACAGGCTGATCGGTGTCGCTCTTGGTGAAGAATGGATGGAGCTTCTTGGACAATGGATCACCATTTTCTCCTTGCACCATTGTAGCGACCAGGACCGGTCCCATTGATCCAGATGAGTCTGCATAAGATAGGAGCCGCATTAGTATGTCTAACGGCCTCAAGATTGTTAACGCTTCTGCTTTTTACCCTCCTACCTTAGTTCGACATGAAGTCGCTGTTGGCTGGTAACGACGATATCCAGAGCAATGAGGCCGAGGATGGAACTGTATTAAATAGAAAGATGTCCAAGGTATAACAGACAAAACCCTCCAGGCCTCACCAATATCCCGTGCCTATTATCGAGTCCGCATCTAGTGCAAAGGTCTCCAGACAACTCGCGTTCTCGACTTTGGGAGCAATTCGACGCGTCTGACTTCCATTAACGCGTGCACTTGTAAAGTGGCAGGGATGCTGCGGATTCGCGCCACTCTCGCGGGCCCCGCCACATATATTACCTAAGCTGCCCCACTACCGGAATTTTGCAACGCCGTCGCCAACTTTTTTTTTTTTTATCAGAGATAGCTCCAATCGCTAGGAGTCGCAAAATATCAACCGGCGGATTAAAAGCTTATACGCCAGCAACAATAATCGCCATGGCTTCTGAATACAGGATACACAAGCCATATGTACTGGCAACTTTGCCGAAGCCTCTAGATCACACCAAGGGCAACATTGTGGCTAGAGAAGTGTATGGCCAGCGCGACGGCCAGAAGAAGAGAAAGCGAACCGAGCTTGTTGTTGGTGTTGATGGAGAGACAACAAGCATCTACGATGTATGCACATTTTATTATCGGATAATGGCAATTTGCTGACAATTTCACAGGTCCCCGCTTCAAGATTGATCACATCATATCCAATCCCACCGCAAGAATCCTTTACCTGCCCCCCGTACTCTGTTAGAGTCCGTCGCAACAATAGCAGCGATGCCTTGCGATATACATTCATAGCAACCGTCGACACGGGAGCTCACAAGATCACTCTCTTCAAGGATGTGGCTCATCGTGACGGAAAGACGACATCGAATAGCATATCACAAGTCTTGCGTACCTCTGCGGTCAAGTACATCACTTGCTCTTCACCTTCGAGCCAGTCCGCAAACATTGGGGATATTATAGCCGTTTGTGAGGATGGAGAGGTTGTGTGCTTGTCTGGAGAATCTTTGGCCATACAGTGGTCCTCGTCTTCCAAATCAATGGTTCAAGATTTAATGGCTGCGACCGTTTCCGAGTTTCACGTCGAATATGCGCTTTCAGGGAGCACCGCCGAGTTCAACGAAGGGCTATTCAAGAATCGTCCCGAAGTCTTTAGCGCTCTACCAAAATCTGCCGACTCTCAGCTGGAACTTGTTGTTCTGGTCTCCAGGAGCATCAGCCAGAACGTGGAGAATCGGCATTTGATCGTGTTAGCAGCGGTGTCTGGAGGCTCGTCAGCGTCAGCAGATGTGCAGCACCTAGTTCCCCTCGACATTATGCCAATCACTTCAATCGCCAGCCGGGACAACATTGAATCTCCCATCTACCAGGTGGATGTGCAGTCTGGCCTTCTCCTTCAGCTTCAACAAGGGGCTATCGGTGTATACGATTTAACCGGGGCCGTGCCAAAGCTCAAGTCATCGATTGAGGCAGAGAATGCTCAAACCTTTGTCCGCCTTTTCAAACCCTTCATTCTCGCCTCTTCACTAAACTCTATTGGCCTTTACAACTACCAGTATCGGTCTGTCCACTCCAAGGCCTCCTTGGACTGGTCTGAAGTTCCGACTGAGAGCGAAACGCCTCGATCGTGCCAGCTAATCAGCTACCTGCGAAGCCAGGATCTGGTTGTCGCTCTTGTAGAGAATATCCTGGTGACCATTCAGGTCGAACCGCCAAAGAACCCTGGCAAACGGCGAAAGGAGGGCCTCCTGATCGACTCAATTGGACGAGGCACCGGCCTTGAAGTCCCAACCAAGAGGATTAGGTGTGAAGGGTCCTCCGAGTTTGCTAGGCTTGTTCCCGGAACGCTTACAAATGACTATCTCGTCCAATTTCAGAACGAGACGGAAGCGGCTGATAGGCTACTCGCGAATAATGACTTGGGTAAATGGGAAGACATCTTGCGCCGCAAATTTGGCGTATCTAAAAAGGGTACAGGGCTGCCGAACGGCGAGAATACAAAGGTTCAGGAAGGCCTGGATGCGCAAGACTTGCCGGAATGGGATTGGGTGTCTGGGTCATCCTATCCTGCAGTGGATCGCAGATGGATCATCTACGCCATCACTCAAGCATTCTCAGTCGACGTCAAGGAGGTCGATGACTCCCCACGACCTGAGCTGCGTCTCGTCTTACCTGAAAGCAATGTGACAACGTACCTCGTGGTTGCAGGCCACCTCACCCTGTCCAACCTGAGAACAGCC
This sequence comes from Trichoderma polysporum, assembly GCA_030278935.1. Lineage (NCBI taxonomy): Eukaryota > Fungi > Ascomycota > Sordariomycetes > Hypocreales > Hypocreaceae > Trichoderma > Trichoderma polysporum. The sequence continues at coordinate 97,165 of JARFTM010000018.1, forward strand.
TTCCGGGATGAGCTGGCACCCGAAGCGTCAGACAATCGTGCCGTAGCGGGAGATTTGATTCGAAGCCTTGCGGATGCCGATCTCTCGCTGACCCTGTTGTTGAACTACCTGCAGGCAACAAAGCTAGGCGAGGTCGAACTTTTACTAGCCATCAAGGCTCTGATGCTCAGCATGGACTTGATTCCCGGAGGAAAATTGGATGCCACCAAGCTTTTGACAAGCGAGCCGCACCATGACAACAGCAACAAGGACGATATTGAGATGGACTTGGATGATTTGGAGCGAAAGATTGCCGTCACGGAGCATTATCTCGGTGATAACTCGAGTAGCCGCTCGCGTGGATTAACCTTGGCATTCACTAAACTGTGGCGGCTACCCGCGGTCTCTACGGTCAAGGCACTCAGAACAACGGTGTCGACAGACGATATCATGTCACTTATCTACCTGCTGCGAGTGGAATTACTGCGCGGAGCATGGACTTCACTGTACATCGATCCTACCAGCTTTGATTCGGAAGGTAACGAGCCTCCACCGGATGGCGTCATTGCCCTGATTGCAGACCTGCTAGGCCGATGCCTAGATGCGGTTGGAGCTGGTGGATGGCTGTTCAATGATGCCATCTCATGGGCAGATAAGGCAGAAGCAAGCGACTTCTTGACAGCCTTACGGCTCGAAGTGACAGCCGCATTAGAAGGAATTGAAGAAGCCGTCTTCTTGAACGGCATTTTGGGTGAGACTGTACGATTCGGAAACGCGGCGCACAAGGGTGGTGCAGCCAGACAATCACCATGGGGTCCAAACAAGCCCATCCTTGTCCAGTTAGAGAACCGAGAAACTAGACTACTGCCGCTCGGCTTGAAGACGAAGCTGTTGCCTACAAGAGAAAAGGTGGTGTCGGGAGGTGAAGTGATGCAGCGGAGCGTTCGAGAGATGGGACACCTGATCAGTCAAAAGGTGGAGGCATACTCCTTGGAGAAGCTCTCGATTTGAGCCGCATAGTCGCGTTTCCTAAGGGGAAGCAGAAAATTTGAGGGTCCGCAGACGAAGTAATTTTGGGCTTACTTTGAAAAGGGGGTGGTGCTCTGGAAAGGAGACCGACCTTTGAGGGAGGGGAAGTGGACGGAAGGATCTTTGACTAGTGCGGCTCAGAAGGAATCGGTATCGGTATCTCACTTGGGAAGTTAGTCTGTCGGAGAAAAAAAAAAAAGTGAGGCTGCACATGCATAGCATCCTATAGGTGGAGCGGGATTCGGTGAAGGGGGCCGAAGGCATTGGCTGAGAGTTTCCGCTGATTTGAGAAGCTGGATAATATCATGTTGGGAACAAAGACATTTGGTGGTTATATATGGAGTATGATTAAAATGAAGTAATTATCGGTCTTGTACATACCAGACATGAGCTTGCTGAGGGTGTTTGTACTTTAGTAGTTTCTTGCGATAGTTTGGAAAAGACTTACATGTGCCTACGGGTAATAAAACATGGATAAAAGAAGAAGAATATGGCAATGAGTACCACATGACGCCAATGACAAGGATGAGGGTTTGAAGAGTGCAAAGTAGGGCAAAGCATGCATGACATCTCGCCAGCGCATCCATGCCTTTGTTCGACCATGATTGAATTGGGGGAATAGATGGGCATGTGATTAGAGGAGGGACTGTCTATGAGGCAGAGTAACATAGATACCATACTGAGCAACGAGCGCCGAAGCCCTTGCCCGCCTCTGCGCGCATCTACTAGACTCTTTAAGCTGACCTGGGGGCTGTGGTGAGCTGAAAGTCCAGCTAGTTCAAGCTAGCGGAGCTGGGGATGCAATAATGGGCGGATTTGGATGGAAAGGAGGGGAAGAGATGTAGGGCTGTTAGAGGAATGCAAAGATGGGAGAGAGTATTGAATATGTTGTACTAGTGATGAAGCTCGAGCGCATGTAGAATAGGAGAAGAGTCACGGCTGCTTACCTAGGTATAGCAGGCTGAAAGTTGGATTGCGAAGTCGGACTGACGCTGACTCTATGGCTGTGGTGTTTAGGTAATTTCAATCGGGTCTGGTGATGGATGAGTCTACGTGCAAGTTACACAGAACGAGGCGGAGACAAAATGGATCACTGATTCTTTGTCTGAAGATAAGCGACGGCTGAATTGTGGTCCATGCCGCAATGCGACGCTCATGTTTCTTTTTTTAAACTGAAAGAGCTGAAACCTGCATGTTATTTTCTGTAGGGCTACGGAGTACATGCATGCATCTACTATAGGCCTACATCTTACTTGCAGTTCTTGTCCATGTACTCCGTATGATGTATAATTCACCCAACGAGAGCCTGTCTTGCGGGTTACTCATGCGTGACATCTTTCACGTTTGCCTAAACAGAGAGCTGCGCTTGTTTCACTGCATGCTTTGCCACCGAACACAGGGTTTCAGCGATCTGTTGTTATGTGTGGAGTGCAGCACAGCCTCGTTGAGACATGCATAAGGTACGTTGTTGGTTTAGTACATAGCAGAACGGTTAACCTTTAACCAAGTCCAGCGAGAGTTCGTATCAGAATCGTGTGAACTCCGGGTACGGCGAGACACGAGGTGGCAAATGGCAAAAAAAGGAGTAAAATTAGAATGCTCGACGAAAAGAAGAAGTAGAAAGTGAAGAGAGATTGAATCAGACGTAGTTAGTGCTGATTGCCTGCTTGCTAGGCTAATTGATCACTGGTACTGAATTGAATGTACAAAGTATTGACTATTAGGCAGATGCAATCTTGACGTAAAGGATTGCCGTCAATGACTAAATTCTAGACTTAAATGGCAGATCGGAATCAACGGGCGAGCTACGTCAGGCTTCCCCCAAGGCTGTCGCCGGCCACCGATAATCGCTTTAGGGGCACCGGCTTAGCGCAGGTCCAGGAACACGAACAGCTCAATTCCACAGAGTAATACGGAGCACGTACACGGTAATAGTGATGTGAGGTTATGGTTAGCGAACTATAGCAGTTAGTGCTCAGCTGGACATCTTCTAGGGCTGCTTCTGGGGCTTCTTCTAACGCTAAACCGGCACCGAGACGTTGGACGCTTTTAGCGCGGTGGCAGTTGCTGCTCCAAGCACCAACAGCACATGCAAATACCACTGGTTGCACTGTTTCAGTGAGATCAAGTTTTATGTACTGGCCTGGCCTCGACAGGGGTCGGGGGGTTGGCCCGCTGCATCCCCTGTGGCCACCTCTCTCCAGGCCTCTACAGTAGCACTGCTACCTTAGTAGTAGTAGGTACCTGTAGTTTTGTACTACTCCTACCGTAGACAATTCCCCCACACACCAAAAGTCTGGCGGGGCTGGTTTAACGACGTCACAGCCCGTGGTGCAGCCACATGTGCGTCTTTGTCTTGAACCTTGGCTCGAGGCGCGTGTCCGAGCCCGAGTCCGTGGCCGCTGGATCGACAGCACCCTCATTTCTTCAGGACCCCCTTGGGTTTTGCTTTTAGGGTCCTTTTGCAGTGCCTGACATGGGCAAACTCGAGTCTTGGGGCTTGGCGTCTGTGATGGGCGAGAAAGTGAGGGGGGAGTACTCTATAAAGGATGGGATGATTGATACAGGTACCTCACTTAGTGTACTACTACTATAGGTATCTAGTACTAAAAAGATGCTTTGGGTATTGGGTCGGGTATCATTTGCCTCTGCCTCAGGTACTTGCCTACTTGGCTATACAGTAGATGCTGGGAATTGAAAACGGGGCCTCCCTCCTCTCTCGACAATCTTTTTTCGCCTCTTCTCTCTCTCAGCTCTCCTTCACCATCGATCCTTTTCCATCGGAGATAGTCGATTATACGAGCGTCTCGCTCCTCCAAACAAAACCAAGCGCCCAGCTTTCCGAAGCGCATGCTGCGCCATCTCAGCCCACTGCCAACCCATCCGTGCTGACCAACCAGCACCGACTTAAACTACATCAGCCAGCCAAGCGGCCCTACCTATCACGAGGACACACGCGAGCGCAGACGACCGTGATTCTGTGTTTGATATTTCTTCCCAAAGACACGCACAAACACAGTCTTGTTTGCTGAAAGATTTGGCTCCGACTTTGACTTGCCACGATCATCATCTTCACTCAAGCCAGCATCGTATTACATCGCATCTCATCATCACGTATTTGTACAACACACGGCCACCTTTTATTATTATTGGATTCCCCTCCTAGCTATGAGCGGTGTTTCCGTCGTCCAACATATCGATGCCGTCGACGCCTTTGCCAGGACTCTTTACGTGCGCACCACTCAGTCAACTGTCCCGTCCCTCTCTACGGATGCTTCTCAGGCCGTTCGCAATCTCCACCATGCCCTGCGCGACCTCCGTATCGAGGCTGCCGATCCAGATTCCCGACTCAACACCTCAGAGTCGTCTTCTTACTCGAAGCAGCTAAACTCCATCATCAAGGACTCTCAGACGACGCTGAAGCAGCTCGAGCTTGTGTTGGATCTGAATAGCAGGGGTGGGGGGCCTTATGCCGATGGCGCCGCCGAGGGTATCGCTGCTGTGCAGACTAAGCTGGTTCACCAAAAGACTGTAACGGATGCTTTTTTGGATCTAGTGCAAATGAGCGGCACTCCGCCAAGCAGTGGCCGTCGCGGACCTGGTTTGGAGTACATCAAGGAAAAGGTTGATGCCATCGGGCGCAAACTCTTTCGACGTGACAGTACCAGCAGCAACAAACCCTCTGGTGACGACAAACTGTGGAAAAACTTCAAGGCTGAGCTTGTCAAGGAAGGGTTCTCTTCAAAGGTACTGGACGAGCATGAGGTATGTGATGTAGTCTTGACAACTGGCGCCGCAAATATAATCAAAGCTGACACAGAAACAGGATGTTCTGCGCGCCTACATTCATGAGATAGAAGGTATGTTATCCATGAAAGATGGTGCCCCCCCTACTGTTCAAGGTCTCCTCGAGCTTGATGGTACTTCTGCACCCGCACCCATGCACAAGAATGCTCGCCACATGACCTTTCCGCCCGCCGATTACCAAAAGGCTCCTACCAGCATGAAAACTGAACGACTGATGCCGGATCCATCACCATTCCCATCACTGGTCCAAGAGCTTTCCTATGATCCCCGTTCTTGGGCTTCGGTTGAGAATGACGGCAACGTTGCTGGTTCTTTCACTTTGATCTCGACCCGGGATCTAATCGTGATGGACTCCCTCAGTGCTGAAATGGCTCCCCTCCATCTAAGCAGCTCTCCGCCTCAGACCGATGTTCGATCCTTCCCGCCCATGATGTCTGGCGCTTTACCGTTGCCCCAGATAAAGATATCGGGGTCTGCAGCTCCTCAGGCAATTCCTCAAACGAAGCAGCTTCATGTAGATGGAGCATCTCATGTGTACGGTTCCAGCGCTCCGCCAGCATATGGGGGTGCGCCGATGCCTAGCCTAGCTCCGGATAGCTTCGGCCGGAACATCCCCATGGATGCGGAATGGACCAAAATCAAACGCTTTCTCGTTAGCCCCGAAGCTCTTCACCGGGCTGGAGTGCGGTACGAAGCTCGCCCAGGCTATGTTGCTGTCCTTGGACGTCTATCTCTCGACCAAGTTGCCCACTATGCCCGTTTGAGTGCCGAATGTCGGGCTGCTCGGCAAAGTGAGCTCCCGATCAAACAGCGTTCTCATAATGCGACGAAACATGAACGAACGGGCTCGGAGAGTAGCCGAGATGAGAATGTCGAGGATGATAAAGACTCAGAGCGCCGTAGCGACATCTCTGACGCGGACGATGATAAAGTCTCAGATGAAAAGGGAACTAAGAGTTATCCTATCATTGTGAGCCCTCCAGAAAAGGGCAAGACGTCCCCAACCAGTCCTGTCATGCCGAAGCCAATCTTGAAGAACAAAAACACCAATCATGTGCGGTTCGATCCTGAACCTCATGAGGTGAATGCCCGATCAGAAAAAGAAAGTCGCGAGAATCGGGATTCCAACTCTTCTAGGAAATCCCGAGATCGTGATGAAAGAGATAGAGATGACCATTCTAAGCGTCGAGAAGACAGAGACAGGAGGAGGCGAGACAGTGATCCACCAAATGGAGACAAATATCGCCGGGACCGGGATCGGGATCGAGACCGAGATGACAACTACCGGTCACACCACAACGACCGCGATCGCCGTGATGATCGGAGACGAGAACGAGATAGGCCCACCAAGAAGACGCCTTGGGGTGAGGCACTCGGTGCAGTGGGCATTGGCGGCGCTGCTGCCAGCCTGCTGGGAGTTTTGGCTGAGGCTGCCATGGGAAATTGATGATGAGGCGGTATACCGTCAGGACGTTTTCGCCACTTCGTTGCATAATCTCAAGTATTTCCTGCACAGTGTTTTCGAAGACTGCTGCTTTTTCTTTTAATATTCTGAAACAATTCTTCTTCTTTTTCTTTTGTACGACTACCTGGATACGGGATGTGAGGACTGGGATGGATATTTCCACTGCCAAAACTGGTTGACTGCTGGGACGACAACTGGACTTTTGACAACGCGACTCATGACAATTATTTCACTTTGGTTCTTTGAAGGGGAGGCAAACGGTAAATACCCTGGGCTAGCTTCATGTTTTGTACATATTGGTTACTTTGGCCTTCAGCATGGATAAATAGATTGAATGAATTACGAATTATGAATGATATGATGTTAAGTTTTTTTGGTTACAATCTGTTGCGTGGGAGTTCGGCTTGAAGTGTAAGTGATAATTTAAATGAAACTGTTACATATACATACATACATTTTTGATTTACATAGACATGCTATAGACAGATAATATCTATACCCTCCTTTTATATACTGTACACAAATCACAAACAAATCTACATCATCAGTTCCCCTTCTAATGTATCCCACCACTCCTTCGCCTTATTCTCCCTCGCCACCTCACCTGGTGGTCGGCGTGCTTTATCTGACCTCCTTTTAGGCACTCTCTTCCACTCTAACACTTTCATGTCGTTCACCCGCGGCCACGGAAACTCCGGGTCGTCGGCGCCTTCAAAGTCTCGCGCATAGATGCCCGACTTCTTCTGAGGGAGTGTCAACCGCCACGTACCGTTGTCCCAGTCGAAACGGCGAGTGACGTCGCTTTCGGGGCGCTGGAGCACGACGTGGCCCTGTGCGGTGCGGTAGCGGATCTGCGGGTGGAAGAAGTCTGGGAACTCGAGGAGGAGGTCGGGGACGCGGATTTGCATGAAGGAGCCCTGGCGGGCTTTGGTGGAGGAGGCGGATTTGAGGAGGCGGGTGAACCAGGAGGAGATGAGGTGGTGCGTGTGGTCCTTGAGGAGCTGGGCTTGGCGCCGGCGGAAGGTGGCGCGGGATGTGAGGGATGAGGCGTGGGATTTGGATAAAGAGGAGAGGGCGTCGAGTTGGAGGATTTCGTCGGAGAGGGCGATGTGGTAGGTTTTGAGGAGGGAGTTGTAGTGGGGGATTGCGTGGGTGCGGATGGCGCTGATGGCTTGGCCGAAGGACCGCTGGTTGATGAGGGTCTTGACGTAGATGTCGAGGTCAGCGAAGGTGGGCGTGATGTTGTACGGCTCAGAGGTCATGACGTCCCAGATGTGACGTACGTCGGCGGCAGAGCTGGCGTTGGATAGGCTGCCGGTGTGGATGTTGCGGATGGGCTTGAAAGGTTTGGAGGCAGAGACGTAGGTCCAGTTGAGGAGGCCGGACCATGTCTCGTGGGGGATGGGGATGCCGTACCGGCGGGAGACAAAGTCGAGCAGCTTGGTGCCGAGGACGATATGGGACATGGACCCAAAGGCCTCGACGATGGCATGGAGGAGGCGAGGGGTGGGTGTAAGGGGGGAGTTGGGTGGAAAGTCGCGGCCGCCGGAGATTTGGACGTCTGCTGGGTGACGGGAGGCGTCTTCTTCGGAGATGACGATGCCGTAGTAGTTCTCTAGGATCATCTTCTTGATGGAGTATACGGAGCTGGATCTGGAAAAGGCAATCATGGAGGTGCACAGCAGTTCTTCGTCCATCTCGTGTCCGTAGTAGAGGCCTCGGATCCAGTGGTTCTTGTAGCTCTTGTAGCCCAGGCGCCGGCGGAGGAGACGCCGCATATCTTCGTCTAGCTCATCGGCCCTCCTGTTCCAGGGCTCCCTTTTCAGGGCATTGACGCTGAATCTGATGTTGTCTAGGTGCTTGAGCACCGACATGGGGAATGGGTTGCGGTTACTGTACAGGTCGCGCGCAAGAAAAGCAACTCGGGAGCGATCGAATTGGTAGTACTCGGGCTCGGTCATGAAGCGAGCCTTGATGAAGTCAGACCATGACTTGGACGTTCGAGAGTCTTGTAGCCCCTGAGCTGCCATGCCGGCCCAGAATGCTTTGGCTTGTTGGTAGTCTACTGCTGCTCCGGCACATCTCATGGCCACCTCGTAGTCTGCCGGTGTTAGGCTGTTGGGTGACGATGCTTCGCTGCGGATAGCAATCAGGGTTCGCACGCCTTGGAGGATACCGTGGTGGACTTTGCGCACGCCAAATTGATTCAACAACATGCCGGGAAAGGTGAACTGAGCATGTCCCTGAGTGAGGTTGAGTCCATGGGCGACATCAACTTCCGGTGAGAGCAGGGGATCGATGCTGCGCAGAATCTCAGAAAAGGTCGGCCCAGGAAGGTCTCTGGCTTCTCGAACTGCCGCTTCATGATATGGCAAGTTCACATCGCTTAAAATATCGGTCCAAGCAGTGAATTCCCAACTGATTCGTGACATATCCCGCTTCTGAATAGACTCTAGAAGAACACCAAGTTCCGGGCGAATGCTGGGCGGCATCATCTCTGGAAATAAATGACTCTGAGCACCGGAAGTCGTCGTGTGAGACGCTAGAGTACGCCGGCCAGAAATTGGCTGCCCATATCTCAATGGCAAAAGATCATGGTGCTGGCTTTTGAGTGTTGCCAGTCCACTGAGACGGCGTCCGGGCCAGACAAGTCGTCTGGGTGTCATGATGCTGTTTGTTTTATCATTGGGTTGACCAAGCAGAATGAGGGGGGACCTTGATTGAGTCCTCTGCCTCTGAGCGATTGGCTGCTAGCACGATCCTCTAGAATCCGGGGTAAAAGTGGCTTCAAGCAATGGGGCCGCGGGTCTGTGAGAAGAAGCTTTGAAGCGATATGGGGCGGCACCCCGATACCTGCATAGTATGGTAAACTCGATGCATGTTGCGTCTGCCGAGGATTTCCCACGCTAATGGAGGGGCAAGGCTAGCATTTTTGACAAGGCCATCGCCAGAGCTGCGGGAATCACAAAACAAAAGAGTCACCCTTGAGAAGCTACGAATTCGACACGAACGTCCCTTTTCCTTGGTCCAGACATACATAAGCGACTATCAAGACACAGCCATGGCCGATGTTGGGGAGGAATCCAGCCACGTGGCCGAGCCGCTCGACCTCGTGCGGTTGCTGCTCAACGAAGTGGTTTTCGTCAAGCTACGTGGTGACAGGGAGCTCAAGGGCAAGCTTCATGTACGCGCTACTTTTACACTGTCGATTGCAGTGTTGGATTGATGGATTGATGCTGATACCTTTGGCATAGGCCTACGATAGCCACTGTAACTTAGTGCTGGGCGAGGTGGAGGAGACCATCTACGCCGTTGATGATGATGAGGAGGAGAGCGACGAGGTCAAGGTATGCTGAAGACCGTCCACTAACCACACATGGCTCTAACAATTGCCCAGACCATTAGCAGGAAGTCAGAAATGTTGTTTGTAAGAGGTCAGGGTCTCTCATCGTCTACATTGTTGTGTGGCCTTTGCTAACAGGCTCACAGGCGATAGCGTCGTTTTAATCTCTCCGCAAGTTCCTTTTTAGATATAGACAGCAATGGCAGCAATGATACCGATAATAATTTGAGACAAATTCAACGATCCACACGATGCGACGGAGCGCATAACTTGCTTCCGGGTTTTTTGCCATGACCCGAGCAGACGAGGGCGGTGGTGACACGATAAACAAGGCGAACGAAGCTGCCCCAACATATGGTATCGGCTTTCACAAGTTGGGTCTCTCGCTATGAGCATGGAATCCGCCAGTAAATGGGAAATTTGCTACCAAAGTTGGGCGATCAAGGCTTATATCAAGGGTGGGGGTGGATATGGATATGGATATGGGATAATGGATCAAACATGCCGTGCTTTTCTTTCCTAGGGCTTATCAAACTTACAAACTACTCGCTTGCTCTGTGAAGGAATGGATTCGGTGCGCATGCATCGTGGCTTGCTCAGCGTGGACACATAGGCTGGATTCTGGATGTTTGTCTCGCGATTCGGCCAGAAAAGCAAATATGTAGTTAGTGGTGGTATGCTCTAATACGAGATTTATGCACTTGTCATCGACCCACATTTCCAAACAGAGCTCCCCTTATCGATAACCTACTCCCCGGGTTACTCACTTGAAGGCGTCGCTGAGCCTCGATTCAGCAGTGACTCCTTTTAATATGGCTGAAGCTTAACTGGCCAGGCAGAAAGAGTCATAGTTTCTATTTCTGGTTGTTTTTCTTATGCGCGTGTCTATATAATGCTTCCCAGCGCCATTTCTCTCCCGTGTCCTCTAGCTACTGGGTCTTCTGTAATAAGAGTGTGTCTGCCGCACGGTTCCACGGCATAAATGGCGACGAAAGTGACAAAGGCGGCCAAGGGCCACGAGCATGAGAAGCGCAAAGGCGAATCAGTATGTTCTCCCCACGTTTACTTTTCGGGGCTTGGTCCGCACATGATTGGACGCTGACGGGAGCTTGCGCAGGCTCTAAGCGACTTCGCGGAATATGTAGAGCAGCAGCAGAACCTCCGGTATCCAGCCTCGGCGAGGAAGCCCGTCCCCGACACAGTAGAACATGATGTGGAGCTGGACGAGCTACTAGACAGTCTAAATCTAGTTGACTCTGCGCCGCGAATAAAGCTGAAAGACCTCGTGCTCGGATCGGACGATGACGATCTGCGGAAGCTTGGGGATGTCATCATCGAACGAATAGAAGAAGGCGCTGGAGAGACTGTCTTCGATCTGGGGTTCGAGAACAGCGGCGAGTCCATGCAGTTGACGTTGGACGAATGGAACACGGCATATACAAGACTAGTCGAGGCTGCGAAGCGGGTGCGCGCAGACTGTCAGCTTCTCCTAACAAGCAATGTCGGCGGCAAAGAAGAAGCGGAAAGCATGGCCACCAATCCGACCAAGGACAAGAGCTGCAGTGGAAAGATTCTCATTCGGAGGATACCGGACAAAATTGAAGATATCATTGAGACTAGGATAGCGGTCGTGGGCAATGGTAAGCTTTGTGACTCAGAATCCGACCACTTTACTTTTTGCATCGGACAAAGTACTAAGATGCTATGTGAATGAACAGTCGATGCTGGAAAGAGTTCACTGCTTGGTGTACTAGTTAAGAACGATCTAGACGACGGTCGAGGAAGAGCTCGGGTGAATCTCTTCCGTCATAAGCATGAAATGGAGACGGGGCGGACAAGTTCCGTGGGCATGGAGATTATGGGATTTGACAGTCTCGGCCAAGTCGTCACTTCAGACACCCCAGGCCGTAAGTAATGATGGTCAAGCACACCGTCGACAGCCTACTGATATCGTGTCCAGGAAAGCTATCGTGGGAAGATATTGGGAAGCGCAGCGCCAAGGTCATCACGTTCAGTGATCTAGCAGGGCACGAAAAGTACCTACGGACCACCGTGTTCGGCCTGCTATCCAGCAGTCCCGACTTTTGCCTTCTGATGGTCGCGGCCAACAACGGACTGGTCGGTATGAGCAAAGAGCATTTAGGGATTGCGCTGGCCCTGAACGTTCCCGTCATGGTCATCATCACCAAGATTGACATTTGCCCACCCAACATTCTCAAGGAAACAATTAGCCAGGTTAACAAGATCATGAAAAGTCCTGGCGCGCGAAAGATGCCAACGTTTATCACAAATCGTGAAGAGTGTATCAACACGGCGACTCAGTTCGTCAGCAAGAGGATATGCCCCGTCTTTCAGGTCTCCAACGTCACTGGAGAGAACCTCGATCTTGTACGGACCTTTTTGAACATGCTGCCTCACCACGGACACTACCACTCGGATGCGCCATTTGAGTTTCAGGTTAATGACACATTCTCGGTGCCGTTCACTGGTACGGTCGTCTCTGGTATTGTTAAGTCTGGCATGGTTCACGAAGGCGATAATGTCCTCATTGGACCGGACTCTTTGGGTCATTTCACCCCCACGGCAGTGCGTTCGATCGAACGGAAGAGAATACGAGTGCAGGTGGCCGAGGCAGGACAGTCTGCCTCGTTTGCGCTCAAGAAGATGAAGCGACGAGATGTCCGAAAGGGTATGGTCATGCTTCATAGAGAAGAGGGACAGACAGGCCCAAAGGTGTTTCGAGAATTCATTGCAGAAGGTGAGTCACAGCATATAAATCGTTTCGATTATACCTTGTGGCAGACAGCTAACCAACGTGACACCAGTCCTCATCTTGTCTCACGCAACCACAATCAAGAAGCGTTACCAGGCTATGCTGCATGTTGGTGCCGTGTCACAGACATGTGCCATCATCGACATTGACCGCGAACTGATTCGCACAGGTGATCGTGCCAATGTTGCCTTCCGCTTCGTCCAACGTCCAGAGTATATCGCTCCTGGAGACCGGCTACTGTTCCGAGAAGGTCGCACCAGAGGCCTCGGTATTGTTAAATCAGTAGGGTATGATCCCAAGTATCCATTGACGAATACTCCGGGTGATGGCAACAAGGCAGCCGAGGAAGATGAGGAAGCCGCTGCAATATCAACGAACGATGTAGCGAGTGGGACGTAGTTTTTGATTTTATGGCTATGCCGAGCGATTGTCATGACTGTACATGCCATGCATACGGCTATTGTGTTTATGCTGAGAATGTGTTTCTCTTTTTCTTTGTTCTTTCTTCTTTCTTTTATCTCTGCTAAGCGATAGAGCAGTGTGTTTTTTAGTTGGTCATTATGCAGTATTCATAATTTGATAGTCATAAACAAGGGCTCTAACTGCCCGTGTTCTTCATTTTTATACGATTATCTATGTTTATCAAACTACCATTACAACACCACATTGGCCAGCCTCTCCTTTGGCACTTGCAACAGCTCCATGATATCGCCATTATCCGTACAATAATTATCGAGATACATGCAAATCGCTTTGGCTTCCACGGCGCATCGTCGTCGTAACCACCACCGGTCGTGAGGCACCACGATGGAGTGCCAGTATAGGAGGAGGAGCAGTGCACGGGGGTCCTTCTCCTCGATGAGAGATCTATAGTGTGAGTCAATGTGTGTGATGAATATGAGGTAAAAGATCATGTTCTCGTCGTCGATGTCGGTGATGTTCTCGAGGATGGAGAGTATGGAGCAAGGGCTGTGGTAAGGATTTGTATCCGCCGAAGAGGTTGGAGACGAGAGGTTGAAGAGGGAGTAGAATAACGGCGGCAGTGTGCCTGGGTTGATGGGTGCCGTCGTATCGAAGGATTGCTGCATGGGCGTGTTATGGAGGAGGTTGTGAAAGACACTTTCTGGCCGAGTCGGGTCAGTGATGTCCCAGACGACTTTTTTACCGTAGCCCATTTTCAACCAGTCCAGGTCGGTGAATGGGTCGGGGTCTGCGAGAGGCCATGCTGCGTGAGGGTCCTGAGTGTGTATGGAGGCGAAGGACGTGGCTCCAAGGATGGCGGCACATATCCAGAGCGCGTCGCGATGGGTAGAGGAGAGAGTTGTGGCGGGCGAAGGGAGGGCGAGAAAGTGCTTCAAGATAGCGGTGCCGTGATACCAGTGGAAGGCGAGGGAGGAGTCGTGGGATGAAGGGAGGGGGTTTGGAGAGAGGTGAGCATCATGGAGGAGGGTTATGGCGAGGAAGAAGTGGAAGAGGAAGGGATGCTATGAGATGAGTTAGTTACACTTGGAATTGAGAGAGATGTATAAGCTATGAGTTATAAGGGAGAATGAGGCATTGTTGGTGGGCAGTGTAAGATAGAGAGACATACTTCTTTTGCAAGACCAGAGACGACTTTAAGATACCACTTCCTTGAGGAAATAGTCCCAAGTGTAGCGGCCGTTCTATCCTGGAATCGACTCAGAGCGGCATAATCCCCTTGTCGTAGAGTGTAGTTGCCCAGCCTGCCCTGTGGAGGCAAGACAATGGGAATCTGTAAACCAGGCTGAAGAGAAATTCCTTGGAAGATGCCACTCATGAAGAGCCTGTCAACGGATCCAGTCTGGGTGCGAGCGGGATTGAGTCTGAAGACGCTTGAATGAGAGAGCTGGAGGGTTGGGATGGTGCCGGAGTAGTTGCATGTGAAGCCGGATGCTTGGCAGCGGCGGCATGTGGGCTTGGCTTCGTCGCACTATGATTACTGCGTGTAAGTCGCTGGATATGATACGGTATACGACGGCTATTGAGCTACGGCATTACAGGAAACGACGGGGACGGAGGAGGGCAGGGAAGGGAAGAGCATGGTTTACTTTGACGCTGCGAATCTTGCAGTTACCGCAGCCCAGTCGCGACTTGCGATGAGTCTTGCGCTTGCGGGCTGTGATGTCGTTCTTGGTGGCAAGGCTGTCGGCCATTGTGGATGGGTGAGTTTGTCCGGCCAGTCCGGGTCGGGCCGGGAGAGATACGCACGATGCCTTCTGCGTATAGCCGGATATACTTCCTGCCCTTGGTCCGAGAGAGAGAGAGAGATTTCAGCGTGGCGAAAGGGACTGTTGGCTGGGGCCGAGTAGTTGTGGTTATTAAGTGTATGTGGAATGTTGTTGGAGCAAGTGACGTTGCCATACGTGTATCGTTGGTGTTATATTATGCTTAATTCGGGCTATTGCAGAATTGGGTTGCACTAGGATTGTGAGATGTCTTGGATGTGAGGATGGACGAGTGAGACAGAATGGTGTCTTGAATAAACGTGTAGAGCATGTACTCTGTGTGAGACAATACAGTTAATACTTGGTGAACTTTATTTACAAATGCAATGAGGCTGTGACACGTGAAGCTGGCGAAATACATGTTGAGTCCCGGGTAAGCTCAGTGTGGTGAGGTTGTTATGGCGGCCTAGATGGCATACAAAGTACGGAGTATCTACATACATAAGGTAGCATTTACTACTACGGTAATGACAATGCCTCTCTCAATTATGCATGCATACAAAGCAATACAGACAGAGCAATGCCCGTGACTCACTCAGCCAGCATGGAACATTCTCTCACATATCAAATCCAGCAGCTTTGAACGCGCCTCAAATTCACCGCCTAAGGACGCATCTCGAACCATCAGGCCATCAAGTGGCAAAGGCAATGCCTTGCTGCATCTCGCCAGCTGAACATTCGTATCTCGTACCCCGTACCCGCAGCGTTACGGAGCACCCTCTATGGCCTAACCAGCATTGTGCCAATATTACTGCCTGGCCTTACCGCCGGTGATAATGAGTGATGTGATGTGATAGGGAACGGATGTCATATCCTCGGACTCGGAGGTCCGGTGCTTCGACCGCCGTCAGCGAAGCAACGCTAACCAGAATCCGTATTTTTGCGACAACGCGAATCGCGAGAGAAAAAAAAAATTAGAGACGCGAAGAGAGAGAAAAAAAAAAAAAAAAGAATTGGGGCTCCACATGGGTCGGGAACCAGATTCGAGACCCCTTGCCACCTCGGTCTAGGACTCGAGTAAGTTCTGGTGGATGCTTGGAGACGAAAAGACACGGACAAAAAGAGAGAGTCAGAGGGACGGGATTTAATGGCGCATTTTGCGTCTCGTCCTGCCCGGAATGGAAGAGACGGACGGCTGAATACAAGCTTGGGGGAGTCCACTTTCTTTTTGCTCAGCGCGCGAAGCGGTGCCTTGTGCTACGTGGACCGGTAAGGGTGCCCGTTGTTTCTATTGTAGTACTCCGTAGTTGTAGTTGTAGTTGGAAGTTCACTGCTGAAGCTTGGACGCCGTTACATGTATTCGTTTTCCCCTTCTTAGCGAAGGGTTTCCCCAAGAATTGCCAAGTCGATGATCCGGCCGTGCCTCCAGGACTTGGCGATGCTAGACGGGTTTCTTTCTTTCTCTTGTCTTCCCTTTGCGCCCTACGAGCCGCATTGGCCGGGGGACATTTGCTAATCAACTGACATCCTACTAAAAGCAGAACGCGCCATTAAATGGATCAAGCCGCCAAGGTGGAAAAAAAGAACGCACTGACGTTGAAGATTTGGGGATCGCCTTCGGCTACAGAGGACAGGCCAGCCCAGGCCGCCTTGGCAACACATCCCATAACCCTTTATGCTGGTGAGAGGCAAGGGGGGGACCCGTGGGGGGGCACGCGACGAGACGAGCGGGCGAGAAAGATGAGCAAATAGGTGGCTGGGCCAGTCAAAGTTGTAACTGGGTCTACTTGGTAGGTCTAGACAACACAAGCAAACTACCGGATGGAGGTAGTTTTGCTCTTCTTTTTTTGGCACCTCTGGTCAATTCCCCTTCCTATCTTTCGCCCGGGGTTGATCCGTTTCCGCCGACTCGACTCCGTACAATGCAAATCACTGCCTGGTCCGGAACCATCCAGAGCTTTGTCCAATAGCTGCGCAGTGTTCGTTTCCGAGCCGTGTTGGTATGCTAACGAGTTAATGCCTGTACAAGTAGCGTCGGTGGGACACGACGAACAACCCAGCCATTCAAACAGTGTGACGAGCCTGAGCAGAAAAACGAAGAGGGAAAAATCAGAGAGAGCAAGAGACCCTGCTTTTCCCTTTTTGGTTCCGCGGGCCCTGCACTTCCGGAGAAGGCAAGTAAGTTACTAATATGTGCTCCGTAGCAGGCTGCGTTGTTCCTCGGAGTAAAAACAAGAACAGCTGTTGGTTTGCGGCGCCAGTGCCCAGGAGATGGTCGGAGCAAATACTAGCAGAAACGGATACGAGGAGGCTATTGCGGGATAATAGGCGTGAGATGATGTCAGGTCCGGTGCTGGAGTAATCGTCGAAAATCGCTCCAATTGACGGAAGTACTCCGTGCTCACGTATTACTACTACATTACTATCTTAACCTGGTATTACGGAGTATTATGAAGGGGGCCTTTGATGCTGCTGCTATTATGGGCTGCTATTATGGGCAAAAGAAAAAGGGCACCCCTCGGTTACCTCTACTAATGTACCCCGTACTCTGGCGCGTTCGAACTAACGGGACGCAGCTTGGGATTTGCAATATAGTTTGCTTTGTATGCACTCCGTACGAGTACATGAAGCTATCCTGCCTCTAGCAAAAAGGCGACTCCATAGTCCCCTACATTAGGAGCTGGAGTGGGAATGCGCTCTACCCTGCAATCAAAGAGCGGCTCCCCTTTTTATTTTATTTATTCTGGAGAATGTGAAAGTAGTGTTAGTGCAGAGATAGATAGGCAAATATTAGGCAGAAGTAAAAAAAATAAAAAAATAAATAAATAAAAAGTGAGGCTTGCTTCAGGTGGAATACTGCTCGAGTTTGAAGCTATATTGCCGACCAAATTGTTTTGGCTTTGCGACATTTTTTCTTCTTCTCTTCCCTTAGTAAGTAAATCGTCAAACATGCCCGTCTGAATTGATTGCTTCTGGGCCCGGTCTGCGGGACAGGACCCATGGGAAAATGTCCGTAGTTTAGTACGGAGTAAAACGATGGTACCTTGGGGCTAAGAAAGGGCACTACTCCGTGTATCTATTAGACAAGAAAGATAAGGCTATTTTTTTTTTTCATTCATTTCAATGCGGGATTCAATTCAATTCAATTCAATTCAATCAATCACAGAGAAGCAGTAGCAGACAAAGTGGCTATTGCCTCTCTCGAATCAGGGATGGGGGCAGTCGTGAGTAAGTCAGTTAGTGATGGCAAAAAAAAAAAAAAAAGGTGGTGACAGCGTTTTGAGTGTGTGTGTGAGTGTGTGTGAGTGTGTGTGAGTGCTTGTGTGTGTACGTGTACTGTACTTGGCCAAAAGCCGGCAGATGATGGCCACCCTTCGTGTTAAGTTTTTTTTTTTGGCCCTTTTCCTCTTTTTGCCTCTGAATCGATGATCATGCCCTTATTTTACCTAAAACTCTATTGCCGTCCAGCCCAGCCGCCGCTACAGCCGTGCGACTAACTGCGCAAACTCAATTGGCCCAGCGCAGCAAGCCATGACAGAACAGCCGTGCCGCTGCCGTTGCCCGTTTGCTGCTGTGGCGGGCTGCTGTCACTAAAAAAGGCTCTGTGTGTGGTTTCTTCCTTTTCTTCCTTTTCTTCTCGTATCTATGGAGCACTGTATACGTAAGGCAGGGCTTGCGTGCTAGTAGTTTTGAGGCATTCTGTTCGTGTAGTGTAGGGGGGCGTGAAAAGAAGAAAAGTCAGCTACTGCTACTGCTACTGCTACTACAGTTTCTACTGCAAGTACTGTATCATCAGTGTCCAATACTACAAGTAAACTACATGTACTATTCCAGCTGGAGCTCGTGGCCCTTTTTCATTGCATGTCGTTATTTCAGCTCAAATCGCCGTTGCGGCCCTTTTGCGCGGCGCTCACCTCTGTTTTCGTTTTGGCGTCATGTACATTATTCATTACCGCTCTTTCCAAATCTCTTTGCCCTCTCTCTGTCTCTATCTCTCTCGCAGTAGTTTGGAGTACGGGAGTAATACTCAGCAGCTGTGTAATTATAGCAATCAGCATCGCTGTTTATTCCGAGCATCCACCCCCCCGAATCCGGCATGCCGACGTGGTCGATATCAGCTCTAGCCTTGAGGCAATAGTTTGGATCAGTAATTACGGATATTCCTGTCGGCTAGGCTGCGTTGGATGCTAGCGCGGCTCTGACGGGCAGTGGGGAATTGTTCCGTCTTTCTCCATGGAAAACTGAACTTGGACTGGACCTGTCCGTGACCAGAGCAACTTTGGTAGACCAGTTTGTACCGTACGTTGGACAAAAAGGCGGCATTGATAGCTTGATTGCTTTCCTTTGTTCAAGGGGCCAAGTCCCATATTCCGGCGAGCTTAGTGGGCATGAAGCAAGTTTGCTGGCACCTCCTTTTTCTTTTTGTTGTTGTACTTCGTAGCCGTCTTCCGTATTCACCGTTCTTTCGTCTTATTGTCTTTTTTTTTTGGAGACTTTTTTCGTTTGGCTATGCCGCGGCTTTACTCGGGATTTTCTCCTGAACAGCACATAGGGAATCGGCGCATCCATCTCCATACTACCAGGAGTAGAATTCAAGATGCCTGTCCCGTTCCCGTTCGTTGGACAATCCATCAATTCGCGCATGTTCCCCCGGATACACAGGGGGCCACCCCTTCGCTCTGTGATTCTTGATTCTGCCTCTCGCAGAGCCACCCCTGCGCGTCAAAAAAAGCCGCGGTCGGAACTAGATTGAACCGGCCGATCTGAGTGCTTGTGGATATGCCTTGGACCCTGCTAGCGCCTGATGCTAAGTCCAAGAGACACCCCCCCTGGTACTAGTAAGCTCAACTCCTTCGACCCCTACGGGTAGGTAGTAGGTAGAACTGGGTAGTTATCGCCTCGCCTTGTCCAACTCCGCGGTCTCTGGGCAATTCGGGGGGCCAGGTGATGGGTTTCTGGGGAATACCTGTCTGTATCAGTTATACCGGTTCGCTTGCGCAATGCTTATCGTCACGAATGGCGAGGAATAGAAGTTGTGCCGAGCACGGAGCAGCCTTGGTGAGAATTGGACTCTTAGGAAGGCAAGTGCTGTAAGCAAGCAAAGCTTCTGGAATTATCCCGTCGTCGTTCGACTCAATCCCAAGAAACAATTCGTCCGAAAATCGTGACGTCGAATACTCGCGTGGGCTGGCCGAGCTGGGTGGTGGCGACGGTAGTGTGTAGGTACGCAGGCATATAGAGTGGTAATGGCAGTGGTAGTGGTAGTGGTAGCAGTACTATGCAGTAATCCCGGCTTCAATCCAATTGGGCTCGGGGCTATGTTGAATTAGATGGGAGAGAGGAAGCGCGCAAATCAACTCCCCCCCAAGGTAGCTCTAATAGCCAGAGCATCGTCCTGTGTCCCTCTGGCGCCTATCTAGCAGTTATTCGAAGTCAATTCGTCCAAAGAAACCCTCGCAATGGCTTCTCCCGTTGTTGGCTCGTTCTCCTGATGCTTGTGCAACGCCCCCCCTTCCACTTCCGCCCTCGGCTATCTTAAATTCAAGGGAAGGGATCTGCGTCGCCTAAGACGAGCCTGTAAAATACGTATGTATGCGATCGGTCTTTGCGCAACGCCTGTGCAGCACTACAATAAGCGGGAAAAAAGAAGAGAAAAAGGAAAGAAATAAACATTATAAGAGCTCCATCAGCTCATATAGAGGACATGCTGAAGACAGTGCTATGCTTCGAGGCGTCGAGTCGGGGTTGATTTGGACGAAACTAGATTGGTCATGTACCGGAGGCGGAGGTATCGTGCTGCAAATCGCTTGACTGATGAGTCTCCAAATGTTAGCGCGTGACGATGTCTCACTCTTGCACAATGACGTGCATGAACGGTATATACAGGCGGTATGTATGGAGTAGAGGGAAAATCAAATAAAACAAGCAGAAAATGAAAATGCCAAGCTATACCTCTAGACCTGCCTATTGAGGGACCGCCTAGCGACTTTTGCGTCTGCTTCCAAAGGCGAGCCGTCCAGCATGTTACCAGCAGATCCAGGTCCTTCTCATCAAGCATGCGCAAGAGCTTCAAGCATGGGACGGCCGGTGCATTTTGTGCAGCTCCAAAAGTATTCCTGGCAGGCGAGGTTGCGTCTTCCATGGCGACGATGCGGCCGCCGTCGTCTTTCCAGATGACCTGGTGGTGGTTCCGCCATCGATCGCCAAATCCCACCTTGGCCCTGAAGTGGCCCGCGGCCGAGCACGTCGACCAGCCCGTGAGGCCGGGAGAGAGCTTGACCTCCTTGTAGGAGCGCCCATCGCTGGCTTTGCCGTCTATGACGATGCGCCGGGGCGCGTAGAAGTTGACGTACGCATCTCGAAAGAGGTATATGTCGTCGTGACGGGTGCGCAGCCTGCTGGCTCTGTTTTCTCCAGCGAGCCGGTATTTGACCTTCTTGACGACGTATGTCAGAGAGGTGGCTTGCAGAGGAGCAGCGCTCAGCTCGTAGTAGACCAGCGATGGGTTGGTGGCCGAGTAGACAGACCGGCCGTCCAATGCCAAGGAGAGCAGTTCGCCAATGGGCAATTGGACTCTTGAGCCATGGCTGGACACCTCTTCATATGACGGAGGAGCGTGTTCTCGGAGCGGCATTGTGAAGTGCTGGAGCCGGAGCTTGAATCGGAGCTGCTGCGGGAGCTGCTCTCAAGCTTGTTGCTAGTAGTCTACTACTGTACAATGCTGTACGCCTTCGATCTGTGGTAGCACTACGACAGCTGCTGCTGCTGTTGCTACTGCTGCCGCTACTGCTGCCGCGCGAAATGCCGGCATCAAGCAGCTGGAAGCCCTTAAGCCTGATCTTGTCACTTACACGTCGGGCGCGCCGGCAGGGCCAGAGAGCCGTTATGTCTGCATTCTAGCAGCGGATAGGCCGCCACAAGCACTCTGGCCTGCAGTGACTAGCACGTCCTGAGCTCTGTATGGAGTAGAATCCTGCGATGCCACCACGGCTATGACGGAATTACAGGCGCTGGGCGGCCAAGGCGGCTACCGGAGCAAATTTGCGACCGGCCCGATCGAGGTACGTACCCAACGGCGAGGCGCTTAGGAGCCTTTTAGACCCGGAGGCGACTGTACCCAGGTACCCAAGTACCGCAAGTATCGCAGCTCGCGGGGGTACCTCGACGTCCGTACTGGCTCGACCGGGCCTAGCGCAGACAGGTACGTACCTCGCACTACCGTCCAAGTAATGTCCCCTGGAATGGGTGGAGACGGTCTCCGTACTACTACCTAGTACTGCGAAGGTTCTGTAGAGCTACTGTACGGGCTGGTACGTACCGCTGGGGCTCGTTCTTTTCCTTCTTCGCGCTCTCCAGCCCGTCGCGTGAGCCAGACGCAGTGCCTGTAGCAGCGCGATTGCGGGCGAAAACGCGTGCTAAAACATCGCCGGCATACAGAGACGGTCCCCACGGACTGCCGGGTTCACCTCGTGTCCCCCTTTCATGCCCTTGGCGATCTTCAATTGCAAGGCGTCCGTTCTTTGCTTGGCCCCGACCGCCTGCAAATCGCAATCGCCAAGCGACCTCTGATCGGATGGAAGCGCTAGAAAAATGCAGCGAAGCAGCGAAGTTTGCGGGGCAACGGAGCTAAGCCGGAAATGGGGCGGGCCTGCACATGGCCAATGACGTCGGTGTGGAGTCCAGGCGAGGCATATCCGCGCAAAGTTGGCAAATGTGGTAAGAGCCAAAAAAAAAAAGAAGGTACGGAGTAAGGCAAGGAAGGAAGCAAACCAGCTCAGCTCTAGGGAAGGAAGCCCTGACAGGAGAAGGGAGAAGGCGGAAGGGAGGCTGGAAGCGACACAAAAATAGAATGAGGAGGCAAAACGAAGCAACGGGCTGAGATGCAGAATGACATAGCACAAGCGTGGCTGGTCGGAGCTGGAAAAGGCAACAAACGAGGTCAACCATCAACAGAGTTTGGCGAAGCAAAGGGAAGCCCGCCCGGATTAAGCGTGTACATCTACCGGCATTGCCATGGGGCCCAAAAGGCGATCCCGGGACGCACCGAGGGGGAGGGGGCCAGCGAATTGGATCGTGAGGAACGCAGCAGACGAGCGCGAAACACGAAGAAGTGCTGACAATCAACTCAAGCAGGCAAGCATTCACCGAGGGGAAGGGGAAGGGGGCGAAAGGCAAACTGGCAAATGATAGGGGGGGCTGGTGGCCGCATCTCCGAGGTGGCTTTCAAGATATGCGCGATTTGGAGATGAGTGTCATTACGGAGTACTAGCTGTGGTGTTGCTATCAGGTATGTGGTTTTTTTTTTGGGGTCTATGGCATCTACTGGTACACGACAATTGGTGAGGAAAAAGTCGAAAAGCTACTAGAAGAGAGCTAGAGAGAATGGAAAGGTCACCATCAAGAAAAAAAAAAAAAAAAAAAGAAGCTCTTTCTTGGCTCTCTTCCTGATGGTTTAGGTATGTTGCCGTCCACTAAACCACAGCTAAAATAAGCCTCCGACGTCGCTGGGACGTATGAAGTACATCGCGAGCCTTTTTTTCATTTGCCATTGAAACACGCGCTTTGATTATCTAAAGCCGCAATTGACCTCTCATTGACTAGAAACAGAGAGGGAATTAAAAAAAAAAGGGCCCCAAATTGACGGCGCCGAGGAAAGGGCGTATACAAGAAACACAAAAAAAACGCCGCCGGGACGTACAAGTGTGCTGCTGTATCGTACTAGCTAACTGCTGTAGTAGCATCGGTATGCGCTGTATGATGCGGGTAAGCGCGTAATGGGCAAGGAAATTGGAGCCAAAGCCCATGATGATGCGGGATTTCCTTCGTAGAATTTTCTGTCCTTCGACCGGCTGTCCCGGGGGGATGCCAGTTGCTGATTCTGGGGGGCCCAGAGCTCGGCTTGGTGTCGTTTTTCTCTCTCGCTCTCAGGCGGGCGGGTCCCCCAGAGCGAATAATGGAGGGGACCCTCTTGGTTTGTTTTCCCAGCTACTCCGGGCGCACAGGCTTTTCCTTGCCTAGATGGAGTCTAGAGGCGTCTGGCTATGATGATTGGAACCAAACGGGGAGGGGGGTTAAATCGGATATCGGCATCGGTCGACAGGTTCGGTTGCGCCGGGACCTGACCAGTCGTATCCACCGCAGCAGACCCTTTTCGGCGCCGCTCTTTTGGCTTGGGCCAGGCTCAGGATAACTCGGCCCTTGAGGTACGGTACGAGACGGCATGTACTCCGCGGCTGGTAGCTACATCGTTTGCGCCATATGCTACGGAGAAAGCTGGCTGGAGCCTGCTTGACCTTACTCTCGAAGAAGTTTAGCCCGGGCCATGGTGGACGACAATCTGCCGTCGGTCTTCGCTGGCCGATGGGGGGCGTGTGTGTACTTGGGAGTGTGGGAAAATGGGATTGGGATGGGATGGATGGATGGGGACTCGCGACTTTTCTGGCGTCTCATCGAAGGATGGGTTAAAAAAAAAAAAAGGAACCACGGCAATGGGCGGACTGGGGGGGTCCAGACGCTGGAATAAATATCTCTTGCAAGCCGCCCTGGTGGAGGATTTTTTTTCTTTCTTCTTGCCCAGTTGCGACTTGTTGCGTCTTTTCAATTGCCATTTTCGCGGCTGCTTCGAGGGCGCAATCTCTTCCAACAATGTCTGTCTTTCATCGACGCAAAGGCTCCCCCGGGGAGGATGACGTTGAGACCGGTGGTCGTGAAGACCACTCTGGTAGCACCGTCGCTCCTCCAGAGCAAGAATCCAACCTCCCCGAATACGCTGCCCTGGAGCGATACATCAGCACCTATCGCGAGGGTTCTCGCAGCGTCAGCGGAGATGACGACTCAAAAGAGCGTCGCAACGTGAAGTGGTGGCAGATCTGGAGGTCGACTGGCCCCGATCTGGTGGATGGTGCCGAGCCTGCTAAGAGGGTCGTACCTGAGGCGTGGTTGGATACGGACATTCGCACTGGTATTCGCATTAATGAGGTTGACGAGAGAAGAAAGTGGTCTGGCTGGAACGAGTTGAGCTCCGAGAAGGAGAATCTGTTTGTCAAGTTCTTGGGTTTCTTCACCGGTCCTATTCTTTATGGTGAGTCAATTACTTCAACATTCACTTATAATACAGCAGCAATTGTGAGCGTGTTTTGAAGCTAACCATCTCTAGTCATGGAAATCGCCGCTCTGTTGTCCGTTGGTTTGGGTGACTGGATCGATTTCGGTGTCATCTGTGGTATCTTGCTGCTTAACGCTTTCGTCGCCTTTTACCAGGAGAAGTCTGCTGCCGATGTCGTCGCCTCTCTCAAGGGTGACATTGCCATGCGCTGTACCGTTGTCCGTGACGGCCAAGAGTCTAACATTCTTGCCCGTGAGCTCGTTCCCGGTGATATCGTAAGTCAAAATATATATTCTCATCATTCTCTTAAGCTTTTCACATAGCGAGATCTGAACTAATCATTTTCTTTTACAGCTCATTGTCCAAGAAGGTGACACCGTCGCCGCTGATGTTCTCCTGATTTGCGACTACACTCGTACTGAGGACTTCGAAGTCTTCAAGCAGCTCCGTGCCGAAGGCAAGCTTGGAAGCAGCGATGATGAAGAAGAAGAAGATGAGAAAGGACAGGAGGAGAGCGCTTTGGCCAGCCACCGTGCTACTTCCCTCGTTGCCGTTGATCAGTCTTCCATCACTGGTGAATCTCTCGCCGTCGACAAGTACCTCGGTGATGTCGCTTACTACACCACTGGCTGCAAGCGCGGAAAGGCTTATGCCATCGTCACTGCTACTGCCAAGGACTCTTTCGTCGGTAAGACTGCCGATCTCGTCCAGGGTGCCAAGGATCAGGGTCACTTCAAGGCTGTCATGAACAACATTGGTACCAGCTTGCTCGTTCTCGTCATGTTCTGGATTCTCGCTGCCTGGATTGGTGGCTTCTTCCACCACCTTAAGATCGCCGAGCCCGGTTCCCAGAACTTGCTCCACTACGCTCTTGTTCTCCTCATTGTTGGTGTCCCCGTCGGTCTTCCCGTCGTCACCACCACCACTCTGGCTGTCGGTGCTGCCTACCTCGCCAAGCAGAAGGCCATCGTCCAGAAGCTCACTGCTATCGAGTCTCTTGCTGGTGTCGACATTCTCTGCTCTGACAAGACCGGTACTCTCACTGCCAACAAGCTCTCCATCCGTGATCCCTTCGTCTCTGAGGGCCAAGATGTCAACTGGATGATGGCTGTCGCTGCTCTCGCTTCTTCCCACAATCTGAAGACTCTCGACCCCATTGACAAGGTCACTATCCTTACCCTCAAGCGCTACCCCAAGGCTCGTGAGATCCTTCAGCAGGGTTGGATCACCGACAAGTTCAGCCCCTTCGACCCCGTTTCCAAGCGTATCACTGCTGAGTGCCGTCTCGGTAAGGACAAGTTCATCTGCGCCAAGGGTGCCCCCAAGGCCATCCTCAAGCTTGCCAACCCCACTGAGGACCTCGCTACCATCTACCGTGAGAAGGATCGTGAGTTCGCTCGCCGTGGTTTCCGATCTCTCGGTGTTGCCTACAAGAAGAACGATGAGGACTGGGTTCTCCTTGGTCTCCTTTCCATGTTCGACCCCCCTCGTGAGGATACCGCCCAGACCATCCTTGAGGCTGCCCAGCTCGGTGTTCCTGTCAAGATGTTGACTGGTGATGCCATCGCCATTGCCAAGGAGACTTGCAAGATGCTTGCTCTCGGTACCAAGGTC
The DNA here is from genome assembly GCA_030278935.1 of Trichoderma polysporum. Lineage (NCBI taxonomy): Eukaryota > Fungi > Ascomycota > Sordariomycetes > Hypocreales > Hypocreaceae > Trichoderma > Trichoderma polysporum. The sequence continues at coordinate 123,466 of JARFTM010000018.1, forward strand.
TACAACTCTGAGAAGCTCATCCACGGTGGTCTCGCCGGTAGCGTCCAGCACGACTTCGTCGAGCGCGCTGATGGTTTCGCTGAGGTTTTCCCCGAGCACAAGTACCTTGTCGTCCAGATGCTCCAGCAGCGTGGTCACTTGACTGCCATGACTGGTGACGGTGTCAACGACGCTCCCTCCCTGAAGAAGGCCGATTGTGGTATCGCTGTGGAGGGTTCTACCGAAGCTGCCCAGGCTGCTGCCGATATCGTCTTCCTTGCCCCCGGTCTTTCCACCATCGTCCTTGCTATCAAGACTTCCCGACAGATCTTCCAGCGCATGAAGGCCTACGTTCAGTACCGTATTGCTCTCTGTCTCCATCTTGAGATCTATCTGACTCTGTCCATGATCATCATCAACGAGACCCTCACTGTCGACCTGATCGTCTTCCTTGCCCTGTTCGCTGATTTGGCTACCGTCGCTGTCGCCTACGACAATGCCCACTACGAGCCCCGTCCCGTCGAGTGGCAGCTGCCTAAGATTTGGGTCATCTCTGTCGTCCTCGGAATATTGCTTGCTCTCGGTACCTGGGTTCTCCGTGGAACCATGTACCTCCCCAACGGCGGTATCATCCAGAACTTCGGCTCTGTCCAGGAGATTCTCTTCCTTGAGATCGCCCTTACTGAGAACTGGCTTATCTTCGTTACCCGTGGCGGCCGCACCTGGCCTTCTTGGCAGCTCGTCGGCGCCATTCTGGGTGTCGATATCATGGCTACTCTCTTCTGTCTGTTCGGTTGGTTGTCTGGTGCTCCTGAAATCGACAACCCTGTCGATACCGCCGTCCAGCGTGCCGATGGATGGACCGACATTGTCACCGTTGTCATCATCTGGCTGTACTCTTTCGGTGTCACCATCTTCATTGCCATTGTCTACTTCGTCCTGAACAAGATCCCCTGGTTGAACGACCTCGGTCGCAAGGACCGTAAGCGCAAGGATACCATTGTCGAGAACGTCATCACTGCTCTCCAGAAGCTCGCTATTGAGCATGAGAGAGATGAGACTACCGGCATGGACCGATACCTCCTTGCCGACAAGGCTATTGATAACGAGGATGAGTAAATGGAGTTTTAATGTCGTGGATGTTCGGCTATTAGGAAAGAGAGTTGTGTTTACCCCTGAATAACTTAATATGGTGGACGACTACTCGCCTACGGAGCTAATCTATATGGTGACCTGGGGAAGAGAAAGGTTGGTCAAGGGACCAAGTTTCTTTTTTTGAGGAGAGCGGAGCAGTTAACATGTGCTTTGCTCGGTTTATCGCCCTGCAAAACATCACGCTGCTACAAGTCAGAGGGAGGGAGAAAAGAACGATAGAGAGTTCTCCAGCCGTGGATGCATTGTTAACCTTTTGATTCCCCCAGTCGCTAACTTAATTTAAAACTTAGTATAAACTTATATTTAGTTACTATAGACTTTTCATATCTCGTTAATGTGTTATGGTTCAAAATAATCTCTCTTGTGTCTTTCTCCTTCAATTGCACTTCGTGATGTTTCAAATTGGTGTTCTTAACACTTAAGGAAGCTTTTTTCCAACCATGGAGCTTTCCTTTCCTCCCACACAAACTTAGATAGCTTCCCACAATTTCTCCAACGGCAGAGAAATAAATGGCGCAAGCTAAGTGAATTTTTTTTCAAGTTGTGAAACTACGGATTACGCCACCGGAGTTCGCGAGTTTACTAGATCGTGCAGAAGGTTTCGGAATCTCGGCTCTAGTAGTTGGCTACTTGCTAGTGGAAAGCCTTAGTGACTTGCACTCCATATTATTCGCTTCATTTTGGAGAGCTAATGGTTTACGTTATTTCAAGGCGAATGGGCTTTTTTTTTTTTTTTGCTAATTCTTCTGTTTCATGAGGTTTTTACGATTGAGGTGTGGATCGCACCTCTTTCTACTTACGTAGCGAGGGCTTTGTTTCGCATAACGAAACAAAGTAAACCACATGCTGATCGTGGGGGTGGGACAACTCAGTTCATGTATGTTGGTCAATCTAGAATGTAGACTACTATCATAAACTTCTGTCGGCGTAGATCTATCAATACGAAACAGCTAGATCGTACCCCCCCTCCTCCCCAGTGGCCGAGTTTAAAAGTTGAATTGACATTCCGTGGCCTGGCTATTTTTTCGGGAAGGATGCCGCCCAGCTGAGCACCGTCGCAGCCGGCTGGTTGGGCTTTAACAACTCGAGCTGTTATTATGTGCTAATGGCGTAAAAGGCCGCAGCAACCTTTGGTTTCCGTGCCGGTTAACGCTTTTATTGGCTTGTGTTTTGGCGTTGGGGGGGGGCTTGGGTGGTTTTCCGAGCTCGCCGGTGTTTGGCGGAATGCTTCCGGATTGGTTTACTGCTGCTTGTCAGATATTTTGCTATACCTGTTTTGGGGCAAACAGAGCGGACTGCTAGCTGTATTTTGGTTGTTGCTGTAGAGACTTGATTGTGAAGTTGAAAGTATGTCGTTGTTGTGAAGCTGTACACTTAAGTGTCAAAATATGGCTGTAACAAGCATAGTTCTTGAAAAGGCTAGGCAAGATTTGGGGGGGAAATGACATGTGGAATAGGGTGAGGGCTGTCATTAGTGACTGAGAGCAGAGAAGTGGCCATTAAGTTTTTGATGTACTTGTAGATGAAGTTTGGCCCTAAGGAGCTGTTATTGCTATTTGGAGAGGCAGTGAAGAAACGAACATGCGTGTGCTGAGGAACTGACACGTCCCGCTAGTGTTTTATTTGAAGGCCGACGGATGTACGGTGGATATTTCTATTTATATGTAACAAAAAATAGAGCCTAGTATAGCGGTATGCTATTTCATGTAGACGCAACTATTTCCTTATCTTATTTCACTCGTGATTATCATCTTTAGGGTCAAGTCAGGTGACTGTTTAATAGCTTATTTCATTTCTATACTCTAGACAAAAGGTATAATACATTTCAAGTGTCTAGATAATGCAAACTCGTTCATTACACTGCGGCGTGGAAGGCAGCAGCCTTCTGTCCGGCCAGCTCCAAGTAGAAGCTTGTGTCGGCGAAATCGTTGTCATATCCCACGAATTTCTGGTTGGTGGGCAGCTGGTTGGTCTTAAGGGCTGGCATGATTTGAGTACCTGGAAATAGGTTAGTTAGCCAGCTATTCCTGGACGAAATGATGGAATAGTTGCAGTTACAAACTTACCTTCATTGACTTCGTCAAACATGGCGCTGAAGATGAATAGAGGTTTATCGGCCATGGAGGTAAGAGCGTCAGCCTGTGCTGCGTAGAAAGAGCCGTTGAAACGCGGGAAGTAGTCGTATGCTGACGGGTTGGTGCCGCCGTTGATATGGTAGGCGGAGGTGCCGGGGAAGACGACGGGTGCATACTGCTTGCCGAGAGACTTCAATAGTCTAGTACATCGAGTTGTTAGCTTGCAAAGTTCGTGCGCGAATACGTAGGAAGCACGATGTTGAGGTGTACATACTGTGAGTCTGGGATTTGGACAGAAGAATGGAAACCTGCATAGCCGGCGTCGCTATAACCTCCAATAGTCCAAGGGCTGATAAAGTCTGCTTGCTTATAAGCCTGGACAAAGCCTGTGTTGCCAGTAACATCGCTAGACCACTGCTCAGGCACGCCAAATCCGACGTACAAACCGGCAGCCTGGAGCTGGGAGGCAATGTTGACACTGTCAGCAGCAGTGACCAGGAATCCAGAGAAGCCAATACCAAAGACCATGGTGACTGGCTTGCCGTTTTGGTGGATATAGGCTGATGACGAGGTAAAGGGCTTGATGTTGGCATTGTAGTCGTTCAGGACAGCCGTAGCGACGCTACCCTGGGCTGAGTTGGCACCAGAGACGTCGTACTCAACAATGAAGCCAAGGCCATACTTTTCAGCCGCTGCTTGAACTTGGTTCAGGATCTGGATTGTAGTCAGACAATTAGATCTTCGGTTTTATATGTTATAATGTAAAAGGCAGCATATGCTTACCGTGATGAAGGATGTGTCGGTGACAGATTGTATAAATCTCTGCACAATCACGCCGTCAAGGCCGTACTGCTGCATCCATTTGAAGTGCAGGTCGATAACACCCTCGCAAGTGGCATCATAGAACTGAGCTGGCTGGCCGTTTGGTAGTGTGAGCTCAGTGTTGAAGAGACAGTTAGCCGGATATTGGCTGACATCCGGGATAAAGTCAATTTCAACTACCAAAAGTGTCAGTTATAATAGGTCGCAGATAAATGAGAATATGGACCAGTATGAATTGGGTTCATAACTGGCTCCCAAGGAGAAGAAAATTGCGTACTGTTAGTCGGTCCTGGGGTGTTGCCATCGGCGGACCAGTGGTTGTTCACACCGGGCCCTGGCTTACGGAACCAGCCTTGGTAGCCGAAGAGCCATTTGCCTTGAATGGTAGAGGTATCGATGGCGGCAGCTCTACCAGGATGTGTGTGATGCTTATGCGACGCAGCTGATGCCGCAGTGGCACAGAGGAGCCACGACAGAGAGGTCTTCATGGTGAATTGATACAAGGGTGGCGTGGGGATGGAGCTAAGCGGTTTTTGATGAGATAGGATTCAGAAGTAAATCTCAACCTAGACCTCTTTGCCTACTACAACACAAAACTATGGAGTAGCATATGCCTTATTTATATAATTGTCTTCATGCTAGGCCCTAATATGAAGGCCCTAATATGAAGACCCCAATGGGAAGGTTCCAAGTCCCAGTCGTAAGATGGCACGACTAAGCGGTCTTTACAAGTTGGGCTCTGATTACTCGTACTTCTTGTTTTAGTTCCACTACGGCTCTCGCACTGCCGCTTTGGCATAAACAGGCAACTCGTATGCAGATCTTATCCCAACTGCTTCCGACAACTGTCCAGACATGCTGACGCATGGTGTTAGCTGCTTTTTGAACACCAAAATGCCAATCGCGTCTTCAAAGAAGCCTAATTGTCTATTATCCGTAGGCTATTGTCCCTAAACTCCGAGTATATAAAAGTATACGAAGAAGCACAAAGTAACATTACACATACATGACAGGACTAATCAATTAACTACCAACCCAGTCTAGATGCGATCTGACTGTGGATGGTGACAGATGCAACTTCAGGCACAGAATAGGAAAACGGCCCGAAGGGAAGAGACTAAAATAAGGGATGACCAATGGGGTAGTGTGTTTCATGCGGCGTTGTTATCCATCACCTTCGAGAATTATGGGTATATGCCATGCCGGATATTCGGTATAGTTTAATATAGAGAAGGATACTATTACTAGTGGTAATATATCGAACGCCGTGGTGACAATCTCGCGACATGCCAACCTGGGCAGCGCTTCAATATTAGGACTGTATGACTAAAATAGGATTAAACCGCTTCTAATGATAGCAAACCTCAAAAATTCGCATACTGCGGCAACTAAAAAGTAATCAGGTTTGGCAAGAATGAATGCGCAAATATTCTAATTGGTCAATGAGTTGCAAAATAGATATGTATTGATGCCTTTCCAACACTGTCCCGTCGGTTTATTACTGTAAGATCAAGGAACCCATAGTAGCATCTGCGTTCTACCTATGCCGTAGAACCCCACATTCTATCTCCTACTTTTCGAGGCTTTAAACATCCTGTATCTGATACTTCGTATTCTATTCCATGTAAGTTGAGCCCTTTTCCCAGTTTGCGCTGAGAGAAGACAGTTATGGATGAAATTTAAGGGCGCCTTGGAGTTTATTGCTACTGGCGATTACTGAACGCCTCGCACTAAGCCCGGCTTGGGCCGCTTACATGTACTTGAGCGGTGTGCAAAATACTCCGTGCGCTCCGTATAAATATCTTTTGAAACATCCCAAGATGACGCAAGCCGACGATAAATAATTTTGTAATGGCAGCTGCAATATGGGATCAGGCACTACGCTGATAGGAGGAAGGGAAACTGATCTTTGGACGAGGTTTAGGAGCACATATGTATATGTCAGGGGGTAATAATATATCAGCAAGCTGCCTAATGCAGTCGCTGTGCTTCGAGCAGCTGCAAATATCCTTCTAGAATCCAATTAGGCCCAAGTAATTCCGTACTAATACCACTGTAGCTAAGATATACTGGAGCTTTGCTTACATCTTCACCTTTGTTCTTTTTCTTGGAAAGGAAAAAAAGCTGTCATTAGCGTGACAGCTTGAAGAAACAAAGTTTCGATATTCGTTCATCTGACGCTGATTGATCTGTCTCTAGCGCCGGATAGATCGAGGCTCTAGCATTCGATGATGAATGTTTTATGTCATTATGATAATTAGAGAAGCCATTATGTTGAACTTTATAAGAGACAATAAAGGCGGCTGAACGAGTTCTGAACTGTTGCAGATCGTGCGTTTTACAAACGATCACAGTTTCTTATAGTATATATCGACGATAAGGTCTCTCTCACAACAATGCCGACTGCTAATCCGCCGTCATTCTTTATCTCACTCCCGGCCGCCTCTCTTAACTCCTCTACCGACTTTTATAAGTCTCTCTCTTTCACCCCCCTTCCTGATTTCTCCGACGCCAACACTACCGCACTCCGCTTCCCCTATAAAGCCAACTCGAACATCTGCCTCATGCTGCACTCTACATCTCGTTTCGGAGAATTTATCCGCCATGGCTCAGAGATTGTACATGCAAAGAAGGTCACAGGCGCGATATATACTCTGGGCGTGGCTAGCAGGGATGATGTAGACGGGCTTCTAGAAAAGGCCGAGAAGGCGGGTGGCAAGAAGGACCCATTTGAAATGGAGGAGTATGGAAAAGCTATGGGGTTATATACGAGGAGTTTTGAAGATTTGGATGGACATATTTGGGAAGCGACAACAATGCTGGATAAGAAGGAAAAGGATGAGGCATGATCCTAGGCTGTTCTACGGCAGCTTTTTATATCCAGTTCAAGGCAATGTTAATAAGATGTCTGGAGGCTCAATACGCTTTACTAATAGCAGCAAACGCTAATGTTGGACCTTGTTTAATTGTTTCCACGAATTTCACCATACGAACTGCTCGCCTGTAAATTAGTCTCATGTATCATTATTATTATTGTCACTATTAGTACTATTATTCTTTTCTCTATTTTTATTCTACTTCACTCTGATCCATGCCAAAGCTGCATCGCCGCTGATTGTAACAGCGTTGGATTGCGATTTTAAAGGCCATACTAGCCCCAAGTAGGCTGTTCCAACATTAAAACGCCTATCTCTTTCTATTGCCATCTTGCCGTTAGTGTCCTAACCCTTGCTTCGAGATGGGCCTATCACACCCAGGGGCTGGAAAACAAGGCGCATATGCTCGGTTAGAACCAAGTTCGCTGATATAGTCGGGTGGGTAACAGTGGTCGCAAAGCGGCTGGCAATGAAAGCAAGGGTTTGTAGAGAAAGCTAAGCGAAAGTCCTTACAGCCGGTTGAGAGAACGCCGATGCTGGTTTCATTATTGGAGACAAGGACAGAATGTGGCCAAAAAGGGTATGCTTGTATATACATCATTGGCTAGTTGCAACGTCGCGTAACTGTTAAGCGCTATAGAAGTGCCGAAAAGTTTATTGAGTAAGAGAAAGAATGGTCTGAAAGGAAGTAGAAATATAACTATCTAGGTATTGACAAAAGTTAAGCTTTGAGCATCTGATGAAAATAAATCACCCACATCAGGAAAACCTGATAGAAAATGTAGATATCTTTGGAACAGTACTTATCACCGGCAAATATGTTACAAAAAAACTTATCTTGCTCACTACCCTCGTCTGGTAGCGGATTATAAATGATGTTGGCTGGTATCTGGTGATTCTCTATCAAGCCGCTCAGAGAACAGGAGCCTCAATAAGTCACCGCCCATTCAGGAACATCCAAGCGTAGGATGATCAGCCGGCTTAAGAATCAGATATAGCATTCATATTCTCACTTTTCGGCACCTATTGCACTCCTTTGCAGCGGCAGTTCCCCTCTCATCGCGGGGAGAGACAGATCGCGGATCTGACCCCGCATGCAGATCCAGGACAGGGTTACACTCGGGGGGTAATGACGCGAAATTACCGATAGCATTGTTGTCAAATCCTTCATGAATGACTGGGGTGATCATGCTTAAAACCTGCTTATTGATGCTGTTGCCCGTTGTAAGTGAAACTGACCTTAGGGCCTTCAAACGATAATCGGATTGGCTCCCAAGAGTGGTTCTATATGGCCACAGTCATGGTTTCTAACACATTGCTTGCGCTTTGTGCTGGCCTTGTGTTATCAGTTGGCGTTCAATCTGGCGCAACTGATACGACTGCAAGCTGGCACAAATACGTCAGATCGCCTGTTTCTAATACAGTAAAGCCAATTGGAATCGTATCGGGTAGCACAATTGGCAACGTTTCTAGCTCCAGCGGCTTGGTTGACGGTCAAGGGCCGACAGTGTTGAGTCGTAAGAATGAAGACGACTTATTGCCGACAATAGTGGTGGATTTTGGACAGAATGTTGTCGGAATTTTAAGCCTGGAATTCAGCGGATCACAGAGCCTGTCTGGTGGAATACCGGGGTTGAGATTGGCCTTTTCTGAGACGATGGAGTATCTTACCAATCGGAGTGATTTTACGCGGTCTGATAATGGTAGCGGAGTGAGTTATAGATCACATTTCACTGTGATTTTCTACTTTCTACATTTCTTCTTCTTAAAGGCTTACAATAACTGACTCGCTGGTACAGGACGAAAAATTAACCAATGGAACAGACCAGGTGAGGAGCTCAAGCCTGCAATCATCATATTTAGTGTCATTAAATGACACAGAACGCTAACCCTTGGATCATTCAATGATAGGTGGCCGTCAAGAACACTAATTATACTTGGACTGATCTTCATGGATGTGAAAACGGCACTCAGGTCTGCTCAGATGGGCTTCACGGTTTTCGTTACGTGAAAATCTGGCTGGAAGCTCTGGCATCGGATGCACCGTATACGTCTTCCCTGGGCTCTGTTTCTATCTCAAGCGTGAGTCTTGAATGGTCTGCATACCTAGGGACGCCAGATACCTTCACCGGATGGTTCGAATGCTCAGACGAAGAACTCACGCAGTGGTGGTACGATGGAGTGTACACTGTAGATATGGGGACGGATGTGTTCCTTGCAAACGAGACAGAGCCCAGAGGTGCTTCCAGTCCGACCTTAGAGGGCAAACAAGTACTCTTTGATGGAGCCAAGCGTGATAGAGATCCGTATGTTGGAGATCTGGCTGTTTCATCGCTGACTTCATACTTATCTCACGATTTTGCTGAATCCACGAGCAATGTCCTGGAAGACTTGGCGCAGCATCAGCGCGCTGATGGATGGATCCCTCCAGCGAGCATGTATGTCTTTCTTGAAGGGTTTGAATTTTTTTTTCCTGCGAAAGTATCTTTGCTAATGGTGTTTTAACAAACAGAAATAATTACACTCTTCCACTGTTTGACTATCCCCTCTGGTGGGTTGTCTGTAGTGTCGACCTTGTCATGTACACGGGTAATACCTCCTACGCTGATACCTACTGGGATACACTGGTCAATGTCCTTGATGAATATTACCCTTCGAATACAGATAATGCAACTGGGCTGCTGGATAAAAATGCTGAGACCGGCTACGGTGATTACGCGTTTCTGCCTCGGTCAGGACCCGTAACATACTACAACGCCCTATACGTCCATGCTTTATCATATGCCTCGCAGCTTGCTACGAGCCTTGACCTTAATGACGACGCAAAAAGGTGGTCTTCCCGAGCTGCTACGGTTGGAAATGCACTTTTGAGTAATAATTTCGACGAGAGCGTTGGCGCGTTTTATGATGGCGGCCCATGCCCTGGAGGGGCGACAGGCACATATTGCGATGTTCATGCACAGGATGGCAATGCTATTGCTATTCTTGCAGGAGTGACAAGTGACGAAATTTCGGCAAGGATATTGGATTATTGGCAAAATGCTACCTCTCAGGAATATGGGAACGCATTCTACGACAGCAGCATATTGAGTCCCGGAGATCAATTCAACGATCGTGTCTATGCTTTCATCTCTTACTTTGAGATTGCGGCTCGATTTGCTACTCCTGGGAAGGCTCCATCTGCATTTGATGAGATCCGAAGACTGTATGGATGGATGGCTAGCCATGATCCTCAGATCACTATGTGGGAGGGTATTGGACCAAACGGGACTGCTTACGAGGGTGCCTTTACATCCATGGCACATGGATGGTCAACCGGAATAGTCTCATTACTGACCGGATATGTACTTGGAGTGAAACCTCAAACGCCCGGATTTGAGACGTGGGAAATTTGCCCCGTGGTAGATGGCGGAGGGCTGACATGGGCGAAAGGAGAAGTGCCAACGCCGCAAGGGAATATTGAAGTCTCATGGAGGATTGAGGATGCGCAGTCTGGAATAGTGTTTGTCCTTGAGACTGAAACACCGGAAAAATCTTCTGGAGTGGTTTGCATTCCCACTTTGGGGCTGGGTAATCCCAAGATAAATATGGATGGGACGCCTATAAGTTTGTCTTCGAACCGAACGGCGGGATGGGTGAGTGTTGGTGTTACTGGAGGGAAGCATACCTTTACAGTTAAATCTTAACAAAGTATAGATATTCTATTATTCTATAAGCTTTTGTGGAAGACAATCTTGCTCGCAAGAGTATGCTCGCGATATGGCGAAATTTGAAGTCTATATACAAGATGAAACTGGTCTAGGCGCCAGTGGTTGATCTATCAACGAAAAGCTCTATCTTACTATAATTGTTAGTATATTCGCGGGCTTTACGATGGGGAAGATGTCTCCTCTCGTTCGTTTTGGTCGTCTCTTGTCTCTTCAGCTTCATCATCAACTAGTGTACTACCTGGAGGCGGGAAGTTGGAAAATAGCAATACTGCCATTCCAATCACTGCAATTGCCTGGCATTGTGACACATGTTAGCCTTTCACTTACGCTTTAAGCTCAACTGACTTTTGACAACACTCACCGCATTGCAGTAAAACGTTGCATACGCTTTGCCGACGCCTGCTAGACTTGAAAACACAAATCCAAACAAACCCTGTGTTGCCAATCGAGCGATATTTTCTACGAGGGTCACGGCATTTAGGGCATCCGCGCGATGCGACTCTGGGCACATATCTGTGATGACGCCTTTGGCAGCTGCCGCTGAACCGGATCCGAAAGGGAGAAGGAGGGCAGCTGTAAGTGGTGTGTTAGTATTACGGCGAATTGACTCGTTGGCGAAAAACTTGCCTAAATAAATGTGCCACTTCTTAGTAGCAAATGCGGCAATAGTAGTGAGTGCCCCATCGACGACAAGGCTCCATCGTAGGAAAATGAGGTCAAAGTGGCCGACTTCGCGATGATGTGCTGAGGATACTGGTTTCGTTGGCTCGATGTCTGTCTGCTCGCCAGTCGCCGCATCGAATTCTCCAGGCTCGGTTGGCAGCTGGGTATCCGCTGTGGATATGGATGAATCGTCAGTGTCTTCGGGTCTATGGCTTGCCGTACGTTTTAATAGGTAGCGGCCGAAACTGATTATGCGCGGGAAAATAAGGATAAGGAATATGCTTCTCATGAAGGCGAATTCGGACATGAGTAACCCATTGTCGGCTTGATCAAAGCCAAAGGCTGCGGTAGCGTACATCTGGATCAACAGAGGGGCATAGTCCGTTGCAAGCTGGAGGTGCTCTAGTCAGCCTTAAAGAGACGCTATGGAGTGAGAGGACTTGTTACATACGACCCCAAGAAATATACCAGCGCAGAGAATGATGACGCCGTAGTGCTTCTTGATACCACCGTTGGATAAGCGGATGCGCTGTGGCACTAGAATCTTGAGCGGTGCGAAGAAACCTGCGATGCCTTGCTGGCCTGGCTTTTTCTTGTTGCTCATAGACTCTGGAGAGATGTACGGGAGGCCTATGCGTACGTACGCACAAGCGATGAGAAAGGTGATAAAAGCAACATCAAAAGGGGCACGAATATCGATCGCATCACCAATCATTCCACCAGCTGTGAATTCAATCTGTTAGTTGGACGAAGAATAGCCCGTGTAGTACAAACAAAGGATAAACATACCCAAGTATCCGATGCTTTGTCCAAGCATGATGCATCCTTGTAGCTTCCCAAAGACGACTGTACGCCGGGATGGTTCAACGAGCTCACTTGCAATGATGTTGGTGATGAGAATGTACCCCGCTGGTCCACCAATGATAGTGACAAGCTGGGTGCTCTGGATAATTAACATGCCTGTCCGTTTGCCAGCCATGACTCCAAGGATCTGCGCAAGGACTCGAAGGGCAGGCACAAAGGTCTGAATCATGAGAGCAGCGCGAGGGCCGATCTTTTTGACCGTCCATCCCGCGATAAAAAGATTGAGTGTTCCTAGGTGTCACGCGCACGTCTATTGTCAGTGCCACGCGTGAATATAGTAACAGCAGATAGCATAAGTCGAGGGTGACAATCAGAACAACTCACCACATAGCGTCGTACTCATCCCCAGAATACTAAACTGAGCAGCGGTCCCAGCAGCGATTTCGTCGCGACTGCATCGCTGACCGGGGCCTTCGAACGGAGGGTGGTGGTCGTAGTATTCGTCGCATACCATGAGATGGAAGACATACAGGAGTCAATGTGGGCGTTAGCATTGACTACACCATGCAGATATCGGATGATGTGAAATTGCGACTGTAAATTGAGGGATGAAGAACTCACGGGACTTGAGTGTAACTAAAGGCGAGGCAGATTATAAACCCGGCCGCTAGGATACGGTTCTCAACGTTGGTGAAGATGCTGCTGAGCGAAGCTCTAAAGCCATTCCTCTGGCCGACCAAGTTTGAGGCCCTGCGACCAGGAAGCAGTGGTGTAGTCTCATTCGTCGCCATTCTGAACCAGCAGCACCGTTTGAGCCTTGACTTCTACGGCTCTGCTTGTCGCGTGCGCTGTCCAGACCGAAGTGGTAGATAAGGAAATGGCGTCTTCGTCCCTTTTCGTTCAGAGAGCTCCAGCCAAGGGCACTGGTAGATGGCGTATTCCTCGTATGGCGAATGGAGGCCGTTGATTACGCGAGTTCCCGCCGAATCCGGAGCCGGCACAGCTTTTCCGGTCGATTGTGGGCCGTTGAGCAGCGGGGGGTTGGTTGCCGGCTATTTTGACCAATACATTTGAGGAAGAACCGCGCAAGATAGAGTGTCCTTGCTGAACTGATATATGCTCTTAGTCATAATTAACCTTGTCTTTGCGGTTGGTGATATAAGAAGTTTAGCCGAAGACTTAAGGTAGCCAAAATTTGCCTCTATAAAATAAGCACAATCTTTGCGCAGGTCATAGGGACGCTGAGGCTTGAGCCTACGTTGCATATGCTTTGCACCTATGCTCTGTATTTAATATTACAGCATTGTTTGACAGAATTATGTGTGCACTGAATTACACAATGTATTTAGCCATGTCTAAAGATGCGCACATTCGAACGAGTAGCGGATTATTCCGTGCTTTGGCTTACGAGTAAATATGTATTCGTTCCAGTGTGATTGTTAACCATATCCTCACTAAGTCTACCATAAAGTATCTATATTCAACATCTAGTAGTATGTCAAAAGCACTGCTTGCGAATATCGCGCCTGAACAGAAATCTCTCCTTTGTTATTTGGGCGAAGCACGCTCTCATATTGTTTGGCCACCCTCACAGGCTTTCCCTCAGCTAGATCATAATCGTAGCTTAGTCCAGCGACCGTGATGTTTGTTTCTGAGAGTGCACCTGGAGCAGTCAACAACTCGACAGTAGCATATTTAATTCCGCGTTGGCTAGTGCTGAGGGTAAAGCTCGTGCTTGGTGCTGCTGAAGCTTCGTCCTGATTATTGCTTGGAGGGTTCCACTCATGGAGATTTAGCAGGATAACTCGAGCCAGTCGTCCATTTTCATATGCTGCGTATGCAGAATAAAAATCGCTATTTAGATCAATGTTGTTGATTCTTGTATTGGAGTTGCTTCCGATGAATTTCGAAACCATAACATGGCCATAGTAAGGAGGATTGGTCGATGGGCCTGTGCCGTTCTGAGAAATGGGCATCCAAGCGCCATAGCGATAAGCTGTTCCTTGATGCATATGCATGCGATTCACCCCCTACCAGATCTAATTAGCACTCTCGTTGCAGAAATGAGAATCATGGTGCCTTACAAAAGACGCATAATAGAGCTCATAGTCAAGAACGAACAAGGCAGATCCAAATACGTTGGAGACTCCAAATGCTCCTTGTCCGGAGACACTGTTGGTTTCGCCAAGAGTATAGATCCGGCCAGCATTGTGGTTTAAATTGCAAAGCGATTGGTGGACAGTTCCATTTTTCACTACGCTCGTGTGATTCATGAGAGTGCCTACTCTCTTGTTAGTAGTAAACCACAGAGTATACGATAAACTTACCTTGTAGAGATGGATTCTGGGCCGTTGAAGAGATGTACCTAAACCCCAAATTCAGTAACCGAATCGCTGCCGAGTCAATTATGGCTGCAACTTACCCGTGCTGGGACACCTCTGAGATCCATCCATCTCGATCATAGTCGAACGTGCTATTCCAGATCGTCCAAGGAGAGAAAAACGAGTAAGGAGTCGTGATGTTATAGCAGCAAGTTGAAGGAGCATAAAATCGCAAAGATTTAGCTGGGGTCTGAATGTTTTGCGAACGGTAAACCCATTCACTGACCCAATCCTGCTGGGTCCATGTTGGAGGCCGGAATCCAGACAATGCGCCGTAATCATTCTCATTGCCTATTTCGAATAAGTGTAATCGATCAGGCGGGATCTGTAACAAGGACTGTGATACTTCTCCTCTGAGGTTATCAAGAAACGTAGAATCATTTTTGTAAAAGTTTAGCCCAAAAATATACTTTGTCCCTTCAATGGCAGTAAAGGCCTCCCAAAATGTCGGTCCAATAGAGGTATTTTGTGGCTGATCAGCATTGTATGACGGATCCCAGAAGTTGACGATTTGCTCTCTCTGGTCAGGAAAGTAGGTGACATGATCCCTAATATGTTTTGTTAAAAGCAAGCTGTTAACCCCCAGCGTAAGATACGTACTGGGTATTTCCTCCGATGCGGAGAATCTGAGGCACATCCCCGTTGAAGGCTCTTAGATTGGCCAAGAGATTATTCGTGAATTTGTTTGGATGAGATTTGTTTCCTAGAGGATACGATGAATATTTTTGACTTAGTCGGTGACGAATTGCATTTTACCTTGGAAATCGACGAGAAATGCAAACTCAATGGAAAATGACTGAAAGTCAAGTGAAATTGGTGGACTCGATGACGCTGGGGGCGATTTGGCGACATTCAAGTGGACTGTTTCACCTGTGGCGAGGGCCACGAGAGTCGCGATTGACGAGGCTATTGAAGTCCGAACCATTGTGCAATTGTCAACTTATTTCGATGGACGCACCTGAATTGGGCGTGACCAAATCTCTCTTTCATTTACTCTGCACTTCTATTACAGCTCTAAACTCTTATATGCAATTGATGATCTTCTTATTAATGCATGATACGTTGCTTTTGAGGGGAGGATCAAATCGACGTCATCTGGGCTTCAATGTCTCGCCATTGACTACAAATCCATAAAATAGAAACCAAATTAGCCTAAATTTTTTTATCAATTCAAGCAAGTTGTTTATTCCTGCTTCAATTGAATCTCCGCGACGGGCAACGGCAAAGGTTACATCCCGACGGATCGAAAGAGAGATCTGGGATGTCAAAATATAGGCGTTCGAATGAAATGCCGATCCCAGCTCACGGATATCTATCGTCTGCCAGCGTTTATTTCTCTTTAATGTTGCAGCAATTAAAAAAATTAATAAAAAATAAAATGGATATATGGGCTAATAGATATACTGTAGTCTGCTCAATATTTCACCACAATTTTAGATACGTGTAATAATTCCTACCTCTTTTTGCTATATCGGGCGCCAAATGGCCTTTCATATCTACAACAAAGATGGCATGTAGGTGAGATCTTACCCCGCAGATCATCCCATGAGAAAATACGAGATTAAAGGTATAAGTAATCAGAAAAACGCGGGTAAAAAAAAGTTAGGTAACTAATATTGCGTGCCGCCGGAAGGGAGCTAGGTAATTGGTAGAAATGAGTCGACGTTGCGTCTCGCCAGGCACATATACATTGCTTAGAGCAAATAGCATCTTTACTCTCTAATAAGCGGTGGTTCTTATCTCATTAGATTACCAAATCTTCAAACACTATTTTTTTCGTATTTAGCAAAGGATTCGATCTAACCTGTAAAAACATAGTAAACTGCCATAGCTTTCTCCTAGCGAAAGTACGGTTTGCAAACCCCCTTGGCCGCTGCCCATCCTTCATCGAACGCCGCAACCAACTCATCTGGAAGCGGCCCCTTTTCCAAGTTTGTCAAATTCTCCTTCAGCTGCCAAGCACTGCTTGCTCCAATGATCACGGCGTCACCATGCTGACTCTTCATTAGGCTGTGGTGAAGGGACCATCTCAGGGCTGCCTCGGCGGTGCTGACACCAAGCTTGGCTGCCACTGGCCTCACAATGTCCAGAGCCTTGAAGTAGGTCTCGTTCCAGTATCTCTGTCGGTAATTAACACCTTGCGATCGCGAGGGGTCAAAACGACTGCCTTCTTCATGCTCATTAAACTCCAATTTATATTTGTCTGTGAGAATTCCTCCAGCCAAAGGGTTATACTGATAAAACGCGATTCCGTAGTATCTCAGACACGGGAATAGCTCTGGTTCTACGGCTCGATGGAGGCCATTGTATACGCCTTGGTAGACATCTGGCTGCTTCCATCCATTGCGGATGCAAATTTCACAGATTTGAGCTGTTTCCCAGGCAGAGTAATTGCTAATTCCTAAACGCTTGAAGTAGCCTTCTTCGTAGAGCTTGTTGACTTCTCGAAAAGTGTCCTCGTATGGTGTATCATGATCAGGCGCATGCAAGTACCACATATCAACCTAATCAATGTTTAGTTCGAGAATAATATTCCTATTAAACATACATATACGATGTATGTCCCTTTTCGACTTACCTTTTCGGTCCCGAGAGCTTTCAGGCTGTCTAAGAGGCCTTGTCGAACACCTGCAGGCTGGTGGTTGTATTCGCCCTTGGTAGGTGATAACTTAGTATCCATTACAATGCCTCTCTTTTGCCAATCCAGTTGGCCGAGGAATTTCTCAGAGCTGCCTCCGCCGTACACTCGGGCCGTGTCGACCTCTGAGTGGCCAAATTGTTGAAACACATCTAGAATTTCCGCACATTCCTCTAGGGTATGAACGCGGGCTTGATTGGAGCCTTGGAATTTACAATCAGTATACAGAACATCTTCATAAGTTGGATATGTAAACCTTTTTCTCCAAGGGTCATGGCCCCAAAGACTATTTTTAGTGCTGAATTAGGTTTTGAACCCATCTTCAATTTTTGCTTTCTGTTTTCTGCTTTTTAGTGAATGGTTGAAACCTATATCGAAATTTAAATTGTGAAATTTATCGGCAACAATATAACCGCTACGTCGCGAAAGTTTTCGTGAATACATCAATCGTTTTAATTATGATACACAGCGGGGTAAATAGGAGTAGCTCAACCCCGCATTGCTAGATGATGCCATCTTTAGTACGATAAAAACATGGAGATAGGAGGAAAATCCGGGCCCATAACGGTAATAAGAGTATCTGCGGCATTTATCAATAGAAGGCTAATTATTAAATCATCATTCCCTATAATGACTTGGATTCTCTTTTACTATAAAACTGCTAATATATGTAACTGAGCAAGAGAATTATAAGTGGAGAGGCACTCGCAAAGGCTATGCTAACGGAGTCAATTCATTACTTCAAGGTCTACCGAGGATAACGAACGTGTCAAACTAAGACCGCAATTGGATGAACATGACATAGATTACCTTTATATTATATTGATCGCCATTATTTGTATACTGGCGACATACCCTGTCCAATGAAAGTACAAGCAGCCAGCCTGATAGAGCTTCGAGACTCAGCTGTTAATTTCTTTTCCTTGGGTTAATACTAATAAACAATTAATAGCTTTTATTTAAGTATATATTTACTTATACTGTATGTAAACAACAGAAAGGGCAGATGAGAGAAGGAGAGACGTTGCGAGATACGGAATTTGTTGTTCATTGTTGCTATTGATTGAAGTAATTGAGAATGCAAAAAACTGCTGTCGAGTTGTAGCCGTCAAAGCATTTATACCCCGTATGTTAATGTCAAATGAAGCCGAGAAATGAACTTGGAGAGTGCAACGATTCTCTTTATTTCAACAAACCTCACCGGGGAAAAAAAAAGTCAATTCGAGCATGTCAGCAATGAATGCCACTTAATTCTGATGCGGGCCGGGACCGCTGTTCGGACGCTCGCGTATGTAAAATCTGGCTCTCGTGCCGTGCCTAAACTAGTAATTACGGCTATTTTGAGAAGAGCTGCGGCGTATTACTTCGCACGGTGAGTGTGATAGCAGTGAAGAGCAAAAACAAAGTAGCGTGTTTTTCTACCGATTCTTCGAATTGTATTTCATTTCAAGAAAGTTCTAAGGGTTTAATTGATAATGAGTGAATATGGATCTACAAAGATGCGATACTACTAGGTATATCCGAACCGCCTTCTAGAGTAGCTGATGCTCTGGAGAATGCTTATTCATCTTTCTTTCGGTTCAACGCTCAGGCGGGCTTATTACAAGAACCGACCGATTGCTTATTCACCTATTTTATTGCGCCCCATTCATAGTAGTGCACCTCCCATCTGACGAAAAGTTAACATTTTCGGATTTAGTTTCTACTGATAAACACCGATCCAAGGAAAAATGGCCAATTCGGGAGGACCCCACCAAATACCCACTTGGAAGTTTCTATTTGTCTGAAAAGACAATGCCCAAGACAGTAATTAATGACTATTAAATGTCTAGCTGCCCCTACTATCAGTAGAGCATTATAAGCTGAATTTTACTTTTTTTTTCAGAATATTTGTCAAATATCTTCATTTGGGGTTTGAGAAACATGGGTGTCGATAAGGAATTATTAATGCCATTGGTGAATAGCATTAGATCATTGCAAGCGGGCGGGCATTATATAAAGAACCTTCGCTTTGTAAATTGGAGTGATAAAATAGCATAACCATCAAAAGCTTTATCCAGGACGATATCCAAATCTCGTTCAAACCCGTGCTCGCAGATTTATCGTACACAGTTCATCTGTTTGAAGCTCACAGAATGGCAGACGAAATTCCCAAAGCTATATACCAGTGGAATATTACGAAAGGAGAAGGGTTTGACTCTCTAAAATATTCCGAACAACCTCTTCCACAACTAGGGGACAGCCAAGTATTAGTTAAATGTAAGCTCAATACAGATTCCGCATGAATATATATCATAGTTCTAAACGAGTCATTCAGTGGAAGCGGCATCTCTCAATGTGGGTTAATGCACGCCAATACTGTGGTATTACCGCTAACTAGTGCACTAATCTTCCAGTATCGTGATCTTATGATAATACAAGGAAAGTCTGCACATATCGTGGCACCGAACGTGATCCCAGGGTCTGATGGAGCTGGAACCGTTGTTGCAGTTGGGAAGCATGTCAATCGCTTCGTACCAGGCGATAGAGTTGTCACATCATTCTTCCAAGACTATGCTGGTGGGCGTGTTCAGCCCTTTACATCCGCTACAGCGCTTGGAGGTGCTCTTGACGGCACGCTTCGCACCTATGGAGCCTTCAATGAGCAAGGACTAGTACGAATCCCATCAAATTTGAGCTCTCTTGAAGCCTCAACGCTGAGCTGTGCCGGAGTAACTGCTTGGAGCGCTCTCTTTGGGCTGTCCGACTACATTTTGAACGCTGGCCAATGGGTACTGACACAAGGCACCGGAGGTGTCAGCGTGTTTGCTCTGCAGTTTGCCAAAGCAGTCGGCGCAAGAGTCATAGCAACTACGAGTTCTAGTGACAAAGTTAAATTTCTGAAGGATCTTGGTGCTGACCACGTTATAAACTATTAAGAAGATATGGAATGGGGCACCACAGCCACAACGCTGACCGGGGGCGTTGGCGTTGACCATGTTGTTGAGGTTTCTGGGCCAGTGTCTATGGCACAGAGCCTGAAGGCTGTCAAGGTGGATGGTGTCATCAATATTATTGGCTATTTAGGTGGCTCCACAAGCGACCAACCTGGCTTCTCGGACTGCCTCAAGTACAGATGTATAGTGCGGCCTATTGGTGTAGGACCAAGAAACTTGCTGGAAAATTTGTGTCGCGCTATCGAGGCAAATCCAGAGAAGCTCCGGCCAGTTATTGACTCCAAGACGTTTCGTCTAGATCAACTCAAGGAAGCATGTGCGTATCAGTGGTCGGCGCAGCACAAGGGCAAGGTTTGCATTGAGATTTCTTAAGCGCATCGGCATGGGGAAAAGATAACATATAAGTAGTACCTAAGAGTTGTGATTATGGAAAAGAAGCTATACGCAGCCATTTTTCTCATCGATTGAGGGGTTACACGTGAGCCATCTACATGTATGCAGTGCCCAAGGTGCTAGGATTGAAATGCTTATATATATACGGAGTACATGTACATATGAATATACAATTCAGTAGGTATCGCACGAGGCGTATTCACACACAGGTGATCTCACGTATAGGTAACATAAATACGACTGAGCTATATTGCCGCGATAAGCCAGGTTGCGCATGATTCACTATCTAGGTACTATGCATAACCTCAGCTGTTCCTTTGGCTGTTCAAGTTGCATATTGATATTAAATGGCGTCATTAGCCCAAACTTGATCCATCAACCCCGCCCTGGCTGTACAACCCCTCCTACTTCAGCTCCCAGCTACCTGTTATAGATCCAGGAATCAGGGTAGGCTTCAAGTTTGTAAAGTTGGGCACGTCGTCAAGGACAGTCTTTGTTTCTGGAACACCTAGTGCCTTCTGTGCATCGTCTTCCTTTTCCCAGTTCATTATAACTCCCCCATAGAATGGCGCATCAGGGCCGAATTTGACCACCTGCCAGTTTATAAGGCCGTGAGGCTTCCAAACTTTGGTTGCTATGGGCATGTGGGTGTTGATGTAATAATCCATGTTGAAGAATTCGCCCTCCTTTGGCTGGGGGTACAGAACCGTTATGTTGGAA
Organism: Trichoderma polysporum; assembly: GCA_030278935.1. NCBI lineage: Eukaryota > Fungi > Ascomycota > Sordariomycetes > Hypocreales > Hypocreaceae > Trichoderma > Trichoderma polysporum. Next base: position 144,618 of record JARFTM010000018.1, read on the forward strand.
GCCATCGTATCAAGAAGCCCTCGCTTAGTTGTTCTATGTAAGAGGTATTAGTTGAGGTCAATCATGGTACACCATTATCGCGTTCGTTCGTACTTCAAGTATCAAGCTGTTGATTGAAAATTGAAATTGAGGACTGATTAACAGAGTCGAGGTTAAGGCATCTGCTGGATATATTTATAGGCCGCCGCTGGTATTATCTGCTGACAACATTCTGGGAATCGACGCGGGATGTGCCGCTTTCGATGGAGCCTCGGAATTACCTACCTAGGTATTATTAACAATATGCATGTTTTTTGCGGACTTAGTCAGCCGCTTAGCTCTTCGCCGCCCTTCGCCCGAGTGCTGTTGAGGGCTTCCGTTCGGGCCCTCGGACTATTCTCATTCGGGGGGTTCGGCGATGATTTAAAAAATTGGCCTGCTGGTCTCTCTATTTTTGGTATCAAACTATCTATTGTATTGTCGTGATAAATGGGGGGATGTAAAGAAGTCCGCAAGCCAATTTTGCGAGGGAATACGGTATGCAGTATCTGCGAGCAGAGATATGAAAGTAATAAAGAAAATTGGTCCCAGATACTGCTTACATTTTTTATATTATATTATAAAGAATACTGAAATACTTTAATGATAAAAGCTACTGAGATGTCTCTTTTACCACAGTATATTAGTGGCTTCCGAAGATCTGACCCCCGGACTGCCGCTGCATATGACCTAATACGGTTATTGAAACATAGGCCTCCAGAACTGTATCCCAATGATGCATCTCGCAACTTGGCGGCTCTCCTATACGCATGGCGAGACACTTCGTGATGGATGCCGCTCTCCCACATAAGAACAGCACTCAGTACAAGAGCTAAATTGCAATGAATGTCCGTTAACGAAAATAATGGATTCGCTAATTACAAGCGGAATTGGCAGATACCGATATGCGCTGTCTGGGTGCTAGTTCGCGGCTAGTCAGTCGGTACAGAATTTACCAAGTCTAAACAGATCCCTTGAACTTCAAGTCTCACTAAAAAAAAGAAGGAAAAAATTGACTTAATGAGAAATACAGTTGAACAGTATCTGCCGTCAAGGAGAATCGGATCTCGGCTCTCAGCGTTTCTCTTGATCCACAAACCAGCCGCAAATAAGGCGCAAGTGTTCCACCAGGTCCAGAAAAAAGATGGTGCCATCACCAGGAATCGAACCTGGATTTACAGTGCTTCATTGGATCCACAAACTGTTGTACTGACCATTATACTATGATAGCGAGTTGGAGATGCGACTCAGTGTTGAGTTTTGCATTATAGGGGAGTGGGGTTATCGCAGGCGAGGGTGGAATACACTTGGTGCTTGCGCGGAGTAGACGACAGTGATATAATGGGCACCTGGCCTTTTCTCTCAATACGTCATCTGAAGGAGCTGCGAATTCAGGAATTATTGATCGGGAGATGCAAGGGTGTGTAAAAAATCAGTTTATGAAGGTAGGTGGCTGGTTGATCTCTTTACGAAGCCTACGGAATATAAAGGAAGCAATCAGATCTTGGGACTTGAATCCCGATTATTTGTTGACTTCCTTTTTTATTTCCTGCGATAATTAGTTTTTGGTTATGAAGCTTAACTACGATCTATGAAAATGTTACTGGTGAAAATGCGTTAGTAGAGGGAGAAGGCGCCCACTTAATAGACACCTGCGAGGAGGACAACCAGCCTACGGTGTGTATCAGACTGGCCAGTTATCTGCAGGCAGCCCTTTGCAACATAAATTATAAATATATCTTCCCCAAAAAGGCTTGAGCAAGATGACTGCGGCTTAGCACATTCTATAAGTGAAATAACTTTTAGTGAATGTATTTTAATTGGCAGTTAGCGCTAATGAGCGACGCTACGTTTACAGGACATGCAGATTTCGTTCTTTCTGCCAACGGCACAACAATTCTGCCTGCGTCTCTTTGACATGACTTCCTCTGTCTCACGAATACATTTTTCTGCCTTTGGACTTTGAGACTTGTACATCTAGCACGCTCGACAGTCGGGCTTATCATTCCACCCTCATGTGTCAAATTTGAGGGGCTTCAACGGCTTCTTCTCAAATCCCACTCTGGCTATCGTTGGAATAACATGGGCCGCTCACACAGTCACCCCCGCGAAATTTTGTCCAAGTCGTCCTATTTTCCCGAGATATCGCACGTGTCACCTCTCCCAACTTTGTTGTTTGTCAACGTGGAGACAAGCAAATCTCACCTGCTACTTTGGCGTGGAACTTTCGCGAATGCAACAGTCACTCTTCTCCATTTCCATCCTGAGCTTCCACCCCGCAGTTCGAGCCCGACTGCCAAGGGCGAATAAGGGGAGCTTTTAGCTTCGTGGAGTTGATTTAGGTGGCTAATAAAAATAAGATTAGTCAATAAATTAAGCTTATATGTCTATCCTCCGCTCAGCTTGATCCGTCACTCTTGGCCCGAATGTCACCTAGCTTATCGAGGAATATTTGTCCAACTGAGAGGGGACCAGATTTGCTTGCGGGCTCTCGTTACCGGATCAGGAAGCTCCATTAGTGTGCAATTCGTCATTCTTTAATTTAGGTGATTGAGGGTTATCGCCTTCTGGTATGGCGCAAAGTAGCATTGAATCTATGCCAAGAAAATATGTGTTTGGGGCCAAACCCGAGCCTCCATGCCTTTCTTATGTCGCTTCTAGCGATGAAATGATAAAATGGTCTACTAGCCCATTGATATTAGACGCTCCCGTTTAAAAATATCGAAACTATTGATTTGACTCAGACCCTAAAAATGGTTACTAAAACTGCTGTGGCTCTGCTTGTAGCGGCTTGTCCGTTTGTTCTCTCCGCACCTCTTGCAGGTAGTGGCTCAGAGCTCCGCCTTATCAAGGTTTCTGAGGATGATGCCGGCCAGTGGGTAACAGAACAGGAGAAATTCGACAAATTTATCTCAAAGAACATAGGATTCATTGATATTACTGATATTGAGGTGAGCATCATGCAATGTGACTCACCCTTAGTTGATTATTATGGTTATTTCTTTATTAATACAGGAATACAGGACGATGAAGTTTTATCCATTTTGTCCACACCATCGTCAGACGCCTCGCTCTCTACTCGGGCGGTTACCTATCCAACCAGAGTAGAGCATGTAGAGGAAGCACAGTCGCTAATCGCGAAGGTGTCAACCAGTGGCCCGCAAAGCTGGCTGACTACGTTTACGCAGTACGTACTGTAACATTCTTTGACTGTATAGCTGCATGCGGCGATAATAACTATCGATTAGGTTTACTACGCGTCACTATCGCTCGACTACTGGCACTCAAGCTTCGAACTGGCTCTTTGATCAAGTCTCTAGCATTGCCTCCGCGAGACCAGAAATCACTGTGCAAAGATTCACCCATACTTGGAACCAGTCTTCTATTATTGCTCGTCTGCCTGGTCAGAGTTCCAATCTCAGTAAGATCGTTGATCCTGTAAAAGAGGCGACATGACCGGATTGCTAACGAAGTTCAAGTTATTGTGGGAGCTCATTTGGACTCTACCGCTGGCTCAACCACGGCCCGTAGTCCTGGTGCAGATGATAACGGCTCAGGATCCGTTACTATTTTGGAAGCCCTGCGTGTTATTGCCGAATCAGATTTCAGCCCCAAAAATACCATCGAATTTCACTGGTACAGTGGTGAGGAGGGAGGCCTCCTTGGTTCTCAGGCAATCTTCTCAAATTATAAATCCAGCCAGAAGAATGTTCTTGCTATGCTCAATCAAGATATGACTGGATACTCGCCGAGCAACCAGCTAGCTGTCTATACTGATAACGTCGATGCGTCTCTAACTCAGTATGTTAGAGTTATTGCAACTCAGTACACTGGCGCCGCTCCTCTCACCACTCGATGTGGTTATGGCTGCTCTGACCACGCAAGCGCTCGATCTAACGGCTTCCGTAAGTTACTCGTGTAATCATAAAGAAATAAACAATTTGCTTACTATACCTGACAGCATCTGCCTTTGTCAATGAAGACACATTCGAAAAGTCCAACCCCAGTATCCATACTGCTGCTGATGTAAGTCATGATGTGAAACCTACTCAGCTTCTGCTTACATAGAGACAGTCCCTTGATAAAATTCAATGGCCAGCAATTCTTCGACACTCCAAGTTCACAGTTGGATTCCTCGTGGAGGCATCTTACATTTAAATTGTATGGCTTCATGTTTGATGTAAACTGGCTGACACAGCTGGTAAATGGCATGGCATTGTTGAAGTCACACCCAGGCAAATAAAGGGAATCAAACTTCAAGTTGAAAGCTGTGTTTTGAAACCAGGTATTACGACACGTAAATGGATGGTATAGTTCATTAATTAGTGTATTTTGACTTTCTGAGAGTCAAAAACATTTTATGTGTTCATAATCATCACTCGTGCATTATAAAAACTGTTTACCGTAGCCTGAGGCTTCTCCCCTCTGCACATCGACGGTTTCTGGTGCTCTATAAGAGTAGCCACTTGAAAATGCTCCCTCGTATGTGGGATATGGAAGCTCTTTCCATATCCTTTGAATCTTTTTTGATGTCTCTAAAAAGCTCTTTCGAATATTAGGATATTCGGCATTGACTAGCTTTCCGCCCTTTTTAACAAATTTGCCATCAACTAGTACGTGCAAAACATCGCCAATATTGGCGTGCATAATAATTGCGGCAACGGGATCATCCCATCCCAGCATTGAAGGTGAGTTTTCTGCATCCCAGACTACTAAGTCCGCTTTGGCACCAACTTTTATAACGCCAAGATCTGGTCGTCGGAGAGCTAGTCCTCCGGATCGCGTGGCTAGCAAAAATGCTTGGTTGACGCTCATAGGGTTATAGGTCGGCACATGCCAGTTCTCCAAGACTTGGCTGTAAAAATAGTGCCTTGCGGATTGGAGCCACATACGAGCCTGCGTCAAAATATCTGAAGAATATGTAAAATGAGTATCGATGCCCAATGCTGCTTGGTCCTGTGCATAGTACGAATGGGGATGGCCATGTCCGTACTGCATCTCCGATTCGACTGTAATAGAGATATATTGGTTGGTGGAACGAAGGAGTTGTAAATCATCCGCAGTTATGAAGCTTGAGTGAGAAAAAATAACTGGTACAGTCCCGTTTAATAGATTAAACCGTTGAACTTCAGAGGGAAGATTGCTGAGGCCCCACGCTCCGGCAAGAGAGTGCGTTGTAACAACTGAAACATCAAATTCTTTGGCAAGATTTGCGATAGACTGGGCTTCGTTGACGTTTGGATTTGCTCCCCAGTAGTCATATGCAATGCCTAGTTCGGCAGGAGAATCTCTCATCAGTGCTTCTTTATTTTCGGCCATCTCTCGAAAAGTTGGAAATTGATCGGATGTAGTGTAATTCAGCGATGTAATATTGTGAAAAGTAAAAGCCCAAAAGACTCTGGCTCCACTATCGACTGAAGCATTAAATCCTGCGTAAGATGTACTTGTAGACCAAGTGTGTGAAGCGTGATCAAGAATCGTTGTCACCCCACCATTCATGGCTTCATAAATGCCAGCGAGTTGACTAATGTACACATCGTCCGCTGTGAATTTATCCGCTGCATAGTACTCTCCATAGCGATTAAAATACTCGGTAAGAGATGTATTAGATGCAATTGTTTTGAAGACGGTTTGCCATCCATGGCGATGGGTATCAATGAATCCTGGAGTTAATATTTGGTTTGATATATCCACGAGTTTCGTTCCTAGTGGCAAATTGGGTGGTAGCGGGTCTATATTCACATCGGTGATACGATCATCTGTGATTAATACAGAGCCATTTCGGATTATTTGTAGATAATTCGCACTGTCGTCCCATGCAATGATTGTACCACCAGACAGTAGTGTCGAAGCTGCGTGGACAATGACAACTGAGAGCCCAAAGGCTCCCAAAACAATGGGGCGGCAAAGCATGGAGAATAAAGAAGACTGCAGTTTTTTAAAACAAACAGTAAATATTACAAGTTATGCGTTCCAGTCTTTCACCAAGGCATCGACACGTTTATTTATACTGCACATTACGTCTAGCGTCCACTTGGAGTTTTCTCGTGAGACTCCTTGGGACCCAATTTTTGCATCTCGTGGCACCATTCAACAGAAAATACGAAATATACATTAGCTTGCCGAAACATATGAGCGAAACTTGGAGCAATACCAATCCGCATTGCCCGCAATTGCCGCCTACACTCTGAACATAATATGGATGCGACCTCGCGTATGGAGTACATGGAACCATTTAATGGGTGAATTGCGGGCCAACGGCACTTGAAGCGATGAGAGGCGAGTGACACATGTGATTCGCTATTTACATAATTATTGGTAATCCATGCCGCCCACATATGTGGATCTATTGGAACCCTGTATGTAAGTATAAATGATTATTGAGAGGTAGCAATAATATAATGATGAATAATGTGACGAAACCGTTTGCCGATACACACCACTATAAAGCGAGATAATAACCAAGCTGAATGTGATGACACTAATCATCGCTTACACCTTCAATTGCCGATCCCCGCAAACCAGCCCTTAAAGTAGTTTAGCTAGATAGCGGGTGTTTTCATGGTACGAAAAGATGCTGGTTATCCTATTTGTACCAATCTTCATCTCCCCAACTATGAACAGTCGAAAATTGTTCTCAAAGGGCGCTATCTGGTTTTGCCAAGGTTGAAGAAGGTGTGGAAATAACATGTGAAATGGAGTTTAATATTGACATAACGCTACGCGTGTAATACTTTGTTACCAATGTATTCATTGATGTTTAAGTATATTGCTATTGTATAGGAAAAAACATATCTGCCTTTAAAAACGTCTTAATTCGTTATGACATTCATGATTATTATCTGTATCACTCTCCTATCGATACCGACTATTACATAATGCTGATTTCAAACTCAGATATTGCCAAACAAATACATCTCTATTTATCCAATAGTATACATATTAAGTATATACTTATATGCATATATATGACTTTTAATTACCAGTAGACACTTACTTGCAATTACTTAATGTTATTATACTACAAAGACATAGCCTCTAGCCTGCATTAAGCACAAAGAGGAATAAATAAGACAACAAACCCCCGCTTTAGTCAAAATACATATTATCAGGCGCTGAGATGCAAATTAAAGCTAGCAAGATACAAAGAGCAGTTAAAGGACTAGAGAACCTTCAAAGGCTATGCTGGCCAGGACTACCAGCCAGGACTGAGGGCTAGGTTTGCGAGATGTAATATCCTTCACTTGAGCCGGCAGCTTGACCCTGGCGCAACGTCTCCACAAACCAGTTTTGATACGCCGCATCTCTGACTAATGAATGCCAGAAGAGCAAAATGACAGAATTAAAGGCCAACTATTCATGCGGTGCCTTAGCTTCATCAAATCGGATGCTAATGGGGGCGTTCGTCTCCATACACCAGATTGCAAAAGTGAAAAGGGTCTTATTCTGTTAAAATTTGTTTGACTATCTGAAGCTAAGTCCTGATTGTCGAAATGCCGCTAGCACTTAATAGTATTTTCTTTTATAGACCATGATGCCATAATGTAGTCTTTCTTTTTGCATTATAGCTTCCCCTCTTGTCAACTATCTATGAAGGAGCTCCACAAAGCGACCATAGATCTCTTTTTAAAATGTCGCCATCATGAAAAACCTTGGACTTATTTAAAAGGCGTATAACTTCTTTGCATTGTGAAATAGTGTGCAATTTGCTGATTCGAATACCGTCGCTGTTAGTACATTAAATATGCAATGATATGACCTTGATGATGCCCAAGCTCTGTATTAGACAAAGAGACTATTCATAATAGCTAAAATCACAAGCTGTTATGTCAAAAGGGGCTTGTAACTGAACGAAGATTTGCTAGAGATATATATAGACGGCAGAAAGTTAGCCAAGCGTCAAGTCAAAGGATAGTATAAGAAATGGCGGTGTGCATATACTGACTTAAAACAAAATCTTCCTGGGTAAATGGATGCAAGATAATAGTACTTTAATGGTGCAGGTAGTGGAATAAACCAAGGTTGAAGATCTTTCTCCTGTAATCTTCCAACCACTGCCCTAGCCTTATACGACAACTCAAGTGCAGATAGCCACGATATAGTTATGACATAGTTGTTTATAATGTGGCGACATAAGCGAATGATCCACAGCTCACTAAGAGGTCGCATCCATCGCGCCTTGGCCTCTTCAATGTCAGCTACTTGTCAACATAGCATAAGTGTGGGGCTTCTCATTATTGGTGGAACTTTGGCAGTTGTATCTTACAAAGAGTGCAGAATACCCCATTTAGGGCCAACTAAGGCATAGCGGCGGAGCTGACACCAGAATTACAAACGTGGGTCAACCCGTCCACTAATAGTGTACTACATCAGGGCAAACAGGCAATGATCCTGGTAAGTAGTGGTTCGACCAGTAAAAACATGTAGATGGACTCAATGAATTTGCTTACTGCTGAAAAAGAACTCACTCAGTGGTGCATGTAGAGCGAAAATTTCTTCATTATAGGGTGATGGAGAATAGCTTGACAAATTTTCTCGTAATACTAAACGTGCCTTTATACCAGGGATATTGACAATTGTATTCTTGATTTGGCCTGTAGTGAGGCAAACTCAAAAGCAGGGATAATGTAGTATATATTTCAAGAAGAATCCGAGCAAAGGTTTCTATTCTTCACTCACGCTCTATCTCAACTTTCCAAATCCTAGTTCGAGAATCACCGTATCTGCAAGCACCAATGAAATTCTTCTCTGCTGTTGCCGTAGCGCTCACATCGATGTCTGTCACCGTCATGGGAAGCAGTAAGCAATGTCTGGCTCTCAACTTCTTTTTTAGTACTGACATCTCTTGCTACTTTAGAATATCCTTATGAGAGACTCGATAAAGACAAGGCTGTATGCTCAATCTCTTTCGATGGCGGCACTCTAGCTAACACATCTAAAGGTGCTTCTTGTTGTTGATTTACAGGTTGGCCTTTACAATGCTGTTCGAGACTTCGATCCAGTTACTTTCAAAGAGAGTATCATTGCACACGCCGCCATTGGGAAGTTATTTGATCTCCCAGTTGTCTTGACAACTTCTGCAGAGCAAGGTATGATCATCTCCTTTTGTACTATAAATAAGGTCTAAGTATGTAAATATATAGGACCCAATGGACCACTGCCAAAGGAGATTACAGAGATGTACCCAAATACAACGTTTGTCAAGCGTCAGGGTGAAGTTGATGCCTGGGACAATGAAGATTTCCGCAACGCTGTCAAAGCTACAAACAGGACTCAGATCATCATGGCTGGAATTGTGACAGATGTCTGCACAGCACACCTAGCCTTATCTCTTCGGTCAGAAGGATACTCTGTGTGGGCTAATGCTGAAGCATCGGGTAGCTCTTCTACATTCGTTCGCGATGTCTCTAACGATAGGATGAGACACGCAGGTGTGCAAGTCGTCAGTCTATTCTCTATTATTTGCGATCTTATGAGAGACTGGCGAAATGTTCCTGGTGCTGCGGAAGTACTTCCTTATCTTGATACATATTTCCCTGTTTACGGCATGGTTGCTAGGGCCCACGCTGCTGCTACCACCAACGGAGTGGTTCAGCCTGGAGAGGGTGGACTTATTTAAGTTGAATACGGATGTCATTCATGGTTATACATCAAGGGTCCTGTGGGGTTGGATAGGGACGATTAGAAGATGGGTGCTTTTTGTTTTTCATAGCGTATAGTGGCTGACCTTGGTATGGTTTTTTCCTCCTCGGTTTTCCCATACCTTCGTGCGAATGCAAAGGTCATTTTGTTGTAGACTTTATTTCTATTCCTTTATTATTTGATATAATGCAATCTTTTTGCTATTTTATAAATTTCTATTTTCTGCCCAGTCGGCACTCAAGTCGTCTTGTTGGGCATCTCGTAATTTTCACTTCTCTTTACAAGTTTAGTTTAGACTATACTCTTTATACGAACGATATGAGGCATAGGAACGACTAAAATGACTGTACGGTGATGTTTATCCCGAGAAACTCAATTAATATCCCATCAATAGGCTAAATTGGCACTATTTGCATTAAACTATAGTAATGATTTTGTCAAGACCTTTGTGGTAAAGTGCTAATCTGCGTCGCTTGACCAGTCAAGGTAAAATTGAACTTCAGTGGCCCATTGACATCCAGAGTCAGAGTATAGGCACCAGGATAAATCCACCTATCACCGTTGGTATCCGCAAGTGCCAGTGATCCGAGATTCACAGTCAAAGTCAACTGTTGAGTTGCTCCAACACCAACCTTCTTGACACGGCCGTACGCCGCTAGCTGTTTATTAGCATGTGGTGCCGGGCCTGCGTTTGTAGACGAGAGGAATAGTAGGCCGACATAGTCTGACGCAAGATTTGCCTTGCCGCCAGTGTTATGAACGTTCACCACGAGTGTTGCAAACACTGATAGATCTTTGATCGTTCCAGCATTGTTGACAAGTGTTGCAACATCTGTGCCAGCAGTTTTTGTGGACTGGAATGATACAGAGAAATTTGTGTAATGCAGGCCGTAGCCAAACGGAATAACTGGTGTGCCAGTGTACCACGCATATGTGCGTCCAGGGATGCTAGATGTCGGTCGCAGGTTCATATCTTGGATGTTGTTGTTATTGACATAACTGGCAGGGTATTGGGTGATAGGAAGTCTGCCAGCTGGCGGGTTAGCGCCGGTGAGAACATCGAATATAGCATTGCCACCATCTTGGCCAGGATATCCAGCCCACAAGATCGAATTAACTTTGGAGTTGCTTAACAGGGTGCTGTCATCAATCTGGCCTCCTCCAAACTGTACGATCACCAGGGGCTTGCCCAGACTCGCCAATTGAGATATCAGACTCAGCTGATTTCCAGGCCAGGTGATTGTCGTCCGGTCAAACCCCTCGTTCTCTATAGTGATATCAATTCCTCCCAGGTAAACAATGACATCAGAAGAGCTCGCTGCAGATAGAGCAGCACTGAATCCACTAGTGTCTTGAGAATTGATGGCGGTTCCCTGAGCATACTTGACATTGCGCCATTTTTGTTGGAAAACGGACAAAGGATTTACTAAGAATGGTGCTGTGCCGGCGTAGTTGCCCTGCATTTGAGTCGTGACATTGACCCATGGGCCGATGACGGCGACATTGGAGAGAGTGGGAGAAAGTGGAAGGGTTCCATCATTCTTCAACAAAGCCATTCCCTCCGTGGCAGCATCATGCGCAAGGACCTGAGATTGAGTGGTGTTGACATTCCCCCAGCCAAGGGAGCTATACTCGGCTGGCTGATCAAAATATCCGACCTTTATAAGCGCCGAATACAAACGGACCAATGATTGATCAAGGGTGGCCTCCGTAGTCATACCGGCCTGTACAGAGGCGTTCAAAACGTTATAAGAGCTGCCACAGTCAAGATCGGTACCAGCATTCAGAGACAAGGCAGCAGCTTGTGTCAGGTTACTAGCGTAATTATGCGGATCAAAGACGTTCTCGACGGCATCACAGTCGGAGACAACGTAGTTGAAGTCTTCCGTAAATCCAAAGCTGTCGCGTAGGATATCTTGCAGGAGATAACTATCCGCACAAGCCGGAATACCGTCAACAGCATTATATGCGCACATAACAGATCCAACCTTTGCGTCACGAACGCAAGTCTCGAACATTGGCAGATAGTAGTCAGCCAAATCTTGCTGAGTAGGTGTAAGATTATTGCCGGTACGACCGTTCTCAATATCATAGGCCGCAAAATGTTTGCAGGTCGCGATGATTCTGAAGAAGTCAGGATTAATTCCTCCTTGAAGGCCGTTGATCAGTGCTAGAACATAGCCTTGGATACGGAAGGCATCCTCTCCTGGAGTCTCCATGCCTCGACCCCACCGTGGATCTCGGAATGGGTTAATGTTTGGTGTCCAAAAGTCAAGCCCAGCAAATCCATAATTCGCGAAGGCGCGTGCTTCAGTGCTGATAGCGGTAGCAACGCTTTGGACAAGAGCATCATCAAAAGAAGCAGATAAGAGGATAGGCATAGGAAAGCTAGTTGCTGCACTGAAGTTGGCACCAAGAGGTGACTGGAATTGGACACCGGTGCTGCCAGCGACCCCGTGGAGTGCTTCGTTTTGCCATTGGTACGCTGGCAAGCCAAGTCTTGCACTGCCAGAGGCAGAACTCCCAACGTTTGCAACCTTCTCATCAAGAGTCATAGGCTGCACAAGTGCGGCAGCTCTGTCAGCCATACTTAGCGTAGTATCACAGACATCATTGCTGCACAGTGGATCCCGTGTACAGTCTGGGAATGAAGGTGTCAAGGGGGGATTCGGGGACGGATTGGTGATGGAGTAAATGTTAATCCTGTCAGGTTATGTTAGACTGGAAAACTCTCCTGTTCATGAGGATTGATCAAAGATAGAGGAATGAATAGCGTACATATTTCCACCTCCGCACACCTGGCTTGGGTCCGCAGGGCATGGAGAGCTGCATTGGCTCTCGTCAGCTGGTATGGAGGTGCTTTCAATGCTGTGGCCGCAGAAACACTGGCTTTTAATAGTAGTATTGTCAGATTCATAACATCAATATGGATTTGTTCCAGAACTTCATATTTGCTTACATGGTAAACTCGACTCCGCTATATTGATAACCAGCCGCACCGCACACGTTGGCACAGTACTGCGGTGAGTTGAGATTTCCTACCGTTAGGAACGGGCCTGCGAGATCGCGAGGTGAATTGGGGTCATGGTAGCACCCAACGTACTGTGTTTGCGCTTGATATGCAGGCAAACAAGTTCGAGATTGGGCAACGTGAAATAGAGCCATGGGAAACACCCATGATAATAAATGCAGACGCGCCATGACTGACTTTGAAGATGATGCACTAAGCACCCTGGAGTATCAGAACATCAATCTGTGCGTCGAGTTTATGGCAGTGGCTTTTATCTCACATCTTCGCAACAATAAAATCCCACCCATTATATACACATTCCCTTTGCATATGCTCTCCGCTCATTGTCGCCCGCAGCTTTCTGACTGCATCAAGAAATGGCTTCATGTCTCATACCCAGTTTCTTAATCGAGCAAGTTTTATGACCCGACGGATGTGATCCGCTCTCGCCGCTCAAGATTTTTTTTAGATGCCGATCCTCGCCATCTACGGATAGCTCGCCCAGTTGCTCCGTACATCCTCCAAAACTCCTTACGAGGCAATGTACAAACGAGATACTTCATTACATACATTGCCTTCCCCAGATTTTCCCGTCTCCTAAAGGCTAGATTACCGGCGGCTCTTCATTGACAGCATCGACAAGGCTTTTCCCCGCAACCACAACTCTTACCTCTCCACACTGTTTAGTCGAGGTCTTTCGATGGTTGCGCCGCCCTGGAAGAGGGTGGAGGTTGCAGCTACTGTACTACTTCGTACGGTTAGGCTTATTTTCCGGTTAGATCTTCTTATTATTTAGCCTAAGGTGTAACACTAGCACCGTGATATAAGGGCTAGTACAGGTGGTATTGGGAAATGCCGGCTGCGGGTACCTAATAATTCCACTATGCATAGAAAATCCGGCACGTCGCCTCAACAGAGTTAGTTTTTTTTTTTAGTCTTTAATCTCCGTCTTAGATCTTGCTCTTGGTTGTCGTTACGCAACGTTGACATACTCGTAGGTGCTCAATACGAATGTCCGTGTGATGGGGGGAACCATGCATCACATTGCTACAGAGGGAATGAGAAATCCACCGAGATTACTGCCGAACCGACAAAGCTGCCGATACTTTTGTGGTAGGTAGCTATCACGTTTGCGTTCCCCTGAATAATCCGCCATTCACGAGAGTCTTTTCTAAGCTTCAATTGAACGCTTGAAAGTTAAGGGGCAAGCGTGGAGCTTCTTTATTAGGCCTAGCCGGTGCCTAGTTGTCAGACACAACTGGGGTCTACCGCCCTATGTGTGAGAACTCCGCCAGCAACAGACCTGGGCATTATGGATATAGTATATTGGATGACTGTGGGCTTACTTCGTAATTCCTCCGTATATTCAAGGTGCTATAGGTTCTGAAACATGTCCGACTATCGTTTTTCCGAGTCTCCGGCAAAGTGAGCGGATAGTACGGAGTATAGAGTAGCCCGTAACAGATTGAATAGGAGAGCTAATCCGAATAGATAAAAGGGCAGAGAAGCGCTAAGAGCTGTTCTATTTCTCGAGGTCTTCATCACTCTAACAGGCACTCTAGCTCTTTGTCGACTGTCCACAACTCTTTGCCTTCTTATTCAGGGTCGTCAGGTTGCCCTATCAAGCCAATATGAAGGGTATTCTCAAAAGCAGCCTGCTTACTGCGGTTACGCTGCCGGCTCTGGCCTCGGCAGCTTGTATCTCCTCGGGTTCCCAAGATACGATCAATAATGCTCTGCAATCAGGAGGAAACGGTGCTATCGTTCAGCTCTGTGCAAATGCGTTAATTCAGATCACCGATCAAATCAGTTTCACTGCCGACAACCAGGAAATCTCCACGCAGGGTTACCCTACTGATAGCACAAGGGGAACCATCCAGGTTGCTCCAGGCAGCTCTGCCAGCACTCTGATATATGGCAAGAATTTGAATAATATCCGCATCAAGAATCTCCAGCTTGAAGGTAACAGACAGGGAGCTGGTATTTTCCCAGGAGGCGCTGCAAATATCGAGATTGGCGGTTTCACCACTGGTCAAGTTGTCTCCAACGTGGCGTCGCGGAACCCTCGCGGCTGGAGCTGTCTCCATGCTATTGGCTCTGGAGATGATAGCAACCCATGCAAAAATGTTACCATTACCAACAATGATATTGGCCCCTGTGGTCAATCTGGTTCCGATGCGAGTGGCAACCCCCAGTGGGCAGATGGCGTCTCCCTAGACTGCACTGCCTCTCTGGTACAGGGAAACACTGTAAGTAGCGACACAAATAAAGACTTTTAGCACGCTAGTAGTATGCTGGTAACTAACGTGCCAACGCTAGATTACGGGCAGCACAGATGGCGGTATTGTCATCTTTGGTTCTCCTGGCAGCACCGTCACCGGCAACACTATCGTATCATCTGCAGACTACGTTGGATTTGGTGCAATCAATCTTGTCGATGGGGAATATAATGGTAGCTATGCCGGCGTCACTGTTTCAAACAACAACATCCAGGGCAATAAGCTTTTCAACCTCGGCATTGGCATTGGTGCTAACGTTTGGTCATTCAATGATCCCGAACCACTGACCGGTCCGGTCACTATTACCGGCAATACTATTAGCGGACACGTCAGCTTCCCCATTGCCGTCAACGGATGGGCTAATGGAATTACAGTATGTGGTTACGAGTATTTGTTATGAACGTCACTGACATTCTCTTTAAGGTCACAGGAAATACTGTGTCGGGCGTAACATCCCCCAAGTCTAGCTTTGCGGATGCCTCTCAATGTAATCAAGCGATTCAAAGCGTGTTCAATTCCAACGCAAATCTCATTTACTACCCCGCTGGAGTCACTGGATCCCAAAACCTCCAGTCTGGTTTCGTCGCCACTCCTGGTAACGCGACCAATTTCCTGTGCTCGAGTTTGCCGCTGCCTAACTCGGTCACGTTCAACCCCGGACAGTTAACCGTTGTTTCTGACTCCGGCCCATTCGCTACTCTTCACAATGTTATTGCGCAGTACCAGGGTGACAATAATTTAGTGGTCCTCCAGGCTGGCTCACCTGTCTGGGCTTCTGGACACACTTTACCTAATGGCGGAAATTGTGGCAGTCCTTCTGGATGTCAACTGAAGTTCGGCTCCGACGGGAATCTTGGGACTTACTTTAATGGCGCTCTTCAATGGAGCACCAACACTTCCGGCACGGGAAAGTCTATGGTTGTTCTAAACCAAGCACCATGGATCCAGATCAAGGATGGCTCTGGTAATGTTATCTGGGATACTACTAAGTCAACCTAGTTTATTTTCTAGTCAATACAGATCACTGTCTTGACGCTAGGCAATTAATTCACAGCAAATATAATAACAAATATGTACTTATGACCACAAAACCTCATTTGCGATGCTTCCCTGTGCCCCTTTCATTAAGTCACTTCACCGTGACATACTTTCCATCCTTGCTAGCGGATTTGTCCACTGGCATTCTTGTTTGATCTTGCTGCATGGCTTTGTTTCTGGTATTGTCTGACGCTGTAATATATATACTTGCCTTCTCTTGTCTATTCTTTGAACATGGCTAACATGGTCGCCCTGGCCTTGTTGCATCCCTCCGGCAACAAGTCGAAATTGAGAGACTCCGCGCCGCTGTGGTTGTCTGCCCTGCGTTGCCGCCGCCACCGCTCCCATCGTGGAACCAGCGCTTGGCCATCTCACAGCGCTGCCGTCAAAAAATAAATTAAATTTGGGGCTTAGATTTAACTGTTTGACTGCATGGTCATAATATGTTTGATTATTTGATAAATCCGCCAAATATTTGATAAATTTGAGTGCATTATAGAATCTTATAATTTCTACATATTAAAGAATATTTAACGTATACCACCACCGAGCGGCGCAAACCCCCGAGCGGCGCACTATACCTATAAGATTATATTACAGTGGGTATAGAATTTTTTAGTCGCTAAATTAAGAAATAAATCCCCTATAATTTTAAGTGCGCCGCTCGGGGGTGTGCGCCGCTCGGTAGTGGTATACGTTATATATATATATATAGCTTTACCTCATCATTAGCTCAAATATTGGAATAAGAACCAAAATTCCTCCGCTTCTTAGCGAGTTAAATGCATCAAACTTTTGCGAAGAATGAGAAATATAATAGAGAAAACTGCAATGTGTTTGCGTCAAAGGAAACCTGCTCCGCCTGAATCGAAGAGAAATGGCTCTCACTTCTGTTGAGATCGAGCTACCTTGGTTCCGTTGTCAGGCAACTTCACTCTGAACATTGCATATGGTTTCACCCTGCGATCGACTCCCCCCCAATAGATTGGTGCCCTCCAGAGCTGATTCTCGGTAAAGTATAAGTACCCATCTGCCGCGACTGATAAAGTATCGGTCCAACTGAGCCTCGGGTCCCTGACAAAGGGCTGCACCAGTCCAGTTTTTGGATTGAACCGGACGATTGAATTGTCCTCCATATTGCCTCCGTAGATGTAATTGTTGGAGTCTGTTTCTAGCCCATCAGAGAGCCCCTTGTCACCCAAGAACTGGATCCGCGACATTGAGAGGATATCACCGTTCGGAGAGCTATCCAGGAGATACTTGGTCTCAATGCCGTAAAGAGATCGCCCCCCTGCTGGGCAGTAGTAAAGTGTAGACCCATCAGCCGACAGTGCAATACCATCAACGCCAACACTAAAGTGCGAGATTCCGCTTGAGTTGGAATAGACAGCTTCTCCCCATATAAACGGGACAAATCCTGGACGAGACGAGATGGACGGGTCGCCCACCAATTTGCGCGAGGCAGCACCGGAACCAAGATCAACCACGACGATTGCAGTACGGCCCTCTGGACTGTTGTCGGAAAGGTAAGCTACACCTTGACCTGACGGCGTTAAAGCTGGATTGAGATCGATGCGGACATCGTTTAAGTACTAAAAGGGGTCAGAATCTGAAGAAAGAATTATGTGCTTCTTGAATTGAAGGGGCATATATATATATGCAAAATATCTTACCCTATCAGCAGGTACAGCTACCTGGTCAAAAATAATCTTGGTGAAGATAGTATTATTTGTCAAGTGCATTCCAATCAGCTTCGGTCCGCCATAGGCAGTCTCAGCCAAGCCTTCGGTGGACGCGACTCTACCAGAATCCAGAATCCACAGTCTGTCCGCCGTATCCGTAACAACAGAGATTACGCCTATGAAATGATCTTGATCGTTTGAGCTTGTAGGCGGACTTGTGGAGTAGTTGAGACGACCAGCAGGGGGCGAATTTATCGCGAGGTTTGGAAATGGCACTTCTGTTCCGTTGACAATTTCTCCGACTGTAAAATTAACACTATTGGGAAACACGGGAGGGTAATTGACGAATATACGGCCACTTGCGGAAACGGTGAAACCTGGTAAGTCAAGCAGATTAGTATTGTACCAACGTAAGTTTTATATATATACTACATGGGCACTCACCTGTTGGCCATTGATCATAGAAGAGGTGGATGATCTCGGGAGTCGGGCCCAAGGTACTAGGATCTGAGAGTAAATCTTGGCCTCTAGCAGCAGAGAAACACTAGAGAGCCGTGGATAACAAGAAAGAGGACTTCATCATGTGATGCTATCTGCTTTGTTGAATTATTACTTATCGCTTCAAGAGACTGTATGTGTTCAGATTAATATCTTGAGAGATGTCCAGATATTCTTTTTGGGACGTGTTCAGATATAAATATGTATCCATCGACATAAGCGCGATATAAGTGTAAAACACATCGGATGCCACAATGCTTGTCCCACACCGTAACTTTCCCAAGGTCGCGTAAGCATTCTAACTTGCTATAATTCGAAATGCCTAACAGTTTGAGAAGACTTGTAAGCAACTCATTAACATGTGAGTAGCAACACTTTACTGAGTTGCTTAGAAGTAACCTGTCGTCAGGTTGCTTAGTCGAGCGCAGAAGCCTCCATTGCTCACTAAGCAGTAATCATGGTGCAAGATATAAGATGAGATGAAACCCAGAATCTCATAGCTTTGGAAAGAAGTATATATATGATAAAGAAAGGAAAGATTAACAGCCAAAATAGAGCATACAATTTTTATTTCCCTCCTTGTCTGAACGCCATTATGCCGGAAAAGCTGGCGACTAGTCCCCTCGGCCGCGGTGGCCCCTCTGTGGTCCGTCTTGGATTCGGTGCCATGGGACTTAGCACCTCGTACGGCTTCGGAGGCACAGATGAAGATCGCTTCAAGGTTCTCGATCGGGCTTATGAACTTGGACAAACCTTTTGGGATACGGCTGACGTGTACGGAGATAATGAAGACATCATCGGCGGGTGGTTCAAGCGGACCGGCAAACGAGATGAGATTTTTCTTGCGACCAAGTTTGGAGCGGCCTATACTGCTAATGGAGAAGCTGTGATCCGGTCAGATGCTGAATATGTGCACCAAGCCTGTGAAAAGTCTCTGCAGCGGCTTGGAGTTTCGCACATCGATCTGTATTATCATCATAGACTGGATATGAAGACGCCCATTGAGGTCACGGTTCGGGCTATGGCTGAATTGGTAAAGTAAGTTCTTCATTTCTTCATCTATGTCTTCCTATGATACTAAAACTGTAACTAATTATGTACCCATGTTGCTACTCTATAGACAAGGAAAAGTCCGATATCTCGGCTTGTCTGAAATCTCTGCGCAAACCCTCCGACGTGCTCATGCTGTTCACCCTATATCGGCTATCCAAGTTGAGTACAGTCCATTTTCCATGGACATTGAGCACGTTCAGGTGGCACTGCTGGAGATTGCGAGAGAATTAGGCGTCGCAGTGGTTGCATACAGTCCGCTGGGGCGTGGAATGCTCACAGGGCAATATCGGTCTCCAGATGACTTTGATGAGGGAGATTTCCGGCTTTCGCTGCCCCGATTCTCTCGAGAGAACTTTTCCAAAAATTTGGAACTTGTGGAGAAGCTTGAAAGCATTGCTTTGAAGAAGGGTTGTACTCCTGGTCAACTAACTATTGCCTGGTTACTCGCACAGGGCCAGGATATATTTCCAATCCCTGGGTAAGCGGCCGATGGATTCTTTTTTTTTTTTTTATCTTGTCCCGCCGTGCTGACGACGGAAATAGGACCAAGAAAATAAAATATCTTGAGGAGAATCTTGCTTCACTTGACATCAAAATCAGCTCTGGGGAAGAAGCTGAGATTCGTGAAGCCATTAATTGCGTTGAGATTATTGGAGGCCGATATCCAGAGATGTAAGTTTTTCCCCCAACCGCTGCGAGTGGTTCTGAGTTTTTTTGTCCTAATTGGTTACCAGTTACTCGGGTAATCTCCTTGCGAATACACCAGAGGTGGAGGCATCTGTTCCAGGAAGATGATGGCTAAGGTGGCCAACTTCAAGATCAGGGCACGAATAAATAGGTGGCTGCCTAATAGGAGCTCTGCAATGCGAGAATTATGTAGACTATGCAATTGGTTAGAGAAGGTATCTAAGATATTCGAATTCTAGTCTAGAAAAAGATTTGACGGCTTAAGAAAAAGTATCCAAATGTCGATATCGCGGCATCAAATGCAAGGAATTAATAAATAAAAGGCTAGGGAAAGAAACCAATTCCATCATCTGAACGAACTGGTCGGCCTGGGCCCCAGCCCACTCTTCTCATAGGCCATGTCGACCATCTTCATCTGGGCGATCGAGTCCTCCCTCTCGACCCAGTGCTGCGTCTTGCGTCCCTTGACCTTGTTGACGAATTGCTCCAGCTGGTGTCTGTAGGACATCCAGTGAGTCTCGCCGGGCAGATGAGAAAACTCGCCGCCAACTTCTTTCCAGGCGTATGCTTTGCGAGAGGTTTTCTTCTTCCATTGCTCGACGACCCGACCGTTCTTGGTGCGTATTTCGTTGATCTCCTTGATGTCGATGCGGTGCCAGAAGACTCCGTGGATGAAATCTTGCAACGTCAGCTCTCGCTTCTGGTATTGCTGCTGACCAGCCGGCAAGTTATTGTTAGGAATGATAACCTCCTTGGTCTTGACCGTGATCCATGCTGGTTTTAACACAGTTTCGCCCATTAGAGTACTGGAGGCCACACCAATGCCGCCGTTAGGGAATCGGAACGTAGCCTTGAACTCATAGTCGCACTTGTCGTGGATGCCGTCCGTGTACGACTTGACGTCGCAGCTGACGCATTCCTCCGGGCTTTGGCCAAAGAGCAAACGCAGCGCGGCAAAGTTGTAGGTGCC
The DNA here is from genome assembly GCA_030278935.1 of Trichoderma polysporum. Lineage (NCBI taxonomy): Eukaryota > Fungi > Ascomycota > Sordariomycetes > Hypocreales > Hypocreaceae > Trichoderma > Trichoderma polysporum. Next base: position 165,495 of record JARFTM010000018.1, read on the forward strand.
CATAGCCATGATGTTGCCGCCAGACAGGTTGTAGTTGAAGTGAATCTGATCCTTGTTGCTGGCCCACCAGGGGATCATGGAGCGCGAGTCAATATGCTCGATTTCGGCCGGGTCGATTAATGAGCAGAAAAGGGCCCAGGAAGGAAAGAAGCGACTGTGGAAGGCTTCTAATAGCACGGGTCCGTTGGGTTGGTCTAACTCGGGAAGGTTGAAGAGGATCTCGGCTTCGGTGGAATTGGACACGGAGGGTTTCTCAAGCAGCACATGTTTGCCGGCGCGTATGGCTCGGACGGCCCACTCAAAGTGCAGGCCATTGGGCAAAGGGATGAAGATGGCATCGATGTTGGGATCATCGAGGATTTCTGGGAGATGAGGCGTTAGTTTAACCTTGGAAGAAAGGGGCCGGCGCATCAAGAAGAGACGCAATGGGGCCGTTGTGGTGGAAGACAGTGATGCTGTGGTCTTACCTTGATAAGTATCCCTGACGTCGGGGATGCCGTGTGATTTGGCATACTCTTCTGCCTTATTTCGATCCCGAGCGCTAATGGCCTGAATGACAACTTCGGGATGTGATTTGGCGGGGTTGAACAAGGCAAGAGGTCTGTTGGCGTTGCGAGTTAGCCACATGCGCTGCTATTTAGTGTAGAGAATATTGGATAGACTCGAGCTGGAGTTCGAAATATGGGACAATCGACTTACGCAATACCGGAAGCTCCCAAGACGCCAAATCTGATGGCATCGCGGCTCTTTGGGAGAATGGGCGGGTTGAAGCAGCCCCAGAGACGGCCAATCATGGACATGTTGGAGTTTGTTTTTGGGTGATGGGTGAGATGTGAGAAAAGTTGAAAGTCTTGAGGTGTGTGGTTTGAAACTTGGTGTTTGTGTGCTTTGAGAGTTGAGAGGTAGTGTAAGTAAAGTATAGCATGTAGCCTGGAGAAGAACAAGGCATTGTCAATTCGGCCATTTTATATACAGGTAGACGGAGGCTCAAATCCGCAGCGGAGATGAAGCCGATCCTTTGCTTGCGTGGCCCTCCTGATTTGCGACTCTGAACAAGGAAAGGGAAAGAAACTGTCAATGTCAATAGAGACGGCTCGGATAGATTCTGGCGATGGTGGCGTTCGGCGGGAGCTTCCGAGCGACAAGCCTCAGCAGCGCCGTGCCCCGCAGTGGCCAATCTGATTGGTGGCGCCTGGGATTAGCTGCCCTGTCCCCTGTAAAAGAGGCGTTCGCTTAGCGCCATCGAGGAGCTTCTTTGCTCCGTGTGGCTTGACCGGGGTTTTTGCTGGCCACTCCATTTCCACTGATCCTTCGATTTCCACGATTCCTTCTGCCTCTGCTTGTATTCCGCCAGTCCGCCAACAACTCCGCGCACTCTGTCGCTTTTCACTCTGCTCTGCTCTATTTATTCAAGTCCGCGCTTTTGTCGTTGCTGTTTAAGCCACAGTCAAAATGTCATTTGGGGCTTGACTGGCCCTCTGGCAGTGGTGGATCATGCCCCACTCCCCTTGCATCCCCTTTGGGACTGCTTGACATCCAAACCCCTCTCCAAGACGTTGACTGTGTTTTTCGGAGGTAAACGCTCGACTGCAGGCACAGGCAACAGGTAGAGCGCGAGGTCAGTAGCTGGACTGCCAACGCCAACCAAACGTCTGCGAGGCCGTAACTAGAATGAGCAAAAGGCGCTGTATAACATTTAGTTACATTGCGTAGATTCGTTGCATCTCAGATTTATTGCATCCCATTCTTCTGCACCAAGTTGGTTGCAATGCTCGATGCGATGCTGCATCTGCCGTCAGTCATCGTTGGCGATATCGTGGCACGGCATTCGGTTCGCAGGGCACAGTCTGAGCAACACGAGTTATTAGCATGATTCGTGTAATCAAATGTCACCGTCCATTGTTTAGGATACCGCTGGCGCCAAATGACGGGTTTACAAACTCTCTTGCTTCAGTCGGATACGCACTATAGATAGATAGGTGCGGGTTGTCGTTTTCTCTTTTATAATTCTCTCGTCCTGATTTCAAGGTGCGCATAGTTAGTAGCCAGCCACTTGCCATCAATGAAGAACCTACAACATCCTCTTCTCTGTGAAGCAGTCTTTCAAATGGACAACATATTGCAGCCGTATCCATTCCACGCTCCAAATAGCTTGTCCGGCTATGCCTTCGTCGGCGCGTAGTGCTATCATTTCATTTGCGCGTGCGCGCCCCAGGACTTCAGATACATCGCTGGTAAATGAGGCCCGCCATCGTTCCGAAAGAGAGCCAATATGGAATTACCATCCAGTAAGGAACCGTAAAGAAGCAGGCTAGGGGCCAACGAATGATTTCAAACTGTCATGTTAGCCATGCCTCAGTTCCAAGCTAGTGACTCGACATTTTCATAGACAATCAAGCCACCTGCAACCTGATTCGACGTTAGCTTTCCAAAGGCCGGCTTTGAACTTTGGCAAAACTGGGACTTTCCTATCGGCTGGAACCAGTCTGGGGCCGAGCACCGCTTGACCTGAGTCCCATGGCCAATGTTTGTCAAGACATTATTCTGCTTTCTCACCGTGTAGTCAGTCCCCTTGGCATAAAATTTTTGTCGAGTTTCTCAAACAACGTGGACTCAGTTTGGAAAAAGATAGAGAGAAAACCAAGTCGTTTTGAGGCAACATGGGGCAGAGCTGAGTACTTGGCTGCTGGACCGATGCTGATGAATTCCATTCGAATTAGTTTCTCAGCTCGATTTGCGACTCCTTCGAGCTCTCTCGATTGGCGTTTGCCCAACACGTTGGACTGGGCTTCCATTTTCTTATGGGGATGCAAAGGGCTTAGCATCTAAAAGAGAATCTTTAGTCGACTGACTAGGAACCTAGCAAAGATACTCAAACATTAGCTTACCTAAGGGGCAATGGAACGTTCAACGTTACCTGCTTGATTCATGTCATTGACTGCCGCCGTGAAGAATCCTACCAACGTCAGCATATCGAAACATTTGCTTCTCTGGCTGCATTATAGAATGCCTGAATGTCATGGCCGAAATTGTGAAAAGAACACTGGACTTTGTTGGCTAAGTATTTCGCCAACCGATGAATCTTGTTTAGCAATTTTGTCTTCCTGAAGTCAGTCACATGTTCAAGTAGCCTTACCGGTGCCTCTGACTTAAGAGCAAGCAAGCACATCTCTTTGTCTCCTTCTGGCATCCATATTGTCAACATGGGCACAGACTGACCTTGTGTTTGGATTTGTTCGACACAACCAAAGCTTCTTTGTCGCCGATAAAAAGCCATGATTTAGGGGCGAAGGGTTCAGGGTCCGGGCGGAGATGAACATGAAGCAAAGTAGACAAAGGCGAAGCAGACAAAGATGAAGCAGAATAGGATGAAGCATACGAGGATGCAGACAAGGATACAGATGAAGATGAAGCAGACGAGAATTGAGGTGGACAAAGTTAAAGCATAAGCAAAAGTCAGCAGCTGCGTGCAGTTTGTAGGCCAGATACTGGCACTCAGGTACAACTTTAACCCCTTCTCAGCAAGCCATGCCCGCCCGCCCCACTGACAGCAACAAGCTCTGAAAAGCCGAGCAGCTTTAAACAAACAACGGCAAGAAGGGATCAAAAGGAAGATGGAAGCGAGAAAATATGGAGACCGACGCATATGATTTCACCGCCCCCTCGCTTCCCTGCGTAGATCTCTCTGACATCTCTACCGACTTCCCTTGTTCCTTTGTTCTTGCCCTCCTCAGCAGCCCTACACGTCGAAACTCACGTCATTCTTCCAACTTTGCTCCTGGCATCCGACGCTTTGAAGGAAGGTAATGACCTCACCGTCGTTTCAAGAGCCTCCTCCTCGCTTCCGGCTGTCGATCCTTTCCGTATCCCTACCGACATGCCCTTTATTGATTTGTTCTTGCCCTCCCGTCAGCCCTAGAAATGGAATTCACAGCGTCATCCCTCAAAATTTGCTCCATACGTTCAACGTTTGTAGGAAAGTAATATCACCACTGTTTCAGGAACCGCCCCTAGGTAGAATCAGGAATTGATTGCCGAGAAGGTTTATGAAGGTATCTATCTCCTATCAAAGATTCTACCGGTACTGTCACTGCGCGGGAATGACAGGGCCAGAATGCAGAGATGCAGACATGTACGTGGGAATTTATCATCCACAATGACACACTGTAACGGCCGTGCTAATCTAAACCGATGATAATGCTCAGAGCAACGAAAACAACCGCTACGAGAATGATTCCAATAATGCCCCAACGCAGCCACAAGCCTCCCAAGAACCAGGCAAAGCACGCGTATTCATCATCTTCGCACGAAATGGCCTCTGGAAAAAGCTCGAGGAGGTCTTCCTTATCAGATACCTTGTGCGTGTAAAGCGTACACAATCCACCCATCAGGGAAAGAAATAGAAAGCCTTGGTTCCTTTGGACGCCTGAGCATCGCGACTTGGTCCGGGGGCAATGAGCTACGATCCTGTGGTCTGCCGAGGCCTGGGGTTCTCCCAGGAACCTATAAGAACGTTTGGGTTAAACTATTAGACTACTGAAGTGGATTATAGAGCGTGGCATCCGGGTCGTCGGTCGGCACTCGGCGTAGAGGGGACTATTGACATGTTCAAAGACGTAGATAGCAGTCAATGGCAAGACTATTGAATTCTTCCAGACAAGAAAATGATATACGAAAACATTGGCGAGATCTAGAAAGGTTTGTTTGTCCCTTGCGATACTAACTAACTGGTGATGCTACTGCTATGGTCCTATTCCTTATTGGTTAATCTTGACAATATTTATTTCCACGGATGGTCCTCGCCATAAGCTCAGGCTTGTATGGTATGAGTAAATTAAATGATTAATCTTTATAATCTAATGATGTCGGAATCTAGAATGAAACTTATACACGCCTCTACCGCCACCGACCTCCTCGCTTAGAATCCGTCCACTTTCCCCTGACTCCGCAGAGTGAACAGCTCGTCCCTTATCTCCTCCCAGAACGGGCAAACGCTATAGTCAACCTCGCCCACAACTGTCTCATTCGCGAGATACATCATTCCAAGACCTTTACCTTTACCCGGTCCAAGGTAGCGCGGCCAGCCTGCTCCAGGGCTAGCTATGGCAGCCATACTGTCCCACGAAGATATAATCTGTTTACTGAGCTCAAACTCGGCCGGGGTCGAGGTGCAATTTCCTCCGGGGGCGGGCAGTCCGTCCAGTACGCCAAAGACAAAAGGAAGCTCAGCGGTATGCGTAGCACCAAGAAAGTCGTGAACAAAAGGTCTCTCGGGAACAGATGTCATCCAAGTACAGGAAGGGGTGTGATCGAAGATATACGTGAAAACTGGAACTTTGTTTGCGATACCCTTCTGGAGAGCCCTGTAAGCTGTGCACTTGTAAGAATAGTCGGTATAGACGGCGCCAATGGCAGCGTCGGCAGAGTTGGGGACTGAGGCGGTTGGCGGAAATTTGGAGAGCGGGTAGGTCGAATTGACGCGCGATGCGAGGGGGCCAAACTGGTACTTCAGAAAGTCATCATAAGTGGCCTGGGTTTGGGTTGTCAAGTTTTGTGCGTAAATAGCCAAGACAAAGAGCATGCCCTCTGTAGCGGTCGAGCCGAAAATTGAAGGAACCTTGACTCCGGCTGAAGCGGGAGCCTTGGGGATTACTTTGCCATCCACAAAAGGACCCCAGCTAAAGCCTACGCCAAGGTGCGCTATAGGGCTACCGATTTGTACTCCAACTCCAGCGGGCATCCCCAAGACGACTTTCTGCATTTCGGCCACGCTCTTGGATTCGATGCAGGAAAACTAATACACGGTCAGATTTGGCAGAGACAATCGGAAGCACTCAATGGTAAGCGCGCGAGTCACTTGCATTTGATGGCTGGCAGCCTAGAGAAGTGACGAATAGCTCGTTCCAGGGCTGGGCCTCTGCAACCGAAGCAAAGTCCCTGCCGCCGCCCGACTCCATGATAGCAGCACTAATCAGATCAGGCGCCTCGTCCAGAGTCGCAATGGTGAAGGTGTTGGCGGAGCCAGCTGACTGTCCAAAGAGAACCATCCTGTCCTAGATTCCATCGAAAACGCACCATCAGTGGCTGGAAGAAATAATACAGCTGGAATTGGAAAGAAAAAACTTACAGGATCGCCGCCAAAAGACTCAATGTTAGCCTTAATCCATTTCAATGCCAGCAGCTGATCTTGTATGCCGAAATTGCCCTTGATTCCAGCCTTCTCAACTGCCAGGAATCCCAGTGGCCCCTGGCGGTAATTGATGTTGACCTGGATGACGTTCTCAGCGGCATAGCACCCCGTGTACATTGCATTGGAAATGCCACCCGCTTCGTCGCTGCCGCCATAGATCCATATCTTTACGGGTAGCTTGGACTTGTAAGGCTTGTGCACCGGGGCCCAAATGTCAAGAAAGAGGCTATTAAATATTGTCAGAGAGTAAAGAAAGGGCTATGTGCGTAAAGCAGGCTGCAGTGATACATACCAGTCCTCAGACTGTGTTTCCGTCTCGATGAAAGTCGTCCCAAACTGTGGACAGGCTGGGGCAGGAACTGTCGCGTTCCGTTTATGGTACTCTCCGTTGTACGGCACAGGAGCATGAAATCTTGTTGGGGGATTTGCGTACGGAATAGACAGGAAGAAGTTTACATCTGTCGTGTTACATTTTCCGCCTAGCAATGTCCCACTCTTAGTCGTCACCGACGGCGTCGAGGGTGGCAGATTTGCAGGGCACCCGAAAGCATAGCTTGGCGTTGCTGCCAAGAGGGCAGTGAGGGCAAGAGATAGTAATGTCATTCTGTCTTCAAAAGGCCAAGAGGAGATGATGGTAAAGTAGAGTGAGCATATCAACACAACTGAAGGGGAATAACCAGGTGTTTAAATACTGAAGATGAGAGCATCTTAGCTCAGGGGAAATTATGAGCCCAGGTAGAATTCGAGATACTAGTGCGAGATCTATTCAGCCTTAGACACTGATACAAAATTTGCTGATGTTGATCATCACCAACATTTCCTTCGAAGCATCGTTGCCCTGCAAAGTCCTACAAAAGATGTAGGCCAAAGATAGACATTTTGAAGTTTCTGATTGGTCGGTTCGCAACGCTAACTGGGAGAGGCATAGCGCAACCTAAGCCGCCGTCATACTTTAGTGTCGTTTAGCTGTTGCATCTGGAATGGAGATCCCGGGCAATTAGAAGGAGGAGCTGAACGAGCACTGAACGAGCAGTCAGCCTTAATATCCTCTTTGTGGGTACAAGTCTCGACATCACTTACAAAGTTGACCGTCTCGGCGACGCCATCGGACCCCACTGGAGTTACCAGCATAGCCCGAGTCTTTGTGCAATTCGCACCATCAAGCAGCTTTTGGACGTTATTTGCGACATCTTTCAAGTCGACGACTTCTCAGCATAGGCAGATGATGTCGCGGTGGCGGTTACGGATGTTCCTAGCGACAGAGATCAGGGAGTTACCGACTCTAATACAGCTGCCATGGCATTGTCGCCTTCATGAACGCGTGTCGGTATTATGTTGTTAATTAGATGAAAAGGAGAATAAAATAACTTCGTTAACTGGGGAAAAATTCCCCAATAAGCCAGAGCTCACGATCCGAAAACGACGTGGTTGTCTGCTCTAATTTTGTCGCCATCGATACGGCTAGTTGCATGCCCATGCGTAAACCTATATCTCGCAAAGTAAGGGCAATCCAGCCTCTCTGGTCCTTTGAAGTAGTACGTAACGACCCGGCTAAAAAAAGCGGCCATAACAACAAGAATCCACCTGGTTTTGGTATTGCATCGGGCCTTTCAGCTTGGCTAGTCCCTTGCGAACAGGGTCTCTTGCGCCGGTCGCCCAAAATGTATGGAACACTATAGCAAATACCATTTGCCATTTCTCTGAGCATCTTGGCTCTGTGCTGGAGCTCCTTCTTCTCTTTGACTGAGCCATATTTCATCGTCGCGGTCAATATGGATTCATGAATCAGAATGCGGATCATCCGGTAATTATTCCAAGTGGTTGCAACCCAGAAGTTCGAGTAATCGTCATACCGGAGTTTGTAGCTCGAGACCAGATCGACTTCTGAACCAAGACCTCGATACGATTTAAATTCCCAGGAATCTGGGAGTTTCAATCTCCAATCTTCAAACATGCGATCGACAGGATCTAGCATCGCGGCCACAATCGCAGGGTTACATATACCCTTTCGTTTGATCTCGGCCCGGACAGCTGCGAGGTGCTCATTCAGTTCGGAGAAACGATTCACAGAAGCCTCGTCTGTCTTTTGAGCGGACTCGGTCCATCGAGACCACGTCTTGAGAGCATAGGGTAATGGCTCCTGTAGTTGGTGACAAGTCATGACCTGTTACCCATTAGTGCTTGATCAATTACTTCTGGATTAAACAAAGATAGCCCCTACAATAAGGCGACGCAATTGAATAAAAAGTATGGCAGAAACCGCATTGCGGAATTGGTTCGGTCCACGAATCTCAACACACCGAGCACCGGCGACAATGTGGTGGCTGAATGACTCCATAGAAGTCAGGTTTGCACTTGCAATCATCTAGTAGGAGAGTCAGCCCTGTCGTTTTCCTGTTAATTGCAGAATAAATGTCCAAGTAAGGGAGGCGTTTCACCTCAAAAGTACCCATCAGCATCACAGCTGCCAGTGTGCTGTCCGACCTCATGCGGACTGGATCTTCGAGGTCAACCCGTAGCTGTTGGAGGGCCTTCCCGTATGATCGATACGCCTCGTATTTCCACGGCGTTGAAGTTCCAGCATTTGCCAAAGCGGCGAGACCCGCAGCCGAAACGATGTTGCTAAGCGCTCCCGTGGGCGCTTCTCGTTGAAGGAGGATTGGCAGATGCTCATGGACTCCCGGAGAGATGCCAGTGTCGGAGCTGGTCCTGGCATTAAATGCATATTGGTGGAGGAAAAAAGGTATGGCTCTATCCGTAACTGCGGGCGACAAGTCTATAACCCAACCCCCATCTCTACCCCCATCTCTGCCCCCATCTCTCAGCCGTGTTGATTGGTCACGGCGGCCAATTGCTTGCGCAGAGACTCTGGCCACAGAGGCCGTGTGGTGCCGAAAGAGAACGTCGGCTTCGGACGGGACACCCGGGCAGATCCATCCAGATTTCTGGCACTGCGAGCATGCGGGCCGCAGTTTGTCACACTATCGTCCAGATTAGCATATGCAGGCGTGCAGGAACTCCTCAATTGGCATAGCCGAGATCTTTGGACAAATGAATACTTTAATCCTGCGGGTTTTACATGTGGCGCAAGCCAAGCTAGGCTTTCCCGTGTTCACCATCTCGGGAGGGCTGAGTAGGTAATAGTCGATTAGAGAACTATCAGCTCAGGCAACTCTGTTTGTATAATTCATTCAGTCGTCATTAGAACAAAAACGTTGCAGATTTCATCTTGTGCTGGAAGAGTGAAAGAGAAAGTGCCTTCATTGCTCTTAGTGAACGTTATGCGATGACGGTGGATGTGGGGCAACACGTGCTTTGTGTATTTGTGTAGAGAAAGTGACCTCAAGAGAGGCCTTTGATGTCAACGCCAACCGCTATTGAATCGCGTCCCTTTTCCTTTGACAATGTTTTGATTTGCGCTGCATCATCTTTTGACCACTTCATAATGGCTATAACTCAATCTAGTTGTTCTCTGGTGCCGTGCGCGCTCTGTCAATTTGACATTGTCTCCGGCGATGACATCGTGATTGGTACGGTGCTATACTTGGAGGGGCTGAGATGGGATCCAGAGGATGAAGCGAAGCAGGCCATTCTACGGCAAAGCATTTCTGATTCAAACCGCCGAGCTCGCGACTATCCAGCCTTGGGAACCTTCAAGTGCTACCATTCGGGCTGTCTCCACATGGTAGATCTAGAAGATCCCGTGCGTCTGTTACAATTCGGGCACGCGATGCAATATAGGCGACAGCCTACTTTACAACAAAAGAACTTATGTCGCCACCGACTAAAAGCTTGCTTAAGCATAGAGCTGTTAAAGCATTTTGCTCATGAGGGTACGTCCCTGCCACTAGAGCTATGGACCATGGTAGCAGAGCATCTGCTACCGTATTATGCATCAGCAAGCGCGCGATCATTGTGAAAGAGGCCTCCTAGATTGCAACCTGTAAGCATGGCAGAGGACATATGGTGCAAATATATCGAGTTTGAAGGTACCCGATACGTCGCCACACTATCAAACATCCCCTCTGATGGCTGGGAGCTGATCTATCGACCTTCTGGCGAGACCAACAAATATATTTTCATGGGGGAAAATCATCTCAGCGTCATGAGATTATTGTTTTCCACTTCTTCCAATGTACCCCTCAGGTTGATGAGACCCCAGACATCTGGTGGTGTAAAGTTCGTATGGAGGGCGAAGATCTGACACTTCGCCAAAAGTTCGGCGTACGTCACCATCCCTTGGCCTTTGCATTCATTATTAGATTAACCATTCTTTCCAGGGCATTAAACTTCGTCGTTTCAGAGGTTTGAAACAAGATATTATAGCGTGGAGCATCCCGCAACCCGGAAAAATCCGATTCGGATTCTTGACTGCTGATTTACCTCAGAGATTCCTGGGCCGGATGTCATCGCTCATTTGCAACGACCCTTTAACAGTTGGTTACTCAATTCTTTGGGCAGGCTGTATGATCACTATTCACGCTCATCGAGGCATTCAAGATTGGGCATGCTATCAGTCAGCACCCCACGGATCATGGCTGCATATGCCGATGGATCCCGGTGAAATCATCACAGAGATCTGGCTTCGCCGAGGTCGCCAGCCACGCGAAAGAGCTTTGGGAGTAAGTAAGCAAAGTTCTACCAACATATACAATGACTGAGGCGAGAATTTAGTTCAAAACAAACTTGAATCGCGTTCTCATTGCCGGAATCTACTACGACTATTTATATAACCGTCCCAGATGGTGGTCATTGGTCGATCGACCAGGCCAAACCCGCATGTTTTTCGAGGCTTCAGAAAAAGAAATCACTCTGCTGGCATTTGAGAGTCGCCATCCTATGGGCCCCAATTTTCTCTTCCCCCCAAGCTTGCCGTCAGAGGACAATCCGGTTCCTACCGATATGGATGACTATTTCTATTCAGATCATTACTTGGCCGGCCTAGTGCAAATCACGCCTTGTAGGATTGGCAATAGTCCAGGTTTTGCAGGTATGCTCTTACATTTCTCGAATGGTCATCGGGAAAGTGTTGGACAAGTACGATTGGACTGCCTGTGTCCACCAATTCTCTTGAAGGATTCCATGTCATGGTATCTTGCTTTTAACAGAACGGATGACAAAAAATGCACGTACCTTGCTGCCATCATGGCGACTCAGTGCAGCCCCGACTCGTATTTCGAAAAAAGTCATTCAACTGTCTTGCAAGGGGAGACCAGAATGGTTCTGGTCAGAGAGGCAGTGTTATGCAATCTACAACCAAACTAGCCAAATCTTGTGTAAGCCAGTTCTGCCAAGCCAGAAAGATTAAGGACAAGTATAACATTAACCTTGTGCACTCTGCGTGAATGACTTCTTGGAGAGTGTACTCAGAGGTTGGTAGTTTGAACTGGTCCCGAATCGGATGCTCCCAGTCAGGTACAAAAAGTCGCTTTGCTTGCTGGTGTGGTTATTGCCGCCTAGAGCTGACCATTAATGCAAGACTTTAAGTTCAAAAAAGGGCTATACGCAAATGGTAAAGCCGCTATTGCGCCACAGCGTAGCTAGATCCAGAAAAGAAACACAAGCCCTCAGATACAATGCAATCCTTCTCCCCAAGGACTAGATGCTGCAATGTCCAAAGAGTATCCAATCTATATACCCTTTTTGTATCACGGTGATGGATAAAAAGGCCAGATAACAAAATACTTGTGGTGTCCAGCAGAGAGAAGAAAGGAATCAGACAATCGCTTGGCGGGCTGAGGGAGACCAGCCTGAGAAATCTGATGCCCGGATCATCATAATTGAAAGCATGTTCTATTTAGATAACGTGTGGACGTGATGCCTTGGCTTGCTCTCTCGTTTGCTTGATATGTTGCGTCGTCTCTCTGCCGCTTGGCCCAATCACTGGCATTCCGATACGCAGCAGCGCCTTGCCGAAAGCCTTCGGCATCACCAATTAGACTCCAAGCTTTAACTTGCGTTGTAACAAAGCTCGGCGGTCCTCCTGGCGTGGATGGCGGGATTGGATGGCTGGTGAACATCTTGGGTTGGCCACCGTGGTATATAGACGTGAGGGTGTAAGCCTTGTTGTCATATACGTCCTCTGCCTGACCATGTGATTGAAGGCTGTGCATTTCTTTAGCTCCCAGTGCACCATCCTATCATGTTTGTCGAGATGCAACTTCTAATGTTCCACCAGTGCCTTTAACTTTGAGAAAAGAATTCGGTAGAATAGGGAGATCGCGCTGGGTAGAGGGGACTATCCGATGCCCAAGTACACTACGAAGGCCCTTATTGAGCTTGTCTGGACGTGCGCCGTACCATCGATCAGGGTTACCTGGCACGAGGCTGCCATCCGTCAAATGCTCGAGGTTTGTAAATAGGGTCCCGCTAAAAGGAGTGCTTTCCTTATCCTCTGGAGCCCCTTCAATCGTTGGAATAACGCCGCTGGTGACGGCGCTCTCTCTGGCTGCCCGTGCATCTGCTCGCATAAACCTTCGGAAATTATCCTTTGAGAATATTGACGCAGATAAAGACGCCCTGGGTTGTGCTAATGCTCCAAGGATCTCATCCAAGTTGTCAGGCTCCAGAGTCAACTGACCATCTTCATACTCAAAACCATATGGCAAGATATTGTGGTCGATGATTGTCTGTTTGTTTATATCCAGCCGCTGCAGGCTAACGATTGCCTTTACACACATCAAACGGATGCTGGGGCGCACTTGTTAAAGGTTGCTGCAGCTTGTGATGAAGCCGCTTACCAATCTATTATGTGCTGGTGCACAAAGGAGCGCACACATCAATACATAGACATGATTTACTGAGGCGATCTTGCGGTACTCCGTGATACTTATTCCTGCGAATTGAACAAACACCAGCAGCAAGTCCTGTATAATGATTCTGCTGCTGCCTACAATGGGTACTCTGTGAACCAATGGGGTTCAGTCTACTAACAACCAAAATGCGAGAAATATGCATTCTTTATATGGCTGGGACCAGTACTTGCTGCCTTTGCCAAGCAAACTTGATAAGGCTGCTGCGTAGTCCAAGTTGTTGGTTGCTGGAACATAGAGGAGAGTGAGAAGGTACAGAGAGGCAAGTACACAATCACCTTGCGGCTTCTGCGTAGTTATAGTATTAAAGAAGACTGTATTTATCTCCGACTTACCTTTTCTTTTTCCTTTACAGTCACTCCTTTATATAGTCCTTTCAGGAATTGCTTCCTCCACTTAAGGCTTGCAGAGTTTTCCAGCCTTTGTCCATCGCTTGACCCGAGCTGCTTGGGAAGACTTCCGCGACCTGAAATGAGCCGTGTCGAAGCCTCACGTTTGTTTTCCGAGTTTTATTTTCAGCCTACATGCCTCGTTGCGCGCTCTCATTCCGGTATGAAGGTGCTGCAATGGATTGGGTAGATAATCAAGAGCCTGCAGCCTTGATTGTCCGTATCCTTTCGTCAAAGAGCGCAATACCCCGCTTTAGCTTTTTTGGAGCCAAGCCAGAAAAGCAAGAGCCTGGCATATACGAGCATATACGAAGTAGCCTACCCTGCAAAAGGACACCTTTTAAAAAGCTAACAGGCAGAGCGGGGAGACTTGCTGCTACTTTCTGTAGTTATTTAAGGCAGTGTGACTGGTGAGCTCTCTAGCGGCTGGTTAAAGGTACATGTAGTAGCTAGACTAATATGGTGGACGAAATTAGTATATAAGAGTCAGATTTACACATAGTATTCACTAGCCTCATAAGCTGTAATAATACCTTAACATTGAGGCTTTTAGTTAACCATCTCAGAGCAGATCAAATGGCGCCAGAAAACGCTTCACTTGAGATAAACAATCATCTTAAACAGCTCTATGCTGCCTATCGGCATACAGATGATATAAGCCTGAAAGGCAATTTCTTTTCTTCTACCTGCTTCCAGGTGTGTCGGCCAAAACCATCATTCGCGGCGCGCAATAGAGAGACTATTGTGCAATATCTCTACGACTCGGCGCCAGACCGGGGCACCAGCCTCTCGTCATCGACTACCGAAGCCAAAAGCAACCAGTCGAAGAAGGGCTATTACACGATCCGGCCCCTACGAGAAGATGAGTTCGAGTTTGGGACTGATGAACAAGTTGCACCAACTGGCTTTGTGACAGCAGGCGAACTCAAGCAAAGGGCGGAAACCGAGGGGTGGGTGGGCATGAGGGTTGATCTATGGGATGTAGAGGTGGGGAAAGAGGATAGCGAAGGGACTTTAGTTAAGGTGCAGTATTGGTGGAGGAAAGAGGAAAACGGCTGGATACAGATTCTGCATGATATTATGTATATAGGGCCAAGAGATGGGACTGAAGGCAGCCATGGGGAGGTACTTGAGTGATAATGTGGGGAAATCAATCGCATAGAGTCAATAAGGCTTCTAAGTCAAAAATGATGGTTCATTTTTTACAAGCCACCACGAGCGAAATTCAGGACCTGCAATTGATGAAATAATTGTCCGGAGTATCAGATGTTGATTCTGGGAAGTGTAAGCCACTGGAATTTAATAAAAGATGAAGAGCCGCGACGTATGTACCGTGGTCTGTGGCAGCGATGTCGATGACGAAGTTGCGAACCTGACGGTAGAAGCTAGCCTGTGACATAGTCAGCATGGATGTTCTGGTAACGTTGGAAGTGAAGAGTACCAACCATGTTGATGTACCACTCCTTGGGATTGCCATCAATGCCCGTACCACTCGTAGATGGACATTATACTATATAAGATATTTATCGTGTTCAAATGTAAATCGTATCTCTACTCTTATTGAACACGACCCTTCCCTCCTACGGTCGATGGGTGACATCTGTAGTCACAATCTCCCTCTGAGAGAGAAATGAGAAGTGTGAGGTGCCCGTTGGTATCCGAGTCAAGGTTGAAGCCTTTAGGAGATACGCTCACCCCAAGGTTTGCATCACTTTAAATCACTTATATATAAATCAATTATCCAACTGCTCCGTAAATATCGACGTGCCACCCTCGTTACTAGGAACAAGCCCGGACTCGAGTAAATGATCAGTCAACTGACTATGGACATGCAAGAAACCCTCGCTCGCTGTCCCATCTGCAATAAACCTTTTCGTAACCAATTTAAGGCAACAACTCTCCCGATAATGAAAAATATCAAAATGACGATTCCCTCCAAAGCGAATCAAGCAGTCTTTCAGTACTTGATTCCAGTATTCATACCGTTGGAAACTATACACCTGCACCACAAACTCATAGGAAAAAGTCGCACTCGCTGCACCATCCTCAAACACCAAAGGGCCCACAAACAAGGGAAGACCCATCGCTTCCGAGCTCTCTAATAAATACCCAACAAGTCACTCTGTTCTAAAAGAAAATTACCATTACTATTAGCAGCTGCTCGTGCCCGGATAGTTCAGATTATGGTCGCATCGCAGGTGACATACCGCATTGAAAGGGAGGTCTATGTTCAATCCAAGTCGAATATTAGCTCTACCAATCTAGCTTATAACCAACAGCCATTAGCCTACTTACTGTTCCTCTGGTCCAGAAGAAACGCTTGGGTCAAGGGCGCAGACCCTATACCAACTGTCTCCCAACAAAAGATGCAATTAACCAACTGCAATCCCTCGCCAGAATGAAAGAAATGAACCGCCTCAAGTGCGCAACGAGAGTGAATGGACACTATCCCATCAATCTTATAATAATAGCCTCCTCCTGCTGTCTCACTCTGTTTACTGATGCGCAGCAATATTGCTTCTGCCCTCCGGTCTGTGAAAGAGTCGCTCCCGGTCCTTATTTTCTAAAAATAAAGAATAAAAGAAGAATAAGTTTGGA
The DNA here is from genome assembly GCA_030278935.1 of Trichoderma polysporum. Lineage (NCBI taxonomy): Eukaryota > Fungi > Ascomycota > Sordariomycetes > Hypocreales > Hypocreaceae > Trichoderma > Trichoderma polysporum. The sequence continues at coordinate 181,484 of JARFTM010000018.1, forward strand.
GGGAAGCCCTGCTTCTTATAGTCAGCGTCCCTAATGCAAGGGAGCCTCGGGAGCAAGGTGAGCAAATCACCGACCATTGCTACTGTCGGCGTACAGGGACTACGGCCAATCGCCTCCTTGGATAACACACCAACTTCTCCTCCGGTTTTCATAGGTGGTAGAGGATGGACTGTCCGCTCCCCTCCAATTGGCATCCTTTAAACCAGAGATTGATCCACTTGTTGGGTCAGCGACTTGGTTGAAGTATCTAGATGCCTAGAATTTCTATGTTAGCTTTTATTCAAAAGTAGGTTAAGTACAAAAGCCTTCACCTGTCACGAAGAGCGAGAACGAATCTGCTTTCAGTTTAGCAATGGAGACGTAGAGCTGAACGTGCCAAGTAGCAAACTTACCAGAATTAGTAGCGGCCAGGGTGACATTCTCCTAAGCGAGCTGACGGATGTACGACCACTGGTATGCCGAATCCTGGTTGATCAAACATTGGCCAGCTATCAACAAGTAATTCACAAATTCAGGCTTCCAGTTCATAGGACAGACATATTCAGAGACTTGATGGCCCATAATGCTCCGCGCATGCGTGACTCGTGGATGAGCATCGCGGGCAGGTATCTCTAGAGATAAATGTTGGTGGTAATGGGCTGGGCATTGTGGTACTTCCCGACGGTATTTCTGGAGCTGTGTTTTGCGTCCTAGCCGCCGAAGGAGTTCTGACATTTCACGTAGATTAAAAAAGGCTTGTAAGTCAAAAAGATGCTTCCTTTCAACAGAGACTCAGCTCTCCGGGCTTTAATTACAAACTTGAAGCCCCAGACTCCTTACTTTGTGCTCTATAGCAGGAAGGAGGGGCTGTGTTTTGTATGCATGTCAGCTGCTACAGCGATTCCGCGTGATCTAATCCGCAAGGTCAAGTTTCCATAGAATGTATCTGGTCGTTGCAATAGTAGCATTAAAGGCTATTTAAGATGATCAGCCCCTGAAACCCAACTTTAATTGGGCTTGTTGGAGTAGGAGCTGCCAGTAGAAATTTTGAAAAGTGTGGTATTTTACATAGTAAAATTTACATGTATCTTGTTAAGCTTTCTGGCAGAGTTGCTCACGCCAGTCAGCGCCCATGTTACTCTCCCATATGATGGCAATTTCCTTTGCAACCTCATCACTTATGTCAGTCCACCCTTCATCATCACTGGTAGTTGTTTCATGTCTAGCGAGCGTTACGATATCGAAGCGGTGTCCCGCCCATATTCCTCTGCAGATATTGGTTGGGTCCTTTATACCCGAGGCGGCTACTGATGACCAACAAATGCGTGATAAGACCACTTCGCCAAAACCTAGGACGGCAATGTGCGGGCCTCTAATGAATTCTGGCTTCAGGGCGATGGCTTCTGCACGGACAAACTGCTTCGTGGTAAGGTTTCGAAGAATCCATGCCTGATCCGTGGGGAAGTATTCGCGACGGATATTCCATACAGGTAGGAGAGAATCTTTCGCAGCCTTATCGAGTATCATGGGTTTAGACAACTCATTTCTTAACCGAAAAGCTTCTGCGATTGCAATTAAAAATGGCGCTCTCTGCATTTTCGATATTTCGGGGTATGTGAAGTCGCCGAGGCCATATGGCGTTACCGTATCCCACTGTTCTACTTGCTCATCATAGGCTTCAAAATCTGTCCGGCGAATGGCTTCCAACTCTGCGTCCGAGAACAACCCTGGGGGGAAGTCATTTGCATCTAGCTGTTCTCCCACACATGCAATCTCTTGATTTGCCCACGGTGCAAAATACCGGGACAAATAGAATCGCATCTCTTCTCGGGCGATACTGCATAAGCGCTTGTTAACCAACCCGAGGCTTACAACGTCTTCGAGGAACTCAATATGATAGATTATGAGTAGGAGAATTTCGGTAGGGAGGCCAGACAGTGTGACCGGTTTAAATTCTTGTACCTGGCCTCTTCGATCCATCTTCTTCGATATTTCAGCATTAGCTTTGCGATTGATGGCTCCAGCTGCTATCACTTCGCTGCACTCATTCTGGGTATGGGAACGCTCGCTCTGTGGTATATCCTGAAGCTCGGCTGGGGTTCGTTTCCGGTCACCCTTACGCACAACGGGGACGGCAAGCAGCTCGACGAGGTATTCACCCGAGCGGTCAAAAAGCATCTTTTCAATCGTTCTTCCGTATTGCTGGGCCAGCCTGGCACGAGGGGCCACCAGCTTAAAATTTTGCTCCATAGTTAAAGAGCTGCGGCAGTAGTGAAGCTAATATAGCAGTTGAGATGCGAATAGGTAATCAGATTGAGCCGGCCGCTGCTCACTGGCTCAGTGATATGGATGCCCGGGTATACACTGAAAATAGCTCGGTGGTAAAGTATTTGGCTATGTATGCTTGGTGCAACAATTCTTATTGCCGGAGGACTTGGTGTTTGCTTGACGGTCGGCGATCTGATTAAAAGCACAGCGTTCTATGTGGATGTTATGGCCTTATTGTATTCCACGGGGATCACCGTATCGGACAGCAATGGTCGATGTGGATGGAAACTTGAAAGTTTAGACTTACTGAGGTTGGGACCTCTTTTATAATAGGTGGTAGGTCAGTTAAGGTTGATCACCAGAGCATACATATATTGATGACCCCAACAAATATTGAAGAGAGCTTGCTATTTTTAGCTTTGCTCCATTCAATTAAGAGGGCCCTTTAGAGCCGGAGTGGCTGGTTTAATGGTTCATTGCGTAAAGCTTAGAAGCTTATTATTGCTTATGGAGGCACGCTAGCAAAACGAAAGATACCAAGCCGTCATTTATACTGGATTATCAGTCGTTGTAGTTCATCAAGATACCATCACAGATGTGGTTCGTTTTTGATTGCAGAACTAACGGAAGCAGGGCTACTGCTTCGTTGACGTGTGTGTCTCTTCCATCCCTGCAGCGACGAACTAAGCAACTATCTCAAGATGCTCAATGAAGTGATGAAGGATAATCTAGAGGGAGGGGGGGCAGAAGAGGGAGCTGCAGGAGAGGGATAATGAGAGAATAGGGGCGATTGCGAAACTAGCGACAAGGTTTATTCCACTTGAAGCGTAAAATTCCACAGAACCTTGGCGTATTGCTTCTCCGCAACAGCCTGTTTACAGATTCTTGCTTGCCGGCTACTGTGAAAGTCTGCTCCGTGCTTTTTACAGAATAAAAAATTCAAATTACAAGTCGGAAAAAATCAATCCGGGCACGATCTTTTGTCATAAACACGAGACACCAATTTTCACTGACAGCAAACAATTCCTCTATTATTTTTTTCATATAACTAAATTAACAACGCTACCCCTTTACAAGCAAATAAGTAAACCAAAATCCTAAAAATTGGCATATCTTGCCATACCAAACCAGCGGCACAGTTCCTCTCCTCCCGCTGACTCTTATCACTGGGACAGCCTTCCCAAATTTGCGATAATGTTCGCGATAGTAGCCGCAGCTTGCTGGGTCGCAAAGGTGACCCATTGGATGTTATCATCGCCCATATAGTATCCACACATGCCAGTAACTGACATGCATGGCACTAAGTCAAACCCTTGCGAGCAGCAGAACTTCCGTGCAATGTCCGCTTCCGCTGGGTCATACTCCCGCCGGATGTAGCCCATTGTGTTTTCACCGTTAGAGTATCCCTCCTGAGGGCCTACAACGCTGTCTACTGCTTGAAGAAGGCGACGCGCATTGGTTACGTTCACGTTTGAAGTATTTTGCCATGAAATTCGATAAAAACCGTCATTGAAGTTGTGGAGATTTATAACACAGTCGCCGATCGCAGGTAGGCAGGAAAAGGTCGAAGTATAACCAAAGGTGCCAACAAAACATAATTTTAGTTGCATGTGATCCTCTTGAAGCTGCTCAATCATGAGCCGTGCTGTATCATATACGGTTCCATTTTCAGCGGCACATACTAGCACCACAATGCTTCGTCCAATTTTTCCAATTCTGTAGATAACACCCCCCCACGAACTTGGGTATTTCGGATTCTCGAGATATAGTTCAGCAGCTGAAAAGTCAGTATACGTTGGAACAATCCACCCGATGTAAGTAGTGGCCATGATGGCTTCGTTTTCTTTTCCTTTTTCTTGTCCTTTACAAAGATGATGATGGTGAGGCTCGTAGTACTGACTGCGAGTTTTTTGACTTCCAAGTTTCACCTTCTCACTGGTTCAGGTGAGTAGAGAATGAAGAGGCAATTCGTGTTGCACTAACATCACCATCATAGGAGTCCATCTGCCCTTTTAATTACATTGCGAAGCCCAGGGCTTACGCGCAATAGAGGACATATTCTACGATTACTGTATTGTTCCTTCAGTGATTGGAAGCTTGCAAGACTGTCTTTAATTTTTTGTCAAAAGGAATATAATCCTAGTTCACAAGGTGTTCCTTTGGATAAATTGTTCATAAAGCGCAAATCGGAATGGACAAAGGTCGACAGCTTGGTAAGAAACGGGGAAACAACGACAGCAATAACAAGCAGTCTTTCAGAGTCAAAGAAAGAATGCAAAACTAGTTGAAATAAAAGTCACACCTATACAGAAACAAAAATTAGATATCAAGGGAAACAATTGTAGCAGTATTTGTAGACTTAGAAAGAATGCAGAAGCAGTTGAACGGAAGCCATGTGTGTACAAAAAGAAATATTATCGATCAAGGAAAAGCAATTGCACCAAATTTTACGCAAACTTTATGCAATTAGAAGTTAAAAGGCGAAATCGTGACATTAGTTTCAGCCTCTGCTTTTCAAAGCTTTCGACTTGTTATTATTTCCGCAAAAGAGAAGGTGAAGAAGGTGTGTTTGGATCGGAGCTGACACCATTTATGATGTTCACTGCGCACCATGAAGCTTCTAAGTCTTTTTCGTTCACATAAGATGAATACAGATGGGCGACGGGCCCTGTTCAGCGAACAATCAACTTTATGAACGGCTCTTTGTTTCATGTATTTTAAGATAGATATAGAGAGAACTGCTCTTTAATCTCCTCTAAAAATAGAGCAAACTTTAATAACAATCTGAAGAATGGCGGCCCGCTCTACACGCCATCAACTTATTTGCTTTCATAGTTACTTAAATAAAGCTCTCTCAAAACTCACATCAATAACACAGCAGTGTATCTTTGCCTTTTGTCGGCCATTGTTTCTTTCATATTGAGCCATCATCATTTGTTTGTCATCATAAACTTTCTTCAGCAAAACGCTCTGAACACCATCAACTTATTTACTTTCATAGTTAACAAAATAAAGCCCATTCAAAACGCACAGCAATGACACAGCAGCAGTACGCGTCTTCTCTATCAAGTAGACTCAAGGCCTGAGAACTATTTAAGCAGCCAAGTTGCCCTTAGTAGCTGTAGCAAAATAACTCAAGCAGTCAACCGAAACGCAATCTCTCAAGATTAATACTTACAATCTCAAAGCATTCATCAAGGCAGTCAACTGAAACGCAATCTCTAAAGACTATTATTTACAATCTCAGAGCATTCATCATGCGTGAATCTGCTGTTGGATGGATGGTGTGCCTTTACACCGCATATGTCGATGCTAGGAGTCAGCTGGACTCTTTTGAAGCAGACTTAGACTGGAGCGATAACGATGACACTCTCCTGGTTACCAAGGGCACCATCGGGGGTCACAAGGTCGTCATAGCGTTTACTGAGGGTAAAAAATTCTCTCGAGCAGCCGGCCGAGTGAAAAGGGACATCCGTGAGGAGGTAAAACTGATTTTCATTGGCGGCGTCGACTTTGTGGCGAGCCACCAGTTCGACAATCGGCCGCAACCCAATCTAGGCGATTGTGTCTTGACTCCCGGTTCTGTTAGACCGTATCTATGGCATGAACTAAGAAGTAGACTGGATAGAGTCCAACGCACCAACGCAAAACGTCTTCTAGCTGCGGCAGATGCTTTCATGGAGCAACATCCATATGGAGTGCCTGTCCTCGTGGACGAAGCCAGCTATAAAACAATCAATATCAACCCTTTGTATCAACAGTATGAGCTAAGTGCAGAGAGACAGGATCGCATATGTTTAGCAGAGGAGGTTAACTACAGCGTGCCTTGTCTGATTGCCTGCGGTATGGGCGGCTTCTTCGCGGGCGACGGGAACTTTGAGGGGTGGGTTCCATTTTCGAGCAAAACGTCTGCAGCCGTCATCAAGGGCATCATTCAATATCTTGAACGACTGGCTTAGATGAAGAAGACGGGGGGAACATTCGGTCAAGAGATTGACATTTCTTTTGTGAACTTGTGATTATTGTTGTCGTTGCTGTTTGCTATTATTAGACTTGTTTCTGCAATTGTTAGTTAGATGTTAGGTTTTGAATAGAGAGTGATTTATTTTTGTCAATTGGCAATTTGTCTTCATCTTGTATGTTAAATAAAGGCTATGATTGTAAATTATCCAATAACAGCGCTGTACCTAATCTATAAAAAAACCTGTAAGCATCGTCATCGACACCATAGCCATTCATCGGCCCAATGAGAAAACCAGTGCCTGCCGTAGCCATGGTGACCCGAACCCGCAAGCCGTTATTCCAGGCTTTCCAGAGATTCCCACTTCACTTACCCCTAACAGGTCTTGGGCGGTCGTGCTCTGTCTCCCGTCTGTCTGCAAATTCCCCCCAGCGGAGTGAATTTATTTTGTTTTCCATAACTTTTCAATAACTTTCATGATGAAAAACATCATATGGCCTTCTTTGAAGCTCTTGCTTCTTATGCAAAACGGGTCGGGGATTATTATGCGCATATAGCGTACATATACTCTTATTACTATCTTGGTACTACATGCATATGTATGGCCCAAATCTAGCCTCTGATTGCTTAAGTAGGCTTTAATAAAAGAAGTATTGATGAAGTAGATGCAATACTCTTCAGTCTTCAATATCACATTGAGCAGGAGCATTTATATAATATGGTTAAGCGCCCACACAATTGACACTTTATAGTAGGCCGTCGCCAAAACGCAGGGCGCTCACCCGGTTTGGAACTTGATTCCAAAAGGCCAGCATCCTGCTCCTTCATTGCATGGTCAAGTGACGACTCGAGATTGACTTGCATCGCTGACTCATCACTATCAGTAGGTGTATGGATCCCTTCCACATCATGGGAAGCCATCACTGCCGCCACGACCGCAACGTCTACATATCCTTGAGCCTCGGAAGTGTTAAGTCCCTCCAGTAGGTCGCCGTCCAGCGGAGAAATTTCTCCTTCTGTTGTTAGCTTGGCGTTTGAAACCCGTCCATCGCTGATGCTCGTCTCATGGGACCGGGTCGACTCACACGACTGGCTCTGCAGAGTGGCCGTTTCGCTGAGAGCTGATTCGGAGTCCGAGGGCGGAAAAGAGGACACAGTTCTCACTCTGGATGATGATTCAGCATCGGGTGACGGCCGTGGTGTCGGCTTATTCGTATCCCAATTAGTACGGCTAGTAAGTCGGTTGAGGAGACCCTCGACGACTTGCTCCACCAGCTCGTCCATCGGCGCAAGATGGGGATGAGACCCCGGGTAAGAATAATCTTCCTGGTAAGGACGATACTCCTGGTAAGGACTATGCTCTTGGTAATGACGATGTTCCTGGTAGTGATGATGTTCTTGGTAAGGACGATGCTTCTGGTAAGAATAATGCTCTTGATAAGATTGATTCTCCGGGACAAAATTACTCTCCGGGTAAGAATATTGCTCCCTGTCCATGGGATAACCATCGTAAGTATTATACGCTCTTCTGCTCCTTCTTGAAGTGTCAGAAAAGTGACTGTTGCTGCTGCTGCTGCTGCTGCTAGGGGACCTCCAATTGTTTCCGTAACTCATTCCTGGTATGTCCGGTGCATGCGGAGGTACTTGATGCCAATGGGTGTCCCTACCCAGCTCAGAAGGGGGGTGAGTAGTAGAGGAGCCCACAGAGGCACTACCCGGATGCTCTAATGACGCTATGCTCTCTATATCCTCACTGAGAGAATGGTCTTGCGCCTCTGCAGTGCTATCCCCCTCGCGGGGTCTGAAGCGGCATTGGTCATTCTGTTGCTGTGACTCTGATCCCGGTGTGGAACTTGCCCGCTCTGATACATGGCCCGTATCAAACGACTGCCGGCAGACTTCTTGTTCTTCAATTGCCACGTGGCACGTCTCTTTGCTCAGTATCTCGCGCTTCGTCTCCATGTCCATCATCTTGCCACCCGCTTCCTTTTCCACCCCCAGTTCAAACATCATCTTCTCCTTAGCCATAGCCGTAAGCTCTTCCATGTTTTGCAGCATTTTCTCCCTCATCAGTTTCTCAAATTCCTCTCTGTGCCTCGCTCTGGCCTCTTTCGCTGCTTCCTCAGCCAGCCTTTCCCGTTCCATTTTCGACCTCAGCTCTCTTTCGAAGCGTGTCGCCTGCTGCGTCTCGAGACGCTCTCGCTCGGCCTGCGCATGTCGCTCGGCCAGTATCTTCTCCTTCGTCGCCCTCTCAGCCTCAGCCTTGATCTTTTCAATCTCCTCTCTGGCTTGCTCTTGTGCTTTCTTCGTAAGTTCCATCTGATACTGGAACTCTACTTCGACCTCTATGCGAATCTTATCCTCCATATGTTTCCGCGTCTCTGCGTCTTTGGCTCTTTGTGCGATCTCCTTCATTGCCTTGAGCTCTTCTTTGAGTTTCAACACTTCTCTGTCTGGAGCTGGTGCATTTGCGGGTGGTTGAGTGCTGGCAGGAGAAGGAGGACGCATCATCGGCTGGTGGGAATACGGTTGGGCTGAAGGCTGAAAGTATGGCTGATAGTGTATGCCAGTGCCGCCTGGGTACGTGTAATTGTAATAACCAGGACCGTACCCTGACATCTGGTTCATATTCGAGTAGCCATAGGACATGGGATATCGGAATTGATCCATTTGAGGATTCGATGAGTATGAATGTGTATTTCCTAGGGGCTGGCTCGTGTTGGGATATGATGCCGGCTGCCGGGGCGGTGGTTGTTGTGGTAACTTTGCAGACGCAGTATTTGCATATTCGGGTGAGATTGATGACGGATATTGTGCTTTTGCCGTTGAATTTGGCGGGTCCCGCTGCCCTCGAGAATCCTGAGGTGGTTGACGAAAATGAGGGGAATACACCAAGCGCTGGCGTAGCCCGTGCGTAGATTGATGCCCTTGGGGAGTGTACGAACGTCCAGTATCACCAAGAGGTTCACTATTGCGATAACTGTCGCTTTGAGACGATTCTTGTTCTTCCAAACTGTATTCATACTCTTCGTCCCTCGGGAGCGCCGACGGCTGGTGGTAACGGCCAGCAGAGTGGTGTGCCATTTCTGGACATTCAGCATGGGATCTCTGAGTTGAAGCAGTACGTGAATTGTGTATGGGGTTTACCGTATGTGTAATGGGGAAGCTGTGCTTGTTGACGGACCAAATCAAAGCCGCGGTCAAGGCTCACCACATCTCTGATGAAATGGCGGGAGTAAAGCATACATGGCGCGGTAGTGTGGCCTAAGCATCCAATACTTAGCCTATGTATTTCAGTGTGGACGAATGCACCTTAACTGCTGAAAATTAGTGTGGCAGTGCTGCCTGAACTACCCGAGGGCCAAACCAATAGCTAGCTGGTTCGGTGTGATGAATGCATTTTGATGCATATGACAGGCCGTGATTGGCATACATGTAATTCACAAGTAAGCGCTTAGCTCAGATAAATGCAAGGGGTGTGCAGCACAAAATACTAAAAGTACCTAGCAAAGGCACCCACCGAGTATAATTCCCCAGATAGGTAGGTAGCGATTCAGCCTCACACTAGAAGTGGGTAAATCTACAAAAAGCATACATGTACTCCGTATATACTACCGGTTACCAAAATTCGTGCACCTAGATACATGTGCTCCGCTTGACCTTACCTTGCCAGTGTTCTACGGAGGAACCGGGCAAAGGGCCCTTGCTGAAGAGAACTGTTAGCCGCAGAGAACATACTGTACTTGTAACTTACATAGGTATCTATACGAGGTAGATATGCATGAGTTGGCATACTGCCATTACGTCTTATGATGAGAACCAGAAGCCAAGCTTGGAGGAAGGGGAGGGTCACAAGATACCGAATGGTTGCCTGAAGGAGGTACGGACTCTTGGGCACTGCTGCTGCAAGGACTGCGTACTGGTACATACATTTCCTCCATAGAGCAAGATATTCTCACCCGCTCTTTTCCATAAGGAGACACCGACATGTGTCTAGGGAGGAAAATCTTGATTGTAAAGGCTAGTTAGACCACAACCTTAATATGAGCGTAGCCCTGCGACCAACCGAACAGGATTGATATGCCCCTCTTCACCGTAAGTACAAAATGCCAACTAACATAGTTTCTTGCGGCTCTGTTTTCAACAACAGCATTACCTACCTAGATCTCGAAATTACACACTCAAACATAAAACTACGTCTTCTGTGATAAGACAAATTATCAAAAGGCCATCTCCTGGTGTAGGCGCTGCAGGGCTACACGCTGTATCATGGCAGAGACCAGGGCGTCTGGAAGTGGATTCTTTGTCGATGGTCAAGGTAATCAGAACGTGGCCTTTGGCAATGCCGTCCAGTACAATGACAGTAGTGATCGTCGCAACATCACGGGTAAGGGCCTTGCTCCTATCAGTACATATATATATATATTTATTTATAGCTTCTTTGGAATCTACGTTATACTGACAGTCAGCTTCAAGTGAATGTCCCGGGCAATGTCCCGGGCATGTCGTCGATGTTATGCCTGGCCCAAGCGATCAAAGGAGGAACTAGCGATTCAAATGGACTAGAACGTATGATATACAGGTCTTTATATAAAGGGAGTTCATCTCGAGCTTGTTCTAACTCACATTCAAGGGGTTGCTATAATGGACTGGCTCAATCATCAGCCAGATTGGTCTCCCTTTAACAGTTATCATCAGCATGTCGAGCTGCACAGCCAAATGACGCCAGGTACTGGGGAGTGGGTCCTAACCATTAGTGAATTCCAGGCTTGGAAAGATCCGAAGAGTGCATCGCGCATTTTGCCGATGCATGGTAATCGTAAGTGTATAAACGAAAGCGTATATGAGTCTTTTTACCTCGCTAACTGCGATACCCCGTTCAAAGTGGGATCGGGAAAATCTATGCTTGTGTACGTGTTACATGATTCACAACAATACCGGGTATTGACATGCATCTAAAATGCTAACATTCTTTAGCTCCCTCATCACAGAGACGATCATGAAGGAAACTGAAGTACGGAGGGACACTGCGTGTGTCTACTTCTATCCCCAGAAAGAAGATGATACTCCATCGCCCGCACGAATATGGGCTACTCTATTAGCGCAGCTTCTGCAGCAAGGCTCTGGGGTAATCTCAAAAGCACTCAGCTCCAGCTTCAAGGCGTCACTTCAAGGCTCTTCGCTCCTGCACCCCGTCGAATATCGGCGCCTATTCAACGCCCAGTCTGAGACATTCAATACTGTATATTTGATCCTCGATGACCCAAACAGTTACTTTAGCAATGATGGAAGCACGCTGCAGAGCTCATGGGACTCTCTGAAGAAGCTGCCATCCAATGTGAGGCTACTCTTCACGTCCAGAAATCGCTTGCTTGCAAATCATCTTCGGGTCGACCACGAGTTGCGAATTATGCCAGATGCTACCGACATTGTCAAATACGTACAGGGTCGGCTGGAATGTGATATGCATTTGAGTGATTTACTAAAAGAACCCCATGACAGGGAGCTTGTAATACAGAAAGTTAAAAGTCTAACGTCCAAAAGTGGCATGTTAGTCTTCGCTATATATAATTACTCTTTTGATCCTTGGGCAATACTAACTATTTTCAGGTTCCTCTTGGCTAGGTTACATATGGACGATCTCAGCAAGTGTGGTACTCTAGAGTTAGTCAAAGAAGCCCTAGAACGTCTTCCCGTCAATGTAAACGACGCGTTCCAAGCTTCGATCCATCAGATCACTAAGAAGGACAAACGATTCGATGCAGACTTGGCTAAACATGTCCTGACCTGGATTGTCCACGCGAAAGTGAGCCTCAGTGTGGATCAGGTCTTAGAAAGCTTCGCTATACAATACAGCAAAGGCAAGCTCTATCGGGATTCCCGACCCACAATACAGAGGTTGATAACTGCAGGAGCTGGCTTAGTTATCGTAGACCCAGACAGGAATGTGCGCTTGGTCCACGAGTCCGCAAAGTATCAGCTACAGAAGAGGAACATAATACATGAAAACGCTGATTTGATAATGGCCAAGACATGCCTGATATGCTTACTATGTGCAGTTGATGAGACGGGTGTTGATGGACAAACGCCCTTGCTGTCGTATGCTGCGAATCACTGGAGCTCACACCTGGGCTTGAAATGTCAGGACGCCGACGAGGAAGCTAAGGGACTCATTAAAAGATTCCTCAGTGACAGCGCCAAACTCACGAGAGCGTTCAAGGCAATGCCTGAGATGCTAGGCTCGGGACTAAGCGGCATGACCGGACTACACGCTGCCGTTTATTTTGACCTCCGCTCTTATGCTAGAAGCCTTATAAAAGCCCACGTTGATATCAATGCGCAATGCGCCGACGGCCAGACAGCTCTTCATTGGGCTGTCAGGCTTCATCGGCACCGTCTGCTAAAAGAGCTGCTACACAACTTAGCTGACACTAATATACGGGACAAGACGAACAATACTCCGCTTCACAGAGCCCTCATGGTGCCAGTAACGGATGGCATCCGCATCGTAAAGAACTTACTTAAGAGCGGTGCCAAGCCTAACATTCCTGGTGCAAAGGGGTTGACAGTCTTATCGTCTGCAATCAAATATGGACCAACAGTCATTGCCGAGATACTTCTAAGGAGTTTAAAGGATGTGAATACTGAAATCAGCCAGGGATGGAATTCACTAGGAGAACTGTTCCATTACGACTATAAAGAAGAGATATTGGGCACCTCAACTGACGGTTGGAGGCAGTTGGATCACGCCGCCGACGAGCATGTCAAATACCTTATCGATGTCGTGCTTGATCTAGGCGTGGACCTCAATCTTCCCACAAGCCATGGCTGGCTTCCCCTAATACATGCAGTCCAGCACGAGAATCTCTCAAGAGTAAGGCACCTGCTAGAGAGAGATCCGCGCCCAGCCAACGTCAACCAACAGGATCCGAAACACCATTTGCCACCACTCCGATGGGCCATTACTTACAATGCTCAATCTGATGTGCTGCGGTTACTAGTCGAGCACGGAGCAGACGTGAATGAGAAGGGCCATGACGGACAGACGCCATTGATTGAAGCAGTCAAGAACAATGACAAAGATAAAGTCTGGCTGCTTCTACAAAGAGGTGCCAAACCTAATATTGTAGACAACAATAACTGGACAGCGCTTCTCCACGCCATTAAGTGTGGCCACAAGGACATTATTTGGCTGCTGATTTCCAACAAGGCAGATGTTTGCCTACATAACAATAAAGCCTTCGATTTATCCATGGAACAACACAACCATTTTCTTGCCTGGCTACTGTTGGAACGTGGAGCTGACCCCAATGTCACCGATGACAACGGCATAACACCACTACATCGAGCTTCTAGCAGTGGAGATGTGAAAGATGTCCGCTTTCTCCTCCAATGGGGCGCAGATGCCAGCCGCCAGGATAAAACAGAGGCTAATACCCCTCTGCACATTGCTGTACTCAAAGGTTTGGACAAGATAGTTCATCAATTGGTGTCACAGCCGGGACATCTGGAAATAAAAGACGCTCGCGGGAATACAGCCCTCATGCTTGCAATACTAATGGGCTCAACGTCGGGCTCAACGTCCATAGTGCGTATACTGCTCAAGAACAAGGCCTCGTGCGCAACGCGGGATCCCAAGGGTTTGACAGCGATTCAATCCGCAGCAATCTCAGGATTTAACGACGCGCTGAAGCAAATGATGCGCAGGGCCAGTAGCCCTGTCGATGTAAACCTAGCGGACGAGATGGGATATTCAGCGTTGCACCACGCCCTGTCCAGCAACAAAGCCGACGCTCAGACTATACACATTCTCGTGAAGGGCGGTGCGGACCTTTATGCCGAAGAGAAAAATGGCGCGTTGACGCCGTTGATGCTCGCTGTGCATCTGGGAAAAGAGGTATTTGTGCGCCAGCTGCTGGACGAGGGGGTTGATGTGCGTGCACAGAATAGTCAAGGGCGTACAGTCATGGATCTGGTCAAATCGGATAGAGATGGCGGAATACGGACTTTGATCGAGAAATCAATATCGGGAGAGCCGCAACTGAGTTCTGGCTATGGGGGTGGGCAAAATATATACCGAAGGTAGGCTTTATTATCTAGGTGCATATAAGAAGCGGTATCAGCTCTGCGAGAATACAAAAGAAATTTCCAACTCCTTCTTAGATTTTATAGAATATGTACATGCATTTAAACGATTGACATGAATTTATGCTATCCCTCCACTTATCCAACTTATTTAGAACGACCTAAGCTTGAGTAAAATTGAACGTTCCGCCTTGAAATGTCCCATTAACCTGCGTCGCTTTGTCCATCGCAATATTCTGATTCCCAACTCCACTGTAAATATATTTTGCTTCAGAGTCTTTCTTATGCAAATTGACAGCTCCCCCTCCATATTCATCTTGGATCGGTCGTTCTCTCTCTTTAATATCTCCTGCCAACGCCTCAATATGCGTCTTGGTTGCTGCCTTGAACGTGTGATTTGCAGTCAGAATCTGCAGATCTTCCATAATCCCGTCTACGAGCTCGCTCGCTTTGGTCGCTTTGGATAGCGTTTTCATGGCCACAATGTGTTTCATTGTCTGGGATGCATCAGCTGGCGGAGTTACAGCCTGAAATATACTATGGAGCGAGGTTGCTCGCGCGGTACACTTTTCGAGCACATCCTTGAGCGCGGCGCGGGATCCGCCGGACAAGGAATCCGTCTCGAGGCCTTTATATGCTGAATCGAAGCTCTCCTGGATGAGCGGTAGGCGTGCTGCGATGTCGCGAAACGAAGATGGCAGGCAGGAGGCGTCTTCGGCTGCTTTATAAATTTTGACGCAGGCGTCAATGAGAGAGGCGATTCCAGAGAAGAGACTTGAGAGCTCCGCTCCTGACATTGCGGTTAAGATGAGGTATTGGGTCCTATGCATGCGGTCGAGTTCTTAATATGTACTGAATGAACAGCACCTTCAGGGTTCTCGTAATTATGTCTCTGGCAATACGTGGGCACGGCCAGAAGTCTCCGGCATGAATTGATATAAATGGAATCCAGTATCTTAAGTGACTGTTGATTGAAGCTACTTTGTAGATATATGAACACGATCTTGTCGTCTTCTTTTTGCAAAGGAAATGCGCAATGCTGCCTAATCAAGGCCTGAATGAGTAGGAGTAGTGGAGCTACCTATCAGACAGTGGTTTCTACATACTCGCTAGGCCTACCAGGTAGATACTAAGTCACCTAAAGTACATGTACATTAACACAATCCTATGAGAGAAAGCAGAAATTTTGACCCGCAGTCAATTTGCTGCCTTGTTCTGTTGTGATGCAACGACGTGGCTGTGCTGTTTGTGATGCTCCATACCTACATGTACCCAGTAGTATGTGTGTTGGTTACTTCGCCCATTGGACAGCCGGGTGTAGTAGTACACACCTACATGTATGTACTTACTCGTATGCTATCTGCAAGCCATCGGCTTCATCATTCGGTGTGCAATCCTGATGGTGGGCAGGTTGCCTTTTATTTTGCCTTTCCTAAGACAACTCGCAGAGCCGCCTTTTCGTACGCAATATTGCCTGGAAATGGGCCTTCTTTATCCCCAAACAATATGCTGCATGTGACGACCTACATACTTGTACATGCATCAAATCCATACCCCCCAGTTACCCTATATTCCCTCTGTCTTGGGAGTATATATACTGTATGTATAGTGCCCGCTCAATCCATTAAAATTTCCTTCCATAAATCACTTTGCCAGTCTGGCTAGAGACTCTTTCATTACCGCACACATCAGTCATCACAATGAGCGCCCCTGAAATAACCAAGCCCTACATCGTCAGATGCGTCCGTAATGCTGAGACAGCCCTCAACAATGCCAGCCAATACTGTGTAGTTCGCGAAGCAACCGACTTGCCTAAGGCCTTCCCTGTGGTGGCCAAGCACCTCCGCACGATGCTTGCAGTCTTTGCGACCATTCACACGTCCCTCAGATCCATTAGTGACGAAAATGAGGAGCAGAAGCTGAGCGAAATGTATCCGAGCATCAGTGAGGCCACAAAAGACTATTGCGACCAGGTCACGTACATCGAACAACTCTTTGAAACCGTCATGTGGAGCAGCGATAACGCGGAGCTCAAGATGAAGAAGTACCAAACCACTGTGCAGAATAACAAAGGCATGGGGCTGGAGAAGGTCATGCTTCATTTGCTCAAATGTGCTATGATAGTGGCCAAAAAACCCCTCGTTGCCGAGGGGGAAATCGAAGATCTAAAGGAAGCGCTGAATGAAGTGAAGGATCTCCCACCATCATTTGATGATTGTCCTGCGTTGGGCGTTATCATGAACCATTACGGCCCTGGTCATCAATTCCACCATGGCGGTAATGGACACCAGAACATTTGCAGCGGCGGATTACAGATCACTGGAAACAATGATCGCGGTACATACAATTACATGACAAAGGCAGACGAAATCGTTAAATCCTAAAGAGTCAGTCTGTTAGAAAAGTTATGTACAAACCCGTCGCTATAGCCGTATAAAGAAGAAAGATTGTTAAAAATTGTACTACACATGTCGCCAATGAGATTAGATACTGTTGGCTTATAAGTACATATACGGTGGCACATTAGATAGACTTTGCAGAAAGTGCAAAACTCCACTAGCACTTAACTAATTAAAAACTTAACGATCTAAGAAATATACAGCGCTCATACAGTAGATTCACTGTATTTTGTTAAATTTCAGTCCTTTTGCACGCTATCTTATAGTTATTTAATAACTATAATCGGATTGCCTAAAAAGAACTTCTTTTATTAAATAGGTACATTTAATTAGACTAGGGTCATCTCGGTATTAATCATATGACTTAGTGAGCACTTATAGTTATGAATAGCGCTATAGGCGCTATAAGTAGATAAATACAGTACCTAAATTTTACTGCTTTTTTTTTTCATTTTCTACTTTGTAAATTTGGGGTTTTGGTAGTTTTTCAAAGTCTATCTAATGTGCTACCATGTATCATATAAGGGCGACCTGATCTCATAATTCTCATATCAAAATAGAAAATACAAACAGGATTCTGAAATTGGATTATTGTATTACTTTACTCTTATCCAGGAAATCTAAACTTCTCTGGTTCGTTAAAATATATTTCGCGGGATTTGCATCATTTCATTGCATGCATCAGCAAGGTTAAGACAAATATTAACTTGAATGTAAGGTACGTTTGCTACGCTCGTGTGGCGCATGGAGTAAGGTATCATCAAAAAGCTACCAGGTTAAGAGTTGCCCCCATGACTAAATCTGGCAACTATAAGGAAAAATGCGGATCTGCAAAAAGATTTGATAGTTTGCACGAACGGAGCGATTTAACTCATACAATATTAGCCGTAGGGAGCCTCTCGATTTGCCCCATTTGGGGCAGATAACTTGCCTTATTAAGAAAGGTGATGAGAATTCACATTTATATTTTGACTAAATGGCGGTTATTTTCGTTAGCCCTTTAACGTAGAAACACCAGATAATGGGATAACGAGATGATACGATGAGATCCGGCGAGACACAAGTAACCGGCGATGATGCGTATTAGGATATGGTCACTAGAGACATCTTTTATGGTATGATTCAGTCATCAGATATATATTTACACCCACTGAGGCCCTTAATTCAGATAGTCATCATCACAAATTCAAGACACAGTCCCACATTCCTATTCATCTACAATAGTGACTTTGTATTCTGTATATATGTAGCTAGGTAGGTCACATAACTTAGAGGTTTCAAGGCTATATATAAAGTAGTCAAATATTATCAAATGGATTAGGTTTTCATCTTTATTTAACAAAATAGAGATTAACGAGCAAATACCAAAAAAGCTACCTCAAGGTGTCACTTTTCCAGCCCTAGTAAGATTTTAAAACTTCAATCTTTCAACCTTTGCTGCATTACAAAGCATCTGGACAATAGGTTGTTGTCCGTTTCGGTTGCCCATTCCAATTATGTGCAATCAAACTCCCCTTCCGGACATAATGGTTGCTTTACTAAACAACCAGAAGTTATTGAACTCCTTCTGTGCGCCTATCAGCCGAG
Organism: Trichoderma polysporum; assembly: GCA_030278935.1. Lineage (NCBI taxonomy): Eukaryota > Fungi > Ascomycota > Sordariomycetes > Hypocreales > Hypocreaceae > Trichoderma > Trichoderma polysporum. Next base: position 199,763 of record JARFTM010000018.1, read on the forward strand.
GCCCTATCAGTAGCGTTCCATCATACACATATCCACCTTTAACTTTACTTTAGCACCTCTATCGACAAGAAGCTGAATTACATTCTTGTTGGCCCCTAGTCGGTTGATCAATGGCGATAGCAGCGTGGGGAGAGTGAGCGGTGGCAGTAAGCAGGAGGCGTCGACATGGGAGAGGCGTTGGGGGTGATTGGGTGGAGGAGCAGCGCTGCATCACTGCTCAGCCTATTTTGCTCTTCTTTAAGGAAATTGACAATAAATTCCTGATTTTCCTTGATAAAATCATATGTCAACCCTTTGTCACTGAGATCTTGTCCGAAATGTTCTTGCCACATGGGATCGAAGGCGTCCATGAGGGCAAACTCAGCATCCGCTTTGTCGTCGTTAAAGGCTGCCACTAATGCGTCAGCATCATTTCCATCTTTATTCTCTATGTCAGCTGCACCTCTGTTAAGAAGAAGCCGAAAAATATCAGTACGACCCTCCACCGAGGCTATTGTCAGTGCTGTTAGATTCTCCTTAGTTTTGGCCTCTATTTGGGCACCGTGGTCGAGAAGAGCTAGAACTATATCAACATTTCCAACATATGAGGCTGCCATCAATGGCGTTATGCCTTCAACATCCTTGGCCTCTATATCGGCACCTTTATCAAGAAGCAATTGAACCAATTCGAGGCATCCAAAGGTTGAAGCCACGAGTAAAGGCGTCATACCCTCTTCGGCTTTGGCCTCTAAATCAGCGCCTTTTTCGATAAGTAGCTTTGCTACTTCCACGTGCCCGTGTTCTGAAGCAGCGAGTAATGGTGTCCAGCCATCTTTATCCGCAGCGTTAACGTCAGCTCCTTCGTCAAGACGCCGCTTAACTACCTCGACAAGCCCTTTTGCAGCAGCCCACCTGAGTGCCGTTTTACCACTCAAACTAATGATGGGATCATCGACATGTTGGAGCTCATTCCACTGTTTTTGCGTATGTACCCATTGAGCAGACGTGTCTCTCAATTTTTCCCCTATTTCGACTTGCTTGCTTGTTACTTCCGATCGCGTTTTAGCATAGTCTTTCTCTTTCTCAACCAACGCCTTTTGTCTCTCTTCAAGCGCTTTTATCTTAGCCGAAATTGTCTCTTGCTCTGTCTTAAGCTTTTTTAAGTTATCGTCGTAGAGATTTACTCGGTCTTCCAGCTCCTTGCCTTCTCTTTCGACTACTTCATTTTTGTCTAAGAGTTGTAAACATTCGCGTATCAAAATTTTCTCCTTCAGTTCCACTGTTGCGTCAACAGTAGTAAATATCTCGTCTAGTACTGGTTCCAGCCGTATGACAAAGATTGGATGTCGCTCAACACGTTCCAGTGTAACACGCAAGGAGAGCAACTCATTCGTGGCTCGTGTCTTGCCATTCAGCTTTTTCATTATAGAAGGAAGATCTATTGCCAGCTCCTCCAGTAGGATATTTCTACTGCATGTGAGAACCAGACATTCGGCTAAAGCGTTATTGTTCTGTTCGTTATATTTAAGAACTATAACGAAGTCTTTAGACTCTTGTTCATTATTGCGGAGCCGAATTAGTATTTGGTTCATAGCACCATTGTTAGCTCTAGCCGTAGATATAATTAGAGCTCGTTCTTTATCCCAGCACGACTTAGGCACTACATTAACAATTTTCAGGTTGATATCTGCGAAGTCGTTGTCTTCGTAGTGAAAATAAAGCCCGCATGAGTCCACAGGTATGCCTTCTTGACTGTTGTGCTTGATTTGGATAGGCTTTGGCACATTTTCAGGTGATGCGGTCGAGTATAAGGAAGAGCTGTATCCTCGTGGTCGAGCATATTCGTCAGATGATCCGGCAGTAAGTTCGATGAGAGGTATTCCAACCACTTGTTGCGCATTGTTCTCGGGTCCGCAGCTAAGTAGCCCAACCATCTGGCCAGTAGAAGTTGTAAGTAGCGGCATATAAGCTCGAATGCTACCACCAGACATATCGATTGAGCTTGTATATTTTAGAGACTGGTCTCGGCGAATGATATGTCCAGAGTTTGCAAAGTCCGAAGGGCCCTTAGCTACAACTCTTCCAGCTATGGCCTTGACAGTGTTATTGGCAGACGACTTATTGGATTTCAGTCCCCATGCCAGTATTGAATCATCTCTTATTACTTTCATAATCTGTTCCTGCAGACGGAAGAATGCTTGATCACCACCCTCTCCGTAAATCATCGGCATCGTTATATCGAAGATGCCTAGAAGGCAGTACGCAAGATCTTCCTTGCGTTTCGTCTCTCTATACGCCGCCCACGACATACGCTGCGCAACGCTTGCAGTGTGAAGTTGAGCAATCCCCAATAGATATTCACGAGGTATGCCTGTAATTGACGCAATAGTGGTACTCATACTACCTTTCGTTCCTAAAAGGTGCCACCCTTGAATCACATTGCCATTGACGGCATCTTGTGCGCTGCGTGTATCCGGTGAAAGAATGGTGCCGTAAAACCTCATCGTTTTTGGTGCAAGAAGCTCTTGCAGAGTCCATCCCCTCTGGAACCACCGGCTTTTTTGGAACTTGGACCCTTCCTTCCGAGGATTTTCATCGCTTGGAACGTCGGATAGAAAAGCATAACAGATAGAAGCACGCTGGTACCACCGGAACATAGAGTTTATCGCCTCGCTAAGCTCAACCATATTTGTCTTATCAATGCAGCAGGTGTCAATCCAAGCGTAGTCGAGACTGTCCACTGCGGCTTGTTGACAGCATCCTCGAAATTTGACAGATCCAATGCCAGGTTTATTGATATTTCCACATTCAACATCGCGAAAGTGGAGCTCTTCAGAATCACCTCCCCAGGTATGTGAAAGTATAACGTAGGGAGGTGGATAGTCGAAAAATTCCTCTAATTTGAGCGTATTGACGTTGATGAGACGCATCGTGAGGCATTGTGTAGAGATCACTCCATCGTTGCCGCACTACGGCCCGATACTGATTCTTCAAGGCTCTAGCATAGTAAGCAGGGAGGCTGTGAACGGGAAGGGTTCCCATTCGCTCAAATCTACTTGGTGCCTACGGAGTACGAATCGTCTAATTGGGTACCTGCCCCGCTTGTTGCTCTACGAGAATGTGACATCTCAGCCCGAGGGAATTGATGTAACTTAAATGCCCAATTTGTTGCAAAAGGGTGGTATATTTTCCTCCTGATTATACAGTCGCTTCAAGTTACCAACGCTCTAAAATCACCAATCATCGAGGGTGTGTCAGATGTCAAATCTATAGAGACTGTCGACAAGATACAGCTTGTTCTGTAGATCGTGAGCCAGGGTACGAGAGGCGAGTTGTTTATATCCAAGTATTAATCACCCCGCCCTGCAACGGAAGAAGGTTCTGTTTTTGCTTCGTCTCCAAGCTTTCTCGGAAATACTTGAAATCGTCGGACGCCAAATAACCCAAGCGTAATATCCGCCGTAACTTTGTCTTTAATGTACTACTCCGTATTGGTATTGAAATTAGAGCTTAAATAGTATACTGCCAGTGGCAAAATGTGGATTACGTAACGGCCGTCCCAAATAGAGATTCATGGTAAAGGGATATATCCAAATATTGGATCAGCTTGCAAGAAACAACCCAAGACGCGTCTAGTTAGGTCAATCGGTAGAGCGTAAGGCTCTTAGTTCTGAGGCGGTGGTATCTCTAGGACTTTAAGGGTTATAAATAAAAATGCTCAGTCTTATTTCCAACAACTAGCAGTTCAACCGGTGATCACTGATTGGTTAATATTAAGTCACGTGATTTGCCCGGGCTTGGTCTTTTTCAAGAGTCTAGGGGTACCGGTTTTCTGTCAAGTAACGAGCTGCGATTTTTGCCTGCAGTCGAGTTCGCAGGATTCTGTGTCAGATTTGGAACGCGCCCAAGACGATAGATGTAAACAGCTAATATTTCGGTCTATACTACATCTAGCTACGCATATATAGTCTCAGTTTCAGTTGATATTAGTACTAGCAGACGTACCAGAGTTTAATATTACGACGTGCTGCTTCTCTGTCAAATGAAGTGAGGGTTCCCATAAACTATAAAAAGGAATTTTATAGTTTTCATAGGCATTCAAGATTTTCCCCATAGCCTCGTTTCATAGGTCGTGGAAACGCATCCAGTATATAGCTAATGTCCCATAGTTCTCAAGCTCTAGCGAGATGGCTATAGTCTAATTATAGAAGATATTCACGGCTATGAATTCTTAATAGCTTAATTGAAAGGCGCCATTACTTATATTCGTCAAAGAATCTGTTGTATTTCTCGCCTGGAATATCTTCCGACCTAGCTCTGCTACTTAAAATGTGATACTAGCATACCTGTATCGGGCGATAATCCGATTTCTTCTCTATAATAACTATATGAAGTAGAACTGTACTCCTTGACCTGCTTGGGCAACACCCTCTTCTCCAAATATAGCTAGGTTACGTGTAGTCCACTTAAACATGTAGCTTGCATAGCCTATTGCCTTGCATGTGTCTCACTCTCCATCATATGACCGATTTCGCAACCAATCAGTGCATTCGGCATTCAAGTCAATCAGGAGATCGCATGTAGGGATTTCCTACATCAAGAAGAAATATGAGTCAACTACGGCTAAGTGTTCAAATGCTGCCTTGACTAGACCCTACTCAAAACATTGGAAGTTCTTTCAAAGTTGTCGCCTGGTAATGTTAGGCTTCCATTGCTCTATGACCATGTTCTCAACAAAGTTTGCCATCAGTCGTGAAGAGGAAGAGGTAGACGAAAGCAAATGCCTAATGGCTGATGAATATCTGCATACAGCATGCGATGATGGGCAAACTGTTTGGCGGCGACCGTCATCGGGATGGTTGTTCTTTTGGGCCAATATAATCTTACTGGGCACTTCCAGCCTTCTCTTTTTGGGGGCTTTTATTCTTCAATCGGAGAATCAATCACTCAGGAAGCGGCTATCTATTCCTTGTAAGTGCTAGCTGGAAGAAGGATATTATGGACTAATTACCTAGCTAATATTTGGCATCAATAGCACCAGTTTTGGAGGGAGAAGAGATCACCTTTACCACCCAATGGATGGAAGCAAATCTGGTGGTCTCTGGAGCTCCTAGTATATTCCGACAAGAACCCAACCCAGAAGTGGATATTGCCTGGAGGAAGCTCGCAGATACCAGACCATTCGCGATCACCCGAGAAGATGTACTCGCTATCGGAAAGGATCCAAAAAAATCGGTACGGTTTTCTCCTGAATTTGGACTTGGTCAAGAGGCCTACGCGGGTCGTCTTGATGTTGTCCACCAGCTTCATTGCCTCGACATCGTCCGCCACGAGGCGTACTTTGACTATTACTATGGAGAGAAATATCCAGGGGGATTCAACCAAACCACCCCCAAGCATCGAGCCCATCTATCGCACTGTATATACATATTATTGCAAAACATTCTGTGCAATGCGAACACGGATATCATTACTCATACATGGACGGATGCGGTGGATCACCCATGGCCGGATTTCAACATCCCTCACAAATGCCACGACTATGAGACCATTATGGATTGGCAGCACAGCCATGCAATTGATGAAGAAATATTTCTTGCAATGAAACGGCCAGAAGACCAGGAGCCTCGAAAGATGAGCAGCTATTTTAAAAAGATTAACAACCCCCAGAAGTACGGTCATCTAGATGATAACCTCCAAGATGGAGAAAATATATGAGCATGCTATAACATCTAGGTCTAATTGATTGTCATCAATTTCACTAGCAGTGTAGATATGTTGATTGCTATGGGGAAATGGGAGTAGGGCATTGGACAAAATCGCATCTTATCAAAATATGCAGTGATTGGGAAGCCAAGATACTTGAGCAACCCCATCACTCAATTTTTCAGCGTAGAGAGATAACAGTACAGTTAAAGCGCTGCATTCTATTCATTACGCCTTATCTGTACTTTTTTCCTGTCCAACATATAAATTAAGTCAAGTTGAGCATTCCACGTCATCACTGACTTAGAGTAATCGCATTGACCGCCCACGTAATCTAGCTATGAGCTTACATCCACAGAGAGTTTATTTGTGTAATCTCAGCCGGCAACCCGGACGTGGCACAACTAGAGAGTTCAGAAATGCTCTGTGTGGCATATGTTCGACGTGCTCTATCTCTGATGGCTTGGGCTGCGTGAGAGGCGATCGTCCAAACTGGACTAAGCTGCTGTAGAGACCCCAGAATAAACGAAACGTAGTCCCTGATATTTTGGCTAGGCTTGAGTGTCGCGGTTGGAAGGCAAGCGAGGGCACACCTTGATATGTAAGAGATGCTCAGCGGGCTAATTAAAAGGGGGCATTTATAGAAAGTCAACAGCCCTAGAGCATCTTCTGCGGCTCCAAGGGCCTTCTTCGCGTGAAACATGCCCGTTACATAGCGCTCTGGATCTGAAATCAGGGTATGAACATCTATGCATAAACTAAGATATACCATCAGTCAACTATACTGTAGTAGTAGTGTAACTTAAGATAATACTTAAGATAATACTGACCTATGGTATAATATGTGCGCCTGGAACATGATATCGTCTACTTCTCCGTTTGCCCCAACAGCCTTTCGTTTCCATGGGGGTAGACGAGTCTTCCAATTCATAAGACGAGCATCTGAGCATGTGGCAGCCCGTTCAAGTTGCTCTGGGAGCAGTTTGTGAAGTTCTTTGACTGAACAACCGATTCTAGCAAGAGCAACAAAATACGTGAAAGATGAAAAGACATTTGGGCTTTCATCAAAATCACTAGCATCATAATCAAGTAGATTACACGCACGTTCCATATTTTCTGCCTATAGAAATGCATCAGAGATGAGGAGCAATCCGAAAGCTTTTCTAAGGGGCGAAACACTCATACCGCAGCACTTGACAAGTCTACATCCTCTTTGCATGGTAGAGGGAAGTCCAGTGTCGGACAAAACTGTCTGTATTTAGGTGAGCCACATTGATAAGAATCTTGCAAGATACGCCATAACACACAGAGAGTAATGATCGTGGCTCATATTTGACAGTTGTGTCGCGGTAATATAAAGATACCAATATATCCTCTTCCATAATCCTGAGAATTCTTGGTCGGTTTGGTGGTCTAATAAGTCTGTGCGGCCCATGCCAATACTCGTAGATCGTAAGATAGCCTTTTCTAGCATTTCACGGGCCTCAGTTGATTCACCTTGCCCATATGCAGTAATGGTTAGCATAAGCATTGCACTGACTTGATATATCTGCTGAGGTCCTGCGTCAGATACACTGTGGTTAATGTGTTGCAGGGCTAAAAGTCTAAGGTCGTCCGCTGTCGGAGCCTTTAGATACATCGATCCAATATATTGCATTGCATAGAACATGGGTGCGGCGAACGTATTATTAGATCGGATGAGACAATTCACGTAGCGTCTCGTTGGGGCAATAGGATGTGATCTATGGAAGAAGCTGCGAGAGAATGTGTAAGTATGTCGTCTGTTGCAACAAACCACCGCGGACTTACTCATAATAAGAGTCGATAAACTGCGATACGGGGGTAGAGAAGCATGAATGTGCCATGCTCGTTGGACTCAATTCCGTTGATGGACTGATCGCTCCGCCGGTGATCGACTCTGACCAATCTGGCCATTTTGCGGCCGAAGATATAACAGATGTTTCCCACAGTTCTTGCATAACTTCTTCTTCCAACTGAGACTCAAATATGTCGCTATCTGGAAAATTCGTCAAAATGGGGGATGAAGGTGCCAGAGAAATGCGTTTCCGTCGTGACTTTGGGTATTGGCAATCCCGTTGTTCAACTTGACATCGATAGCATATGGGGGATTCTCCACTGCATTTTGCATGCTGAGAGCGACACTGGGTTTAAAGTTAGAAGACGTTCTTTTCTTCGTAAATGTTTGGAACAGCAGGGGCTGAACCGACAGCAATGCAGGCTAGAGGTGCTCTCTGACGCACAATCTGACCCTTTCTTATGTTTGGTTGTGGAGTTGCCATCATGTATTCGATGCTATCATCCTGCTGCTCTAGATGAACAGATTTAGAGCTAATAATATGGGACAGGCTGATTGTGCCATCACTTGACAAACTGATGGGCGTGGACGCCATAGTGGAGATCACTAAAAAAGATATTTTGGGACCATGATTGAAATCAACTAAATGCACGTAACGTACGTTATTTAAGAGCTATTGTGGGGTTCACATGCTAGATATCCTTATGCAATTATTCAATGCATCTACAGCGGGGATGCAAGGGGTTCCGTATGCCAGCGTTTGAAACATTGCAGTTTGATAACAGAATACTGATGTAAAAGTCGGTTATCTTCACCGCTAGAAAAGCAATGTACTTGCCTGGCCGTGTGGTTGTATGATACCACGTCGCACAATCGTCATTGCTCTGACTACACCCATTAGTTCTTGCAAGCATCTTCCCTTAATGCCCAATTACTAGATAGGCATTCATAGATATGCATGTATACTGTCATCATATTATCAGTCGGACATAGAAAACATTATGCAATGCTTGTAATAGCAAAATTGTAAATTGCATTGTACGCCTCGTAATATTGAAGTTGTATTCCATTGACTCGTTCTAGGTATCTTCTTCATATCGCCATGAATAGACTCTAGCAGCCAGATATATCATGGAGCATCGTTATCCGCCACGTGGACATTCACATGGCTACATTTGTAAACTCTCAAATGTTACCATGCATTTAATCCTCGGCCTCCTCGCTGCGCTTAGAATACTTCCAAGGGCTACCGTAAATCGCGTTCTCAATATCCTTATCACGCTTAGAATACTTCCAAGGACTGCCGTAAATTGCGTTCTCAATATCCTTATCACGCTTAGAATACTTCCAAGGGCTGCCGTAAATCGCGTTCTCGATGTCCTCACTACGCTTGGCACTCTCCAAGCCGCTCCCATCATGATTGACCGTTTCTGTATCCAGGTTCGTCAGCAAAGACTATATACTAAGTGTAATCTTCGTACGTGATGGTGTTTCGTGTTTCCAGGCTATGTTTATCATAGTGCTAAGGCCTCTGAAACAATTCCATCCGGAACCTTCGCAAAGCTTACTGGTGGGGGTAGGAGCGGCTATGATGCCTTGTGCGAAGAAAACCGCAACGAGAGAAGCGAACTTCATGTTGGCGTAATGGTAATGGAAGTTTTGAGTAAGACTAGGATGATGAATATATGTTGAACTTCTGACTTGGGATCTGCGTTTGGTATTAGCAGTGAAGACGGTGAAGAATACAATTCAGATTACTGGAAGAAAAATGGCGCTATATAGTTGAGTTATTTTGCATACAACAGAGTATGCATTCTCCCATCTTCAAAGACTCAGGTATCCGTCTTACCTTTACCAAATGACATAATCAAACAATGACGCGGGTAGTTTGCTATGTCTTTCCTATTGCATAGCCTACCGCCGTTAGAATGACTCTATCTCACCAGCATCACCCTTCAGGTGTCTCGGATTTTTTAATACAGTAGATATACACGTAGCCATAGCCTATGCATTTATAGCCGGTACGCCTAAGCTTGATCACACGACCATGGTGATGCCTGGACGACGGTGGACGAAGTCAGTACTATGGTGTGGAAGAAGCCCCTGCTTAGACAAGCTAAGGAAGGAAAGGGATTCACGTAATGGGCGCGATGTAGAAGAAGCTATGAATGAAGTAAAGAAATCAAAGAATCAAAAGTTAATACTACCAATAATGGACATACCCCCTGGAAATCTCACGATAATCGCTTATTCTGAGCTTGCTAACATAATTTATCGTATTTCTCTTTTCAAAAATGATATATAGAACAATTTACAAATAGAATATCATTTTTTTACGTCACATCTTATATTAGCCTGTAGCTTTTGAGAAAAGAATAATTATTATGGGAAATGGAGTATATTTACAGAATTAAAACTTACTTCTTATTTGCTACTAGATCACTTTCACAATTTCAAGTAATTACCTTGAATACACATAATTGACAATAATCAAGTACCAGTAACCTTCCTCTCAATTCCGTCCTTCTCTGGATCTGAACAGTATCGATCAACATCTATTACACCAGGATGCAAAGCACCTATTGCGGGCCATCCAATCTGTTTGATACGAATCTCATCATCGCACATCAGACCATATCGCAGGATTTCAAAGCAGTGATCTTAAACCGACAATTAGCTTGTAAAGGCATTTTACCATATAGGAAACGTACTGTCATGAACTTCTCTCGTGATGTTGGCTTTGGCTTCTTCCTCTGTAGTCTGGCCATGCCATCTTCTCCATAGTATATGCTGAGTATAATGAGCATCAGCAAATGTAACTAGACCTTTACTGGGAAATACTCACTAAACAGTGTAATCGGTGGAGCTTTGACAGGACTCTAGGGTCTCCAGGATCTGGACTCTCTACATGAGCCGTGGTGACACGGATCCTATTTGCTTCTTCAAGACCAAAATCGTGTATCTTGTCTGCACAAATGCTGCTCGTTAGCTCTGATCTATCAATTACATGCAGCAATTTCTTACATTGCTGGATACTCTGCCAGGCGGCTTTTGCGCCTATTCTCATGTCATCCGTATGTGAAATGTTGAAGAAGTCGCCTATTTCCAGGAAGGTACCATCAAATCTGGCCATCCACGGCTTGTTGGATACCACAGGTGTTCCTACATCATATGTTATAAATTCTGTACTGTTAGGAGCTGCATTGTAGGTACGTTGAGTGCATATGTTATGCACTTACGAGGTCGAAGTATTGGCCATGTTGCAAAGAGCGCCGTGTATAGAGTAAAGAGGATAAAATGAGGAATCCATGGTATTACCCAGCGTAGCGACCGAGACCGACGAGATCCGTGAGTCAAATATTCACCACGATCGGATTTTGGTAAAATTGGCAAATCTTCTTCCATATTCTGAGAACCCAGTTGTGTTGACCTTTTAGTTCGAAGGATAGAGAGTTACACCACCACGTTTGAGCTTTGCAGACATACGCTTTTGCGTTAACTGCGGACAGGAGACTCTGGCTTTTTCTTCACAAAATCACCCTAGTTCGCTATTTACTAGAGCAGCATCCTTTGAAACAGTATGTAACACAACTGTGAATTGTCTTACTATTGGTACCTCAAATGTTTTACTGTCTCAACCAGGCCCCCCTCCCCCCCTTGCCTTTAAAGAGATCGACTGCCTATGCAAGTGCATGACTTACTCAATAGGCTATGAAAAGTCAACGTGTCATCTAATATGTCATGCAGATACTCTGTAATTAGCCACATGAATTTTTGGCTTGTACACGTAGTCTATCGTGTTATAACTACCTACATGACTGCGGCCCACTTTCTGCCATTTGTGTCAAAGTGATGTATATATACTAGAAAGTCACGAAAATTTCAGGTCATATTCCAATTAGTTACTACCACAGGCCCCAGCTGTCGTGTCTGAACCCCTGGTTACGGCTCTTGGTCATCGAATGTTACACCGCATCTCCCAGCTGACGGGAGATGTTTAGGTAGCCAACTTAGACACGTAACGCTCCGAAATGTCGAGTAAATCAATGCATCTCATTAATTCTGTTGTTTTACTGGGTATGGCCAGTTCCCGTACTAAGCTAACAGTGTCATAGACTCTCGGACGTCCGCACAGCCAGATATAGACCGACTAATCGCGCTTGCTCTCCATGATATTGAGAAACATTTGCAGCCTAATTGTGTACACAATTTAACTTTTATTCTTGTATTAAATAAATCCACTAACATATGCCTGATGAGTTGAAATAGAGACTTTCTAGTATAGACGACGAGTGCAGGCGACCACCTTTTCTTGAAATAGACCAAGAAACAAGCCAAAGATCTTTCACAAAATCTCGTTCTAAGTGGCACTACAGTCACCTATTTCCATAGGCTCTTATAATCGTGTTAGCAAACACACTGGTATTTCAAACATATATTACCAATAGCGGAAGCCGGATTGCGATTTCGAACCTGTTTATCCAACGGACTTTCGTGCATATCTATTGCCGCTTTGTCCTCAGTTCGTTGTACCAGCTGAACAAAATCAGAACAGATAAAACGCCACATTAGTTACCAGAAAGTTCGATTTACGAGTCCCATATACTTGAACGACAATGTTACATTTGAAAGAAAATCTCACAATCATGAGGTGTCACGGTATGTCGGCGCCTCCTCGGAGGAACTGGATAGAAATTAGGATGCTTTGCTTGATGGTATGTGTAAAACAAAACGAGCAGCCAATAAGCGATGGTTCACACGACTGTTTGCTATTATAGAGCGCTATTTTCGCTTGAGGGAGGATGAAGTCGATTCCCTTCACGATGACCGTAAACTACTGTGCTCTCATCTCTGAATAGGAAAGGCGAAAATTTCTACTTTGCCGGAATTGATATGCTTCACTCTCTGCACTGCCTAAACGAGATCCGAAAGCACTTAGAGCCTGGCTTTACGGACCATACCATGATCCTTCCTGAATTGATACAGCTGCATTTGGATGAGCATATGTCAACTAACGTGTGAGGCGTATGGCTTGCTGACTTACGTCTTAACTTTTATAGATCATTGTGTGGAACAACTACGGCAATCTATCTTATGCCACGGTGATACAACTCCAGTCACTTTGAACTGATACTACAGGATACATCCACGCCGGAATTGCTGGGAGAAACAGATAGGATACACACATGTAGAGACGGTCTTCTTTTGAGGAAAGGGATATCAGAAAGGAGCCTATTGACCGGAACATGACCAAGTGTGATACGTATGTCTAATAAGATTGAAGATTGTAGATTATATTCTTATCATAATAAAAGGGTTTCCTGCTGATTGTTATATTTATGCATCGCAATCAAGGTATTTTATACAAAGTTTTAACAAGCGAACGGTATTAATCACATTTAAGTATCTTGACTACGGACACATTTCTACATGATGCCTTTATTAAAAGCTTATGTTGTAAATAACGCTTGTATAAATCCTAATAGCAGAAAGAGAATACCAATGCTTGGGACTTTGAGTGGTGTTGCATTCTTCATGTTACCGACTAGACAACAATACTATTTACCAATATGTAGCCTGTGAGATGAGTCGGCCGCATTACCTGGAGCATTAGGAACGTCATGTTCTTTCGCCCATTGATGAATCTTGTCGAAGTTCCTGCATTCTTTAACTCCATCCCACTCCGCAATGTACGTTTCCGTCGTCGCATTCCACCCTACGGGCCCTATATTCACATCGCTGAGGCACATTAATGATTGTCGGAGATAGTCGAAGCAGTGGTCTGTGAAGTATATCAGCCCAATGCCTGTCGTATTTTTATACCATGCTCTCACCATTATGTCGACGAATCACCTCAGGCGATTCCCAGTGGCCGCCTTTCTTGTCTGTATAAAAAGCCATTCGGATGCGACTCTATATTCCACTGATGAACTTGATGTCTAATTTAGATCAGTTGATAATTTATAGACTTACCAGACAATGCAACTGATGAAATACTTCCAATACGCCCACGTATGATCCTGCGGGCACGTTGTATTGTCGTGCTGTTGGCGTTCCTAAGAGGATTGCCTGGTTCTCATTGAGATGGATCAATCCCACTGAAATATTACTCTTCATCAGTGCCTCTGAATTTTACATGGTTTATACCATCAACTTGATCATCATCGTGACCTACCATCTTGGATTGAAGCCCAAGCCGCATTCGTCTCGTTGTTCGGTGGCCCTATAAATGCCGTCTTCCTATCCTCAGTAATTCCCGTGAAGAATTCGCGCATTTCCAATTCCACTGGAATATCAGCTGGTCCTAAGACTTGCACCTTAGGGAAATCATTACGAAATATGTCCTGTTCGAGAGTTGACTTAAACCATGGCGATGAGTGATTTATGGTTGTTGATAATCTCCAGGAGATCAGGGTGATAATATTTGAAACAGCGAGAAAGATTATCAGTAACAATGGGGCAATTTTCGTATTTCCGCAGCAGCGTCGTGTATTTTGCCACCGTGTCCGCAGTCTGTTTGTGTCCCTCACTCCAATATCTTCATCTTGGAACGGGCGCTCATCGCTTCTCTGGTCGACCGGCAGGTATCCATTGGTGAACATGGTGGTGAACATGGTGGTAATACACGCTTTTCAGTCAGTAGTCCTTCGAAAGGTGACATTTGGGGAAGGAAGCTGGAGCGAGTATTTGGATTGAGATATTCATCTCCTCACGAATATCTCTTAGACCCTTGCCATCATCCTGGTACATGAGACATGCGACATGCATAGCCTATGCGGTTTATATCTGCTTAGTAACCGAAATTTTTCTACCAAAATGCGAGACAAGCATTGCAATATTCTTGACCCTCCCTTGCACCAGCTGTAGACAATCAGGTGGCAGTATCTTAACATGCCATATCTTGAGTTCTGTTTCATTTTTTCTGCGGCAGCCAATGACAACATAGCGCCAGCATACTAGGAAAACAGGCAAATGGTTTCATGTTCTTTTTCGAAGCGGACTCCAAAGTAGTTATGAAGTACTCCAGCGGCATTTCAGTGTGCTGCACCATCTTATTGTCTTAATGAATAGGCATGATATCTTTGAATAGCTTCTCATAAGCTGGAATTAGATAGTCGTCGCCCACTCTACTTCACCAAATTAGTCCCAATTTACTCCCCTCAAGCTTTGATGTATACTTCTTGATCCGCGCTATATCCAAATCTGCTGATCTTCTATTCTTCTTCTCATGTCTTTCAACAGCTCGCAGCAGGGGTATCGTGTCTTGACAGACAAGGATGCCGATTTTGCCTTCGCCATAGATGATCAGATTAAGGCACATTGCTCTCCAACCCATGCAGCTGAAAAGTGTGAAGATGGGGGCACCAATAAGCTGTACTTGCCGAAAAATAAGGGTGAGAAGACATCAGGTCTAGGTCGTCACATATTTAGGTTACTAAGTCAGTCCGTCCAGAGCCTCTTCGAATGTATCGTGCACTTTCGGTCAGTCTCTTGATCACGCACATATTTACAGTTTCGCTCTTGTTTTGGATTGCCCATCTCTATAAAAACAATATTTCTTCCGGATGTGAATATGAGAAGCCCAGCGTCGAGATTAAAGGCATTGCGGAGATTCCCGTAGAGATGGAGATGCGCCAGTTTCATACCGGTGTTCGCTATGGAGATGTAACACCCTTTATGGGTGGTTGGAACAATGCCACAAATCATGCTTGGGAATCTATCTTGGACGGTCAGCCTTTCCTCTGTAATCACCTCGAGATCTAAAATCACAAAGGCTAATACACTCCAGCTGGCCTTATCAAACTCACTCCAGATCAAGCATCAAAGCTGCCTCACAAAACGGCGAAAAACCCTCACGATCCTTCCACTTATGTAGGCATACTAGAAGTGTTCCATCAGCTTCACTGCTTGGTAAGTCTACTATATCTACTACATCTACCTAAAAGTCTATGACGTTCTATGAGCCCTGTATTAATTATCTCAGAACTATATTCGCCGTGGATATTATAACACGGAACAAAGAGATATTTACCCAGAACCAGGAAAAGTGTCGACACACGCAGGTAATAACAGCTGAGACTCATATATATTGTATATGCGAATAACGAATGGGCGCTATAGATCATTGTTTCGACTTTCTCCGCCAAAATCTCATGTGTTGGTCGGATACAGATATTGCACCGATTAGTTGGTCTTCTCAAGAGAAAGATTATGTGCCTGAGTATGACCCCTTCAAGAGATGTACAAATTTTGATCAAATTCATCTCTGGGCCAAGCAGAAAGATAACTGGGTACCAAATTAAGGCAGACTTTATCGATTGAGGACAGAATATATCCTGATAGTATAAATTGTTTTGAATAACCTGAACGATCCATTTGTGATCGCAAACACGCTGTTGCATCTTTCGGGAATGGCCTCTTCCCACGCCCCTCCATCGCTGCGTTAAGTAATTAAAGACTAAAAAAACTTCATAAGCTTTAAGTAAAGGTAATAATCTCCTTAAGAATTATATAAAAAAAGACTTGAAAGAAAGAAGGAAAAAGGAGGTTAAAGATAAATATAATCACCTTTAATACTTTAACTATACACAAGCTACTAATTGGCTGCGCACTCGCCTCTTTATACTTTCTCGCTCTCTTCTACATTCCCATCTCTGACATCTAGGGATTATCGACGTACTTGCTAGACCTAGTACATCATTAAGTCTTAAAAACACCACATCTCATCAGATTCTTCTTGCAAACGCCTATCTCCAGCCAAAATGAAGTTCTTAAATAGTTATCATTGCCATTTCCGCCGTCTTCGCCTCTGCTAAAGGCTTTAGTGTCCTTGAAGGATTACCTCTCCGTAACGGGCAATGCAAGTGCAAGGCCGGTCAATCCGTTCAGATTGCGAAAGGCTTATAATGTAAAAAAGATGCCACTTGTTCAACGACCTGCCTCGAGCTCAATCGGTGATTACTGATTGGTTAACACCAAGTCACGTGATTTTGCCCGGTTAGCTCAATCGGTAGAGCGTGAGACTCTTAGCAGACACACGTTCTGACATCTCAAGGTTGCGGGTTCGACCCCCGCATTGGGCTATTCCTATAATAAGTCATCGGTCGAGATATGAGGTGGTAATTTTTTTATATTTTGTATTTATGTATTTTAATTTCTTTCTTTCACTATTCATCAACTGTAGCTACAATCTCATCCCATCCATCACCTAAATAGGATGATAAACTGGCGTGCTAAACTAGTCCTCCTCCACAGCGCCTAGTAGCGCTATTGAGTGTCACTTTTATTCATCCCTTACGCTTCCATTATCCTGTAATATTTTCAGACAATTTTTTGGTACTTCGCATGATATTCCTGACATCCGCACCAGGTGCACCATCAAGCCATCCTGGAAATTGCGGAGGGTTAAATCTGGTAACATTTAGGGCCTGTGTCGATTTCTTCCATTCCCGCCTTGTACATATGTTTAAACGCTCCCCATGTTTAATTAGAAAAGTAATAGCAAACGGATTATTGCGGCAATAACCACAACTTTGGAGTTCTCTCACTCAACAGTCAAGCGGTGTCAGCTTCCTCCAAGTCATTTCATTAGGATTGGTGCCCTTCTCCAGAAGATATTTTGTAATCTCATAATGCCTAGAGACATGAATAGCTTAGATAGTACTTTCTATTCCATGATATACCATCAATTCCCTAAAAGCAGTGCCCTCATAAATTTCGGGATAGTTGTCCACGGGACCGTAAAATTGAACCTCGGTTCAAAGAAGGTATCTATTCCCCTCTGACAGAAGGATACCGCAGACTTTGTATTCATTTCTGTTTCCACGGCCTCTGCGAATGCATTGCAATGTAACTGATCCATCATCAGCAGAAAGCCCAAGTGGCTTGAATGGATCTAAAATCCTTGAGCAACCATATCTTGAAGCGTATTCAAAGCGCTGACTGTATCAATTCTTCCTGATTGAATCATATGTAAGAAGATTGAAAGGGTTAGCGGAGTTCTAGTAGGATAAACTCCATTATCATACTTCAGAGCGTCCTTTAAACGCAATTTAAGCCCACCAGCTAGAGCAGCCTCAAGTATCGCGTAATACTCATATGCCAAATGCTGTGGAAAAACACTGCCGTGTTGTGGTCCGCTCCAAGTCCCGCCTTTAAAAAGAAGATATGCGCTTTTCCATGTTGTTGATCCTGCTTCCCGTGCGTAATGCAAGAATATCGTGCTCATCGTTACATAAACGCGATGAGGTACATCGCATTGACTCAGTAGGTTGTCTTCCAGAATTTTATACTTCATAAGTATTGAAAACCCATTCTCTTCCACAATCCGATACCTCTCCTCTAGAACGAGATTTCTAAACTCAGGGAGTTGGATGAATTCAACAAGCGTCTGGTGCAGCAGCTGGAACTGATCCAAACGAACAGTTTCAATCAAGCCACCAGAGTGAGCCCTTAGTTTCTCTTTAGAATATTCACTGTTGAGGTATTGTTGTCTAAATGCTCTCAGTTTATAGAAATCGTCGATGTTTTTGATGTTTGCAAAGAGTAAAAAGTCTGACACTTGAAGACATATTGCTTCTATTGACCTGCTGACTGGCTATTCCAAGCAAGCAAAAGGCCTCCTTATAGCCTTAGTGCTAATAAATATTAGATCATTTAAAATGAGCATAATATATTATGGCTTCCGCTTGAATACCAGCCTTTACTACCAGCCGTATAGTATTTACACCACCTTTTACATCGCTACAGGTGCTGTTAACAGACGTCGCTGTAGCTCTGGGTAATCATTTAGGGAGAGTGGTGTTATTTAAGACCCATAACTAACTAAAATGGA
Source organism: Trichoderma polysporum (assembly GCA_030278935.1). NCBI lineage: Eukaryota > Fungi > Ascomycota > Sordariomycetes > Hypocreales > Hypocreaceae > Trichoderma > Trichoderma polysporum. The sequence continues at coordinate 218,098 of JARFTM010000018.1, forward strand.
CGCCACTAAAAACGTTAACAAACAAGGCCCGCGACACCCATTTCGAATTTTATGGCAGTGCTATGCATTACTTATCTTTTTTACTACACTAAGCTGATATATATATATATATACATATAACTATATATCATGCACAGGCATGGGGCATAAGGGGGGTAAGATCTTAGGTTGTTAATATAGTCTAAAAAACTGGATGTCATCTTGTTCTTGAATAGGTATTTGATCCCCCTGTCTGTGCAATAGCACTAATCTCAAATCTTGCTAGTTAGGTAGTGTAATGAAAGCTTGGTAATAATTGATTGGTAAGAAGAGTGTGCTGGGAGATATATTAGCGAAAATGGACTGTGGGACAAATTCCGAAACTCGTCGTAACCCACTGCTGATCAGTTCATTTAGCAGAGAGCTCATATTTATCATCAATCTAAATGCAGACAACAACTTCGTTGCATTTGTAATTTGTTTATAAGCCTTATAGACAAAGTTGTTCTTAAGCTTGAAAACATTCAGACTCCCACTGTAGTTTGGAATCTAAACCACGCCATTGAGAGGTTACTAATTTCCTCATACAAGCACATCTTCAATAAATTTCTTCAATCTATTTAGTTTTGTTTATATCAGATACAATGACTCTCCGAAGCTCTATTTCACGATGGATCTTCATCTCCTTTTTGACATCCACGGCTGTCTTCTCTCAGTCCGTCCCCATTGTTACCTATGCCCCGGTCCCCGCCGAAGCCAAACCCCCATACCTAAATAGCACCACCGGATGGCGTGTTGAAGACTTTGGGAAAGGCGCCTATATGGTCTCTGACAATCTATACAACTCTCTCTTTATTGTCTCGACTGAAGGTGTTATTGTCGTCGATGCTCCTCCGACCATTGGCCACAATATGCTCAATGCCATTGGGAACACGACTAATATCCCAATTACGCACCTTATCTATAGCCATGCTCACGCCGATCATATTGGAGGAGCTTACTTATTTGGGAAGGATGTCAAAAAAATTGCCCATAAAGAAACGAAAAAGATCCTCGAAGATATGCAAGATCCAAAGAGACCAGTCCCAGATATTGTGTTTGAAGACGCATATGAGCTGTGTGTTGGAAACCAAACTGTCCAGCTATCATATAAAGGAGTAAACCACCAACGGGGGAACATCTTTATACATGCTCCTAAGCAAAAAGTTCTAATGCTCGTGGATGTAATCTTCCCTGGATGGGCCCCCTGGGCCCATCTCGGAGAAGCTGAAGATGTCCCTGGAACCCTGAAAGCACACGCCCAAACTCTGGAGTTCGACTTTGATTATTTCCTCGGTGGACACCTCACTCGCTCTGGGCGCAGGAATGATGTGGTCCTTGCAAAAGAATATTTGGATGATCTGAAGACAAACTGCGCCAACGCCATTGCGCTAACAGGGGAAGCCTCTAATAAGACCAATCCCATCTCCTTCAGTGAGATTTCTCCCAAAGTGGAGGAAGCTAACCCTGCTAACGGTTGGGCACAATTTAAGACGATTATTGATGCAGCGGCGTCTTATTGCTCTAACGTCACGAATGAGAAATGGTTAGGAAAGCTGGCAGCAGCAGATGTAACTGGGTTTGAAAATGCAGTTTCAATGGTTCAGTCGCTGAGAATTGACTTTAATGTGCTGGGCCCTTTTGGCGTGCAACCTTGAATATAGCCTCAGCTATATACCCGTTGGTCTAACCTGAGGGGCCTCCCGTCCACTAACTTAAGAGTCTTCGCCTCTAAGTTAGCCCGAAATCCCCGGAAATACCACAAAAATCGATACACTTCAAATTATATATAATTTACAGCCAAATATAGGTCACTTGTTTTATAATAGCTTTGCTTTATATTCATTTTCAATTATAGATATTATATTTATTTAAATTTTACAAGTTTCATCACACAATGAGTAAATAGAGCGTAGTTCTAAACTATAACTAACCCTGATCCTATGTCAACAACTCATTGTTTAAGCTATTTAATGAATGAAATGTGTTCTCCTTATATAGAACATTCCTCTTTATTAGTTGTTTTAAGTTATGTTGCTTTTACACGACTTGATTGCGTTTGGTTGCATCGTCAACCTTGCACGACTTTAATATGATTGGCAGGTGTTGCAGGGCAGCGCCTATTTTAGTCGTACATGCTTGTGTCTTGCCCTAGTCCATGACATGCCGTGGAGGCCCTCATTAGGAAGTGGCATAGAGAAGAGGACCGGCTGCTCCATCGGCAAGCGGTTGCCGAGCCTACATATCGCTATAATACAGCGCATATATTGTTGCTGATAAATATTTCTCAAGTACCCCGAGTTGCTAGAAGTACTGCGTGCCTTTTTTCTTTTGGTTTCGAAATGCTCCTCCCCTATAGTGAACCACCTTTTAGAACGGGATGTTGACGCTAAACCTCAAGTATATAGCGTCAATTAATCGGACTTGAAGCCAACAGCTCTGTATCAGAATGCACGTACATTGCCTCTGTCCTTGCGAGATTTTAATGTCTCTAGGAGCTGGCCCGCTGCGTCATCTTAAGGCTGAGCGGGTGCATTGAGACCAGGATAGAGCCATGAAGCGGCGAGTGCCCAGACGTCGAGTTTTGTTGCATCTAAACCTAATTCTAGGTTGCTGCCTAGCCAGACTTCCAGTGCGACAGAAAATTCGAAAAGAAAGCGATATGGACCGAACTGAAGATAACTTTCCCTCCGCCGCAGAATATAAGAGTCGTGCTTGCTACCTGGTTCCCCATATATTGTTACATCCTGATTGTTCATGTCGCCTTGCTCGTAGATGATAGGTTTGTTAGACCGTGATCTGAGGACCAGGGATCCTGACCGTGAATGGAGAGATACAACGGCATGAACATGCTTAATGGATGCACGCGCTGCCTTGAAACTGGGAGTCGGTGATGCCGCTTTGCGGGCAGAGGAGACTATCTGGGGCGAAAGACTCTAATCCGGCCTTAACGGTGTTCGGAGACGGACCAGCGCCGATGCTCCATTTGAAGGGGATTTCGGGATGGCGAGGGTTGGTTGAGAGAATGGATAAGTGATAGCCAATTGTATTTTCGTCGCTTTTGAGCGTCAGTGGCGATGATTCATGCTGAATCTCCGAAAGAAGATGGATGGCAGCCTCGTTGGCAGCGGAGGGGACAAAGTAGTTCATATCCGACATCAACGCCATAGGAAGGAGAGCGCTGCAAACGGCATGAAAAGTACCAAATTGAGATATACCATAAGTGTAAGATGTATCAGATAATAAAATAGCATATACTGTATATGATACAGAGCACTACTGTCTATTTATTACACTTAGTACTACTATATTTATACATAGTTAGATCATTCATCATCTTTTAATACTAGGTAAGCCGGACACCCCCGCGTTCCTGCGTTGGGCGGTCAACGCTTAATCATGTATCGCCTGGTAGGTCCAAGCAACCATTTACTGAATTAATATTGATATCGTCAACGCCATAAATCGAAATAGGAAATAGACAAACTTCACGTCTATAACTACCTCTTAGATTTCACTCATATCGAACCATGGCTAAACGAAAGGGCAACGAGGACCCGGCTTCACCGCGGAAGAGGACCAAGTTGCACCAGCCTCCCAACTTTGCTCGATTCTCAGACGACACACCAAGCTTCTACATCAGCAAAGGGGTCGCCTTTGCTGCGTGCGAAACGCAAGATGACCGAAAGCCCATCTCCAGAACCGGGGGCGAAACGAGTTAGGACGCAGAGTCCAACCAGCTCCGCCACATCATGTAGAAGTATAGAGCCATGGCCCAGGCCTCCGTCGTAGTCGGGTGAAGAAGAAGAGAAGGAGGAAGTTGTGGACGAGTTCTTGCGGGACTTTGAGAGATCAGCTTTGATATCATGAATGACCAAAGCTCAACATGCGGCATTCCATCCGATTACGGAGACGAATCCGAGGTTGAGGGCGGCTACAGGTCCGAACACCGACGCCGACGAGACCCTCTGCTAAGCCCTGAACTTTCTGACAGCGACAATGTGCCGGCGACGGTTCATTCTGTTGCGACTCAGGCGGTCCCGAGATCGCCGTCTCCTCCATCACAAGGTGCATCTCCATCTTTTGCCGTCCCGCCCCAACGCGAAAAGAGCCCCCATCGGGAAAAGAGCCCTCAGAGACAGCCAGAACCACGTAAGAAACACAAGGACACAAATGGTCAATGATAATCACGGAAATCCAGGCCTCTTCTTCGAGTTGTAGAGGAGATTTTGTGGTCAAAGCGGTCGTCAAGACAAGATCGTGCATCCCGATTATGGTGCCTGGGATATGATGGTGTGCCATGCTTGGCGACACCCAAGAGGTGAGAAAGAACTACACGTTTCGAGCCTAGGGAATTGGTGGCAATCTAAGTGCAAGTCGAACTGGAAGACATACCCGTTAACCTGGTAGGGCCGGGGGCAGCGGGCAGCCTCTTTTTTCCCTCTCGATGTTGCCGATTGCTGGCAGCTACGCTTTGATGTACAGACATGTATCACATCTTTGTAGACATGGCCGTTAATCTGACAGGGTCGGAGGCAGAGAAGTAGTCTTGAGGCGTGCATATTTGGTATTGTAGAGTGGCTGTTGGTTCCAAAGACATGGTTGTTATCCTAGTAGGGCTAGGTGCAGTAGCGAAGTCTCTTGGATAGCTCAAGATTGCAGAATTCCTCAGCCTGATACACAGCAAAAAGTAATGGATGGTGGAGTTTGCGGCCAAGTAATTTTATATTTTATGATATCCTAGAATGAGTATACAATGTATACATACGTACATATATATATATATCGTCAATCGATGAGCAAGCAAGCACTACATACAGGTGCTGAGATCAAATCGAAGAGTTGTGACGATCTTGGATGATTGGCGATGGTTTTTGTCTCCATTGCCAATTGATCTATGAGAAAGCAGGAAAGAAAACCCATTCTAGAGAGCAAACAGTAGGTGCATGGCGTAGCAAGTCTTTAGTTTTGGACTGGCCCCAAAGACCATTTAAATCATCAAGATGGCACTAATTTGCGAAGAAGACGAGGAGAAAAAAAATGGTCACCCACGCATCATTAAGCATGTCCATGGGTGGTATGCATTCAGCTTTCAAGTAGTATTTATACTTTATACATGCAAGGACACGGGGCCACTAATTTGCAGTTTCGCAATTAGTAGTATGCTTCTCAAGCACTCTCCTACTGCCCCCTTAATATTCTCCTCGAGCCAGGTTTCTAACCGCTCCATCCTCTTAGTTGCCTCGTTATCTAATCCATCCAACGCTCTATCAACGTCGTCCTGGAGATGGTCTTGTAAGGCCTCTGATTCAATCTTTTAGTCCGTTATATGATCATCAATCTGCGTGCCAATCTCTGCCAGTATCTCCGTCCTCTTTTCTGTTCCATACCGACACGGGCTACGGCTGCGGCTACGGCGGGCATCTAGAGCTTGCAAGACCTTTTCTTCAAACTGCCTGATGCTGTTCACACCACGCGGCTCTTCGTACCATTAAGGCTGTTAATGGACGACACATTCTTGCACTTTTGCTGTTTCTATTGGCCAACTCTCTCATCATGGCTCTTGATGTGGGCAACATGCCCAGTTTTACTCAACGATCCGGACTTCTTTCTGTATTTAATACGGTGCCACTGTTCCTAGGAGGGCATATAAGTGAGTGTGATAGCAGATCGAGTCGCATTAGCTTAATATACTTAAGGGTGCATTAATGGCTTGGTAGAATCGCTATTCTTAAAGGCATTGTTTACACTATTGCGGCAACTGCAACTCACAATCCTAATTAGCAGCCTAGATCTGATCTTGCTGGTTTAATTATAAGTAAACTAAAAAATTATTTTAAGCATAAAGGTCAATACCTACCTACAGGCCACCAGCGCTTTCTCAGCATTTCTCATATCAGGATTTTTGCGCTGGTGGTTTTATAAAGTGTTTATTAATTTATACTTAATGCTTGTTGTAGTGGTAGCGGCTGCTAATTATCTTCATAAGAAAAATAACATCATATTACTAACAGGCTACTTACTTCTATAATAGCCACTTAATATTAGCCTCTCTGCTAAGATATAATTATAGTATAGAGGAAGAATAAGGTCAAGCATTATTAACTAACTTAAAGGTTAAATTACTAGACTTAAAAGCTTGCTTTAAAGAATACATCTAAAATTACATTAATAATTCGATAGCGGCGAGCTGTGAGCCTCATTGCCTCGCTTCCTTTGGTACAAGATTGGTTCCTACGGTTTCGCTTTTATCCATCGGTTAATAAAGGCCATGTGACTACACTTTTCATCCAGTTACAGGCTGAGCTTGGTGTTACACGGCCTCTCGATACAATCCAACCACCCACCTTATCTCTTTAGTAGGTACCTGAAGGATAAGGCCGCTTTTATACGTACCTACCCGCACAGGTGGCCTTTGTCAGCGGCGTAATACTCCGTGAAGACACTACGGTGCATGTGGTTAATATTAAGTAACTACAGCTAGAATGATTACAACAAATCTACGAACATAGTATGCATGGGGAGAACAGATAGCAGAACTATAGTTCTATTAATTTTAGATATAATACTGCTGCTGCTTCTACTTTAAAAAATAACGCCATCTAAATAAGGAAGGTACAAAATAAACATATATTAACTCTAATCCTACAACACTATATTCCACAATCCTACTTGCCACAGTTTGCCAATAAGACGGTTACCGCAGAGCACCCTTTTACTAATGGTATCACAAAGTGAATAGAGCCTTGTTTTTCATTGTTATCAGCAGTTCCTATTGGTATGTTGGCATATGTACGGATTCACCTAACGCAACAATACATAGTATAAACATATATTGTTGAGGCATTTACTTCAATATGGATAGTGTTCTTGACGAATATAAAATGAAGATTGATAGCTCTGCTTTTAGAGCTACCTTTCGGGCAAGCTTTACTCATATTATTCGCTACTATCAGATTAGCAAGCTGGGCTACTACTTTATTATTATAAGCTCTTCTTGCTTTGGAAAGAACTCTCCATTCTTCATCAAATCAACATGGTCGCTTATTTCTTTAAGACTGTCATTATAATGACAGGGCTCATTGCCTCCATAATCGCGGCTCCAGCACCGGAACTGGAGGATAAAGCCACCAAGTCTGCAGCATTCGACTTCGACTTCAATCATCTACTAGAACCAGCAGAATTAGATGCAGCACTCGCTAAATACAAGCCAGAAGAGGTAGGTTTTGCACAAACTTCTATCAACACTACGAACGCAAGCCCTCTCTCCGCCAGAACCCCGCAAGGCTTCTGTGGTGACTCTAGCTTCGTATGCGCGACTAGCGGCGGTTCTCCGCTTATACTCGATTGCTTTTACATGTATAACGTCTTGATGTCAAGGGACGAAGAGTGGGATCTTTCCGCTGGCGCTTCTCGAACTATGGCTTGGGTCGGAACGTGTTGTTTCGAGGCCACTAACCGCTTTTTTTGGGATATTGCCTATATTGGTGGCTTGGATATCGCCGACCTTACACGCGATTCCATCAATACGTGCAGGTCGGGCGATTATGTGGGCGCTTCAGGCACGATGACTTGTCCAGCAAGGGTTGTTTCCGACCAATGCATTGTAAGATTTACACACCTTGATTTACACACCTTGCTATATATCCTCATAAGCTTCTAACTTTTTTGCTTTTTAGACTACCTGGAGTATTTACCATTGTTAGATTTTACAGTTTCTCCTGAAGCAGAAAAGTAAACATTCAGATCTGGCTCGTCTTAGGGATCTCATGGAAAGGCATCAGGTGGAGAGTACTTCGAATCTTTGGAGCGGCGGCCCAAATCAACGTTGGTAGCCTGAAATAGCTGCAAGCTGTTGTTACCCACTTCTAACACAGTCAAAAGCCGTTCCACCTTGCAGCTTATAAAAACAGCACGCCTAAGTAAATAAATATGTTTCACCATCTTGTGTATTGACGCCAGTGACTTGAGTGCATAATGAGCAATACTACTGTTAAAGCATGACAAGCTCGATCCATTACTGGGGCGGCAAGACCCCCCACGCTCTCATAATAAGGCTTGAAGCAAGGCCGCCATGAGGCTAATTTACTCGTAATTCAAGTTTACTGCTCGCAGGTGTCCCACACCGGAAAGGTTACGCGAGATCGTCCGGCAAATCAAAACGTAGTGTTCTTTGCTGAGATAGAAATCAGCCCACACTCGGCACCAACGCCTTCCTATTGTAGCCTAGAAAGAAATAGTCTTCAGAGCCAATTGAAGATCCAGCAAAGACTGTTGCCTACAAGTGACTGACTTACAAGTAGTAGAGCCCCAAGCTTAGCACTAGGCGTGTTTCTATTTTGGAGGGGAGGCATTCCCTAGGAGCGCTATCGCTAGTAGCTTAGAGCACTTAAATCATACCAGTGTCGGCGTAGCTGATCATGGAGATTGATGATGATTTCAGTTACTCTGCGAAAGGTTAATAAGATCAAATGATGGCGCCTCACTTATCTTGCCCGTTTGTGTAGTCGTGTCACTCGATTGCTTTACTGAAGAGATAAAAGTCAAGTCTATTGCGACCTAAAAGCAGTAAAAGCGTCCCATCGTTTCACATGCTTGCATTCTGTAGAGTCTTCCTATAGCCGTCTGTTTTTGGCATGATGTGTATTCTCCCTAACTATGCCTTCCCACCATTCCAGTCGCTTATTCAATTTCCCTTCCATCCAAGCCTATTTACCTGTGTAGACTTCCTTGCCAAAGGCTTTTAAAAACTGTATCATAGATAGATAATTCATGCCTGTTGTACATTCGTCAAATCGGGTTGTAGTATTCTGAGTTGTATCGGTATGGGCTGTGGCCTGCAGCCAAGGCATGCGAGATTTCGTGTTTATGCTGCTGAACGCAGCGTTCTAGGCCGTCAAGACGGCGCTCCATGCCATCGAAATAACATTCGATATTATTAAAATGGGATTGGAGATCTTGCAGGAGGAACAGCACGTGAGTTGTAAAAGAGCAGTCGTCGTCCTCGCCATCTTCCTCTTCGTCGTCGTGATCGAAATCGGGTTGTTGGAGTTCATCTAGTATGAGTCAGTTGGGGCATACGGGCCAAAAGCGACAAGAGTTAGAGTGCTTACGGGAAACCTGACAAGAATCCGGCACAGGGCCGGCATATGGAGGCGGGTCTGTTTCGATTTGTGCGGTCACCGGCTTCACATTGATAATCTCGCCTCCATTGCCGGCATACAGCGTGGCAAGGCTTGCGCGCTGGCGATCCGTACAAGGACGATTCTGAGTGCACGTGGGCGAAAAAATAGACTCCAGCAACCTCAGGTCGTCCGGTTTCGATGTGGTGACGCTGGAGCTGTTGAGGTGGACAATGAAGTCGGTGGCGCTAGCGAGATCCTGAATCAAATCCAGCTGGGCTTTTGTTTTTTCCCTGGACTCTAGAGGGCGATCCTTGGGTACAACAAGATGAGGTCTTTCGGTCAAAGAGAAATGCAGCGCGTAGTGGCTAGGCTTGCGAGATTTCGATTTCGAGCGTCTCGCGGTACGAAAGATTTCATAGGCAATTGCCTGGATCTTCTCCGGGTGTATAAACAAATAAACAGCCTGTTTGTTGCTCTTTCCCTTATTGCCTCTTCGAATGATGTAGCTATAGAGCTTGAATATAGCGGTATTGGTGGAGGTATTGACGTATAGGTCCAGAGATATATCACAGATCTGTTGCGCTTGACCATTGGCACTCTTCCAAGTCACTCTGTTGTTTCGGTAAGAAGCATCAATTATCGAGGTGGTTTCATTGGTTTCACTACGGCTAGATGCGGTCGACATCCCAGCATCGCCTCGCCGAAGGCTATTGTTATCATGTTCATTGCTGTCGTTGAACCTGTCATCATGAATAACACCTTGGGTGAAGTAGGATTGCCTGGGATTGAGATTTGTTAGCAATTTAGATGTCAATGGGGAAACCAGACTTGACGTTAATATTCAGTCCACCTGATATTGGCCAAATCGTAAAAATGAAAGAGTAAAAGTGTAATAAAAAGTCCCCCCCGCTCATCACACGATGGACATTGCTGCGGACAATGTACTGGTAACGGAGGTAGACAAGAAGAGCAACCAACGCTTATGCCTTTTGGCACAATACAATAAGCTGCTCCTCGCCGTCCACGGCCAACAAGATCCCGATCCTTTCAATAGACTCGTTCCTCATGAGTAACGGAGCACATTGAGTAGCAAGGCATCGGCATTTCTCGATCTTGTTTCACAGGCAACAGTCTCCGAGCAACACCATGGCGGAGAGCGGGACAGCCATCCACGCAGAGGCAGCCTGGTGGAATTGCACAAGGACTATTTCACTAACCCGGGCGAGGGAGAAGGGCGTGTTAGGTCGGCATCTTTGTCATTGATTATATTGTCTGGAGTGGTCCCGTTACCCATAGCGAAATATATGGGACAGTGGAGAGAGAAGTGAGGATTACGCAGTAGATAATACGGGAGTGCTAAAGGGGGAAAATGCTGCCACGCGGCTCTGATCCGTTCGGACTCTACGTACTTGTAGGGGAACAGAAGGTCACATATTTTGAGCTGGCCAATGAAAAGCTTCGAATCCCTACCGAATCTTACCTAATATCTACGTGCTAGTTTAGCCGATTCTTGCTGAAGATTTGATGCTTTTTAATTCGCCAGGGATCATCGCGTGACTTTGTTATACGAAACCCCTTAGTCGTACATGTTTGGGCCGGTAGTTGGAAGCACACAGAGGGAGAACAATCAATTCAGAAACAGGCTGTTATTTTGGTCTCTGTATTGAGGTAGTACTTGAATCCAATTTTGTTATTTTCTCTTCTGCGGACTATTGATTCTTCCATGCCGAGTCTTCTTTGTCCTTTTTCTTTTTGCCCAACTCACACAATTGCCATTGAGTTAATACTTGCTTCGTAGATTGCTCTCTGAAGAGCGAGGGGGAGAATGCGCTAATTGTTTGTCTGCATCCGCCTCGGTTCTGAACTAATTAACCTATTCAAGATATCGTACACCACGTTTTATCCACTTATGGTTAATCTACTAAAAGGCAGAAGACAAGGAAGAATACAAGATGAAGTCTTTCTTTTATGGATAGGCAGTTTAGTTACCTCACTTAGTATTCTTTAGGTCTTGACTTGGACCTTTGCTAAGAAATCAGCTGGTGCCAGTAATTGACTCAGACGGACCTGTTCGCCGAGCCAATGATGAGGACCGCGGCGCTGTGCCGGTGGGGGCCTGTCAATAGCGGAGCCTCTAATGTGGTCCAGATCGAAGCCATTTATTCCATTGTTCTCATCCCTTGACCCGTCAAGATGAAAGTCAGCGAACACGTTTCGCACAGCGCTGCCAAATATAACGCATTTCTAATCCAATTTCTCTACTTACCGACGTCCAATACATGATTGTAATTCCCACTGTTGATGCTTCGTCTCTTTGTAACCTCGAAAGATAAAATATCCAGCTATATGGAGTGCACGACTCTTTCGTTTGCCAACATGTCCTGCAACGGACCGATGACTGAGTGAAATAGTGTACTCCATAGCCAAACCACAACCCACGCCAACTAAACGGGGCGCTCTCTAAACCAAGTTAGAGCTGATCCGACAAGATCTGTGTCCACCATAAGCTAGTGCTTCTACTAAAATACTAGCAGTAGCACTGAGTTTTTTTGGTTCCGAGGAAAGACGGGTAGATCTTGAGATCTGAATCCACCGCATTTGCGGAGTATTGCCAAGTAATTATGGTGCTGACGCCTCTAATCGAGATAAAGGGCCTGAGATGACTCAGCATAGATGGGCATTGTCGCTGCGCGGGGCAGAAAAAAAGATGCAGAGGAGAGTTCATTCAATTGCTGCTGGTTCAGTTACATTTGCTATAATCGCGCAACTGCCTAGAACTGTTGGAGGAATCTATGAAATGTAGATTTATACAGCGATGACTGAGAATCTCATAATCCTAAAAAGGACTTCTGGTGTCTCTTAAGACTTCAGTGTGGTTTTTCCCAGCCTAACAAAAAGAAGAAGAAGAAGAAAAACAGGTCGCCTACGATGATTTCCTCCCTTGTCTCATGGGTCACTCTAAGCTACGGCTGGCAATCTGGAAAACAAGACCAGACGAGACCAGAAACCGCGCACATCATCAACTTTCCGAGTAATAACTGCCATATAGGTAGACAAAAGTTACAGATGCAAGTACAGGTTACACCAGCTTGCGAACATGTTTCTGGCACAACGCTGTTAATCTGAATCATTTCTGACCCAATTTCTCTTGCGTTGCATCTTTCTTCGTATTCATATCTTTATGAAAATGAATAAATAAAAAAACATTAGCTACTCGTGGGTGATGTACAGACTTGTTCTATTAGCCAACCAACGATCAGAGATAACATTACTCATGTTTTTTCTTGTTTTCTTCTTCTTTGTATGTTTTCTTTTCTTTTTTTTTCATCTTTTACATAATAACAAAGCAAAGCAGCCCAAAAGTGACCAAATACAATCGGGTATTCCCTTGTACTTGATACGCATTGGCTAGAGCAAATTTTCCGCATCACTCGCCACCGTTGGCAATAAGGCTCAGATAACACGCCATATTAGCAATGAAATCAAGATAATGACGCAAAATAAAGGATAATCCCGGTCATTAAACCCAGCCGATATACATTAGCATGCGTTTCAAGAACAATCTGGGCCTCAGCCTCACTCTGCCCCCAACACCAGCCATTGGTGCCCGCTCGGGGGTTGGAAAGATAAGGAAATGCTAAGCCACGAGTTGTGCAGGTCTAACCGACCAGGCCACCAATCCAGCTCTAGGTCGGCTTCACCGGTAATTAAAGGCTGCATTTTGCTATGCCTTATCAGGCGCGGCATGCAATGCATCAAGGTACGCCAAGACACAAGGCCACCGTCATATACAAAAGATGAAGGGCGGTGAATTCAGGTACGAAGGCCCAACAAGACTCTAGTATTTTTTTGTTACCTATACCTGGACTGTATCATGATAGAGGCAAAACATTCCATTGTGCTTGTTCTCACAGGCGTCTGAACAAGAAAGCAACTTCACTCGCTCTGTGTGGCCAATTCTGCTGCTACAAGCCAGCAAAAGAGTCAAGTTCATAGAAGTGGAGAAGTATATAAGTGATTGTAGCTTTGTATCGATTGCTGCTGGTGACGTGTAAAATCATGCAATGCGAACCAATCCTCAGTTGCCACACGACTGATTCCATCACCGGTCACATTAGGTCGTGCTTAACCGAGCAGTGCATGCAACTGTGTATATGTGATGTGCGTAACTCATTGGCCGTGGCGCCTTAACGCTTGATCATAAACCCTCTCACATCTGAGTTGTTGGCTGAGTTCTTCTTTTACTTGATGGACATTGAGATGGCTCGGAAGGAACTGGGAGATTAATATGTTCTTCTATCCCCCGAATTCCAGCCATTGATCAATGATCAAAGAATCTAAAAGCTGTAGACTGCCATACCAAATTCCTCAGTTACTTTACCGAGAAAGAAATACCAGCCTTCTGTTTCTCTTTACTCAGAAACTACATAAACATAACTCTATTCAATTGCAACAATGCGTTTTGTCATCACCCCTCAGCAAGTCGACGAGGCTCGTCTTAAGGCCAATGACGGCACTTCAAGCTTAGCCTCTTTTATAGAGGAATGCTATGGCCCAGTTAATCTGCCAGAAGAGGTGTCGGCTCGAGATGGAATGTATATTCGAGCCTTTTTCAATTGGTTTCGCCTTGTGCATCTCATTGGCGGCGGGCACGGATATCTCCTAGACAAGAACCAACGACGCGCATATCACATGCTGCTTGATTGGTGGACGGCAACATATCATGGCCCCGAGTCCTGTATTATGTTCCTCCTTTCTAGTTTGGCGCATGTCATCTTCCGTGTGACCATTTTGCACGATAGAGATCGCAGCAAATATCATTATGTATCAGACAATGGCGGTAGATCTTACACTGTGATAAAAAAGTCCCAGTTCAGCGTCGAATTTTGGGAAGAGGAGAAATATTCTCACTCCACTGTCACAGAACTTGAGCAATGTGTCTCGCATTATCTTCAGTTCTTGGGTAAGCGTCATGATGTCATTTTTGACACTGTCGGTAAACTTCAAGCCCATGAGTTTAGACAAGATAGCTTGGATCCGAGTAAAGTCTCTGATTACGACCGAATTATGTGGCGTCTCTTCGTATCGCATTTCTGTGCCAACGAGGCCCAGGGGCATAGCAATGCAGACCGCCAGGGCCTCATTGCGATTGGGGAAGCGAATTATCGGGACACAGAATTTCTGGTGATGAGAAATACTGAGCTGGGAAGACTTCCCCAGTTAGCAGATGATTCACTGAAGCTCTACATCCTTAAGGCTCCAGAGGTTCAGCTAACACCTCAAAATACGGCAGAGGATATGGAGATTTGTGTGTCCGAAGCATCAAACTTTGAATGGCCTCGGATACTGGAGCAAGGCTTACTCGCTGAGGTTTGCCCTCCACAGGATAGAGCAGGGGATGCCTTTAGCAATTGGCCCCAATATCTTTGGCATCGTTCAGATGCAAAATTGGTTAGGGCCAGGAACCTTGTGATAGCAGACAATCCCCCAGCCTATACCGCAATCAGCCACACTGGCTATCACAAGGACACTGACCGTCAAGATGACACTGACCGTCAAGATGACACTGACCGCCTAAGCTATATGGTTCCAAATGGCTGGGAGTTCCCTGTCCCGTTGAGTGACAAGTTCGATGTCGAGAATCTACCAGAAGACTTAAAGCAACTTGGAGAAGCAATCGAGACTGAGTATGTGTGGATGGATCTCTTGTGCCTGCCTCAGTGTGAGGAAAACGACGAGCAGGACGAGAATGGAGAGCATTACCTGCTCAAGTTGACGGAGATTTCGCGGCAATCAGCCATTTTCCGCAGCGCGGCGCGAGTGATTGAGTGGCCTCAGGATTCGTGAACTGATGGACGTTTCTAGCTTGGTGAACGCTATTTAGTGTACTAAGTCCCTTAGAGATTTGTAGGTGCAGAATTAGTCGTAGTAGCAGATCCATAAGAATTGAAATAAAAGTATCTTGTTTTTTTTGTTTGTTATATTACGTTAATGATGATGTGATGCCAATTGCCGCGTTGATGTCCCTGTCACTGTCGTGGATGCTGCCACTCTTACTGCCGCCAGCCGATATGGATAGTCATCCCAGTGGACTTTTTTTCTTCAACATGTTTTTTGTTTGCCTTCGGGCATGACAAAAGCTTGCAATACAAGTGCGGCGAAAATTAATAGAGCAAGGGAACACTCCGCGGAATGGCAGCGACATGTTCCAACACAGACGCACTCTAATAGCCGGTGCGGCTTGGAACTTTCAGAAATTCAGTAGAAGAAAAACAGATTCGGTACGAGAAGCTGCTCCAAGGTTTAAATTTGACATCGTCTTCATACCGTCCTATTTCCTTATTATCTAACTTGCTTAGTGGACGCCAATAATAAAAGAAATGGCAAAAGAATTTCCCCTTCTTCCCTTAATACAACCCGAGACGAAAAGCAAGACAAAAGCAAAATAGCAGCTTAGAAAAAAAAACTTTTCAGAACCAAAACCGTACACCTTGCGCATACGAATCTTTTCAGTGAGCTAGTTTCATTTGTTTTAAGGCGTATGTTGCAAAAGCAGGCCCGGTCAAACATAGCACCGAAAGGTCGGCGTCACAAAGCTTTTGCTTGATGAACAAGTCTTGTTGGGCAAAGAGGCATCGTTTGACAAAGAAGCTTCGTTTTGGATGAAAAGGCTCTTGCTTTACATCAAAGAAAGGTGCTGTAAATGCTATGCTACATAAAACGGTAATTCCAGCACCATGGCTTGACAGTGGGTGGACTGCGTCTTGCATCCGAAATCCTTCCATTGACTCATAGCTCCTTTTGCAACATCCTTCTCGATTCGATTCAACAGTGAGAAGCCTCTTAGAGGGACGATGTGGCCCAACATTCTAACAACAGCTTCTAAAATCATGATCAGAAACCCTGCCCAAGAAATAGTGCCAAGGAGACTAGGGGAGGAGGAGGATGCAAACGATTTCAAACCAAATTTTCTGGCTCATAACATCTTTGACAGCTTACACATGTTTCCGGATGGTACTAACCCACCGCAGCTCGAAAACAGGAGCGTTATTCTTAAAGAATTAGAAAAGTCCAGATCATTTGCATTGTCCTTCTCGGATAATCATATGAGAGAGCTCAAGCGTGCAATGCTGGCTTCGCGCACAGTAAGAGAACTAATCGCGGTTGTTACTTCAGCACTTGAGATAGAAGATGACGGGGATCTTATGTGCCGTGATGTCCCATTTACCAACCTAGATCATCTGACTGATGGTAAGCTTGCGTGTGCCAGGCCCGACGTGTGTCACGGCGCGCGTCCCGAACAAGTCGACCAACTAGTACGCACAAGATTCTCAGGCGCCATTATCCCTTCCAACCGGGAAAATATCCCCATTGCCCCAAACTTCTTTCTCGAGATAGAAGGAATGCATAGACCGCTGCCTCAGCCGCGGATCGAATATGATATAGCGCTTGGTGCAAGGGGCCAGTGGGCTCTTGAGTCAAACGGAGGTTGCGATCCTCATTACTCATACGATAACAAGGCTCGGGCCATTGGCTGTCATTTCTCTCATCATGGGTGTCTGGTCTTCTATGTCGCTCATGTAACACCGCCATCCGCCCCTGGCGGCCAGCCTAGCTTTGTCACGACCAAGGTTAAATGTTTTGACATGTACGGCCGGAGATTCCTAGAAGGAGTCGCTGCATACCAGAACGCCAAGGCCTGGGCTAAGCGACAAAGGGACCAGGCAATCAAGCAGGCCAATGAGAGGGTCAAAATCCGAGGAGGAGGAGAGATCAGCTGGTGAATCAGAGAGCCAAAATAATATTGGACTTGTCACTATTACTTGTGGCTAATCAAGGAGGCATTGGTGTTGGCGTTTATAATGTTTTGGTGTTTCCAAACACGGGCTTACAAGGCGGTAGAAGGGAGGGCGTACCATAGGTGTTTTTTTTGTGGTTTTATTTAGAAATATTTTTAATTGAGTGCCGCTTCCAATCTGCAATGGCGTATAAGAGAGCGAGAATGTAGGGGTCATGGTGAGGATTGGCAGGCGAGAATTTATACGCATCCACTGTAAAGTACAATGAACTTTACAGTGGATGGACAAGGCCGTTATAGAAGCGCTTGTTAGAGGATGATGAAGGCTATTCTAGCTGATCTATGGCGATTTAATTATTGCCGATATGTCGTCGATCCATCTTCTAGTATATATTCCTAGCCACGATCAACCGTAAGATGCTTGTAGTATCTAGAATACAAAAGACTTTTTATTTCCTCGGAGAGCCAGACATTGCCAGGTCCAGGAAATCAGTCATCCATTCCCTAAACACCGTCCCTGACCATTTTACTAGCTCATGTAAGACAGCCACGACGGTATACAAGCCCATAATACTCTTGGTATCACCAATTGACATATCACCCACCACATCCTAGAAGTAAGCAAATTCCCACCGCCACTCGTACGAGGAATGAATGTAGACGCAATTTGGGCAGTCGGAATGTACTCTTTAACGATTCCAGGATATCGCGACACAACGAGGTCTAATAACGGACCATGGACCTCCATATTCCAGGCACTCTCAGATCTGCCAAGGCGCAGACTATCTTGAGCAGCCGATTCAATATTTTTAAGAGCCCGCAGCTCATCGAGAGCGCCAAGCCTTGGCAAAAACGGGCAGTCCCTATTACCGTCCTCCTCATTAGGCTCTGGTCTTGTATAGGAGTCTGGAGAACACGCAGGCTCTGCGTTCGTTCTACCTGACCAGTTGATTGTTGACTTGGAGAAGAATACGAAGTTATGGATGGCGATCACAATAGGGCGGGGGGCTGGGAGAGACTAGGTGGCAGGGACAAAGCATCGATAGAGCTATGAGACGTTGGTGTTTGATCTACATCATTGTCTGACCTCGTATTTCTTCTTTCCAAGGAACTCTCGAAGTCATCGTCGTCACTTTGGCCGATTTGACGTCGTTTTGGAGATGCCCGTCGCATGTTCTGTCTTGACTCTGGAGGCGTTGGCGGGTTTGGAGGCAGAGGTAAAAGGTAAGTTCTCGATATTTGGGCTGCTGGAAATACACCTGAATACGCCTGTCATTTTGGATACCGCTCACCCACAAAGCGGTTCGCTTCAGCCGCTCTCTATAACCATCTATTTGCACACCTGTGTGATGGGATTTGGATCTAGTCTTCCTAGGCAAATACAAGATTTCTTTCCTTTAAATGTAGACATGTAATAACATCCAATTTCGCATCCGGACCAATTAAATGAATGTTTGCTGTTAAGGCCTGGAGCAGCTGAGCTACAAGAAGCCTTAGTGATAAACACTTTTGTAGACAAATTGTATGGTTGAGAAGTATACAGTAGCGCTATTACAAGGGGGAAGTACGCAGATCAGTTGCTAACAGAACCGGCTCGCCATCATTAGCCAAGCTAAGAGGAGTGATAATCGGACGTAGCGAGCTGAGTACCTCAGGTAGTCGACGCGTCATGAACAGGGCCGAGACTTATCACTATGTCTTGGGTGGCTTGTTGGGCATTTACTTATGGCATAGCTCGCAGCATATGTGTCATGCGTGTACATAAATTATGCTGTTGTTCATGTATTTTTTTCTGGTCACAGTAACTTCAAAAGAGCGTACACAAGCCTGCAATGTAACACACCATCTTGCCGACCCCTTGTCATACTAGTATAGTTCTCAATTCAGCCTCACCGGATGCAAGGGGGAGTTACTTCAGCCCCGCCGCGTTCCATTTACTTGTACAGAAGCGTCTCTGCGAACTTGCTGCCTTTTTCTTTCCATACTCTCTCTCTCTCTCTCTCCTCTCTCTCTCTCTCTCTCTCTCTCTCTCTCTCTCTCTCTCTCGCTGCTCTTCGCTATCCATATTACCACTTATGCCCTTATACCATGCCATACCGCAGGGGTAGACCATACAAAGCAGACAGGATAGAACTGGGCCGGCGTCATTACATATGGCCAGAGGATAGGGAAAAAAAGCCAAGAGTAGAAAGAAAAAGAATTCTCTATCCATCGCTGACGGGGCCCCCCCGGCCTACACATCAAGATGAAGAAACGGAGCCAAGTATGTCCTTAATCCTGAATCTATTCCAAGAGGAGACACTAAAATTCTATACGCTCTTTTAGGAAACGTCAAAGCAGACAAACCCGTTCCTGAAGATGACGATCCCGAAGCGTTATTAGAAGGTAGGCTCTCTGTGAGAAGTAAGATAGCTGGTCGCTTACTTTTACTTCTATCAGGCACCAAAAAAGATTGGGTGGCGGCCATAATGGATGATCGCGGGGGCGATCGGCACGTTGTTAAAGCAAAAAGTAACATCACTACTGAAGCACTGATTAAAGAAGATGAAGCCTCTACTGAGAAAGTCTCCGTCTTCTCATGTCTCAATTCTGTTAGAGAGGACATTGAAGAGGGATGGAACAGGCAGGATGATGATACACAGACAACTAAACCCTTACTGAAATGTAAGCTTCTCCGCTCTAGGTTGAAATGATTCAATGCTTATATTTAGTATTGGTTAAGATAACGAAAGCCTCGCACACTCGGCTGAAGAAGAGGGTGAAGATACTGAGAGCCTCGTTGATGAAGGTGAAGATGACGAAAGCCTCGCACACTCATTTAAAGAAGAGGGTGAAGATACTGAAAGCCTCGTTGATGAAAGTGAAGATGACGAAAGCCTCGCACACTCAGTTAAAGAAGAGGGTGAAGATACTGAAAGCCTTGTTGACACACACTCAGTTGAAGAGGATGAAGGTGAAGATGACGAAAGCCTCGTTGAGGCACACTCGGTTAAAGGAGAAGATGAAGATAATGAAAGCCTTGTTGGGGCAGAGGATGAAGATACTGAAAGCCTTGTTGACATACACTCGGTTAAAGGAGAGTATAAAGATAATGAGAGCCTCGTTGACGCACACTCGGTTAAAGAAGAAGATGAGGATAATGAAAGCCTCGTTGAGGCACACTCGGTTAAAGGAGAGAAAGAAGGCGATGAAAGCCTCGTTGTAGTACACTCGGTCAAAGGAGAGGATGAAGGTGAAGATAACAAAAGCCTCGCACACTCATTTAAAGAAGAGGGTGAAGATACTGAGAGCCTCGTTGAGGCACACTCGGTTAAAGGAGAGAAAGAAGGTGATGGAAGCCTCGTTGGGGCACACTCGGTCAAAGGAGAGGATGAAATCTTAGTGAAACATCAGGAAAATGAAGAAGGCAGTGGAAAGGACTCTAATTCGCAGACAACTCAAGTGATATCAGAAATCAGCCAAGATGCATGGGCATTACGCGCATCGAGTGATCACACAAGCAACCAGCACACCTTGGGAAAAAGAAAGAGGGGCTTGAGCGAAGGTTCTGAGTTTCAGCAGGGGCAGCGCAAGAGGCAGCGGACAAAATGGTGAGAGATTGAGAGCTTCTTAGAGCAGTAACAGCATGTCATTAATAATAATTCCTTTTTGCAACAATCCATGACATTCTTTTTATCCACTATCTGACAGACAGGAGAAGGAAGGGCAGGGAGAGGGTAGAAGAGAGAGAGAGAAGAGTTAGTGATTATATCAGATGCTGTCCTTCCTATTAAAGCTCAAAGCCCTTCTCCGGCATTTGTACACTTGCACCTCTTCTATTGCATAGAAATGTTCATAGGAGAGATACATCGTTGACTTGGAAATCTCTGTAATCAAGGTAAGCTCTGGGTCTAACATTCATAGTGTAAAGAAGTGCTCACTTCCTACGCGATATCAGTAAAGAAAACAGCATTGCCGAATAACTTAATAAAGTGGTAGAGAATTTCGATGAGGCGGATGACAAAGATCGTGAGGAAGATAAAGGAGCACCTTATTGGAGGTAAAGGAAACTCCTTACAAAACCTCAAGGACAGTTAGAAGACCTCTATGCAGAGAATAAATTCTTAAGAAACCCTTAAATTTGATGCCATCACTTTAGGCAATATTATATCATTTTGGGGATTCCTATTGCATATTTTATCTTAACTTTAGAGGCATTAATAGGCTTAAAGGCAGAGGTAAAAAAATAATTAGGCTGTTAGAAATGCATTTAAATACCTATTACTTTATATACTGCTTACCTATAAAGCAATATGCTTTAGCTGCTCTTTATAGCTATTTATTTATACATATATATAATAGGATTTAGATCTAGTTATTTATTTCCTGGATGCGAGAAAGAAGGGAGACACATAGGCCATTCTATTTACCCAATTTTTGTGTTATGCTTAGTATTCGAAAGTTCGTTGTGGTTTGCGTACAGTACATAATAATATAAATTTAAAGCGAAAGGGTACAATATACCTAAGGGAGCAATAGGTTAATGCCACTATCACAGGGCTTCCCACGGATTGTTAAACCCGTACATCCACCTATTTGGTATCCTAATGGTAGTTGTATTAAAAGAGCAAAGTACCTCAGAAGGTCCCATTTCGCAGCTTCTTTTTTGCGCACTTCCTTATTTCTTACTCGGTTCACTCCTCAGTTTCTCCCTTCTTCTTCATTGCTTCGTTTCTTAGTTGTTCCGCTGCCTCGTTAAACTCGTTCCGCAGCTCTTTCAATGTTTCCTTAGCTATATCCTCACATTCTGTCTTAAAATCCACAATACCTTCATCAACCAGTCTGTTAACCTCTGCCAGCATATCCGCTCTCTCTTCTGTCCCATAGTGACCTAGATTGTTGTCGGCATCTAATGCAACGGCTGTCATTTTCTCAAGCCTTTCGAGACGGCTGTTCATGCCGTTTAGAAGGCTACACAAAGCATCCAGGCCGCTGCTTATAGCGCTGAAGCGAGTAAGAATATCCTGAGGTGAAAATGGGACATGACTACGAGTGATAGCGGACTGTATGTTGTGAATATCAGGATTGTTGGGCTCACAGTCGAGCGTGTCTAACATTGAAGGATTAGCTAAAAGACCTTGTCAAATGAAGACGAAAATGAAATTAAAGAAGATGGAGGTTGGCTGGTTGAATAAATTAATGCTCTCACCAGAAACCATAGCAGCTTCGTCATATGGAAGCAGATCCGCTTCGAGACTTGTGACACCCATGTTTGGGTTGACGGCCTCGCCAACACTGTCACCATATAATGTATTGAGATTGGCACGCATTGCGTCCACGACAATATTGTGATCGGGCGAGAAAATAGAAGCGACTCGCTCTAAATCCGTTGTTGATAACGAGTTCATGCCAGAACTGTTGATACGAACGTTGAATTTGGTCAGAGTGGAAAGAGCTTGAATAGATCTCAGCAGGCATTCATCTTCGGACTCCGACTTCAAAACACAATCTTTGGGGGCTACGAGATGGGGCGTCCGTTGCAGGGAGAAGCATAATGTATTCAAGGGCGGCACGTCAGCGGTGCTCTCTAACGTGACTGACTGAATATCCTCGGGATGTATAAACAAGTAGATAGCCTGTTTACTACTGGCGGTCCCGTTGTATGCAAGCTGGATGTCGCCGTGTAGCGTGAAAAGAGCTGTGCTGGCTGAGGTATCCAAGAAGATACTGAGATGCAGGTTGTCTTCGCTTTGTACTTGACTGTTGCTGTCCTTCCAGGCTACTATGTTATTTTTTATCTGAGTCTCAATTTTAAAAGATTCTCCAGTTTCTTCTGTAGACCTGGACAAGGCTGGCCCCCTGATAGCGATAACATGGCTGCTGCTGTTGTTGTTATAATTACCATCGGTGATATCATCTCGGCCGAGGGACTGAGTAGTAACGCTAAAATGGGTTAGTCTCTTGAACACGGGTGGCTATATATATTGACATGAGATTGCATATAAAGTCGATGATACAGTTGCAAGCTCACGAAAAGAAGAAAGATAGGAGAAAGGCAGAGAAGACATCACGCCACTCATAGCAAGATAATACTACCACAGAGAGAGCTGTACAAACGGAGGTAGACAAAAGTAAATAAATGCATCACAGGCAATAATATCGAGCAGCTACTTTTGGCATGTTTACACCCCACTTGGAGTCTACGGCCAATTTCAACAGATTCGCCCGATGAATGCGAGCGTCGTGAGCAAGACAGGAATTTAATAAGAAACTAAACAATTAAATACGCGGTCTTGTCATCTCCTGCAGAGACATCGACCGAGTGGACAGACATGATAAAAACAATTTCACTTACTACCCGAGTGGAAAGAGAGGTTGCGCTATGTCAACATCCTCTATACTCATAGAATCTAGAGGACACGATGCCTTGTCATGTGCCATGGCAAAAACAGAACGTATAACAGACGAGAGAACGGATGAAGTCGCTGCTTGGGATGATATTCACACTGGGTCTGGGGGGAAAACAGTGGATTATAAGAAGGTGACATATGTTCATTCACAGGGGCGGTGAGGCCCCATCCCATAGGAAGAGAGGGTCGCATTTTCTGCCGGGCTAATCACAGCCCAAGCAAACAATTGCTGCAGCCAAAATGTTATCGGTCAATCAGATCGCATTACAGTATCGTGATCCATTTGTGCTGTTGATAAGATCCTTTGAAGCATTCTGGATTGGCTCCATGATACATAATTTCTTGTTCACTAAAGCGATGAAAGCTGAAACCAAGTTATGGCATAAACGTACATCAGCTCGCTCATCACCACGGCAGTGAATAGTCCAAATGTTTCCGTGATCCGACGACAACCATGCAGTGCTAGTACATGTATATAAGGTACTTTATACATCAACCCTCTGCTTCTATGCCCGTGTTTACTCCATTTGTTGACAAAACGCTTTTCCTTTCCAATCCAACACGGTTACTCTCGTGATTTACTAGTGTCGCAATACAAAATTCTACTGAGCAACATGACAAGACTCAAAAACCAATGGTAGAGAGACCCATAAGATACTAATACGCCAACTGAATTTTGCAATGTCCGATATGCCATACCTACAGACGCGCCCTCCTTTCCTTTTTTGAAGAGGAGGCACATCAAAAAGAAGAAAAAGGCAGTTAAAATACAAAAATTGCGTCAAAACAAGTCCCTCCTTTTTTTTTGGTTAGGTTTCCTTCATTACAGCACTGAAAACAAAAAGAAAAATGCATGTTTATCTGTTTGTTTGTAATCCTAACATGATAGGAATTTCTCGTTTGCATAAAAGCAGTTTTGCGCCTTCTTGGGTAATTGACAGTAAATGAAAAAAGAATAGAGAGAGGACTGCATTCTCTAAGAATGACGGTTGCATAAGGCACGATGCAGAGACTAATTAGAATGCTCGGTATGCCAGTGACGATTTTATTTGATCAAAAAAGTCATCTATGACAGCCTAGAAGATCGATCTGTGAGCAACAGAGAGACACAAAGAAATAAAAAGAGAAAGAAGAATCGTTCAGAGTCATAAAGGAGGTCTTCCGTTTGATGTATGGTCGTCACGTTTGGGAGGAAGTTAAGAGGATATTCTTTCTTGGAGAAAGAGAGAGAGAGAGGGAGAGAGAGTCAAGACGTTGATTAATAATGCATAGTCAGTTGAACAAGAAACTTTATGCCCGAGAGCGCATAGAGGCTATGGGGGTATTCAAAGCAGATTGTCCACTAGAGTGAACACTGGGGTGGTGGTGATGGTTGTGACTGCGGCTTCTCTTTGTTGTGTGATGAAGCGTTCCAACATCGTGTTTGCCTATAGATTATTGTCAGTTTTTTTCTCCTAGTACACCATTGATTCACTCTCATATTCCAAAAAACTTACCATCGCAACAGGCTCTCACATTCTCAAGCCTGTCCGCATCCCTGTCTTGACGCTCAATCATCTCACGAAGATCTTCGGCACTATCGTGGACCTCGCTCGCTGAGTAGATACTAACATTCTGGGCGCTAGTCGTCCTGCTGCGGATCGTTCCAGAAAGCTTGGATCCGCCCACCTTCCAATATGAGCCTACCCGGTTGCTGATGCTACCTCCCATAGAAGGCCTAATTGGGGTTGACAGATTCTTCCCTGAGGGAGTCAGTGTGGGAATATCTAATGAGATTCCCTCGGCGGGTGATTCATTCCGAGTAGTGCGAGAGTTGTACGATGAAAGAGATGGAGCCGAAGGGCGAGAGTTGCCGTTGACGGATTGTCGGCCAAATTGAGGATTAAATTCGTCGACATCTTCTCGAGTCAGGTCGGCTGCCATCTCTTCCGCATCAGAGTGACCATCATGACCATTGCTAGTTCTCAGCAAGAGATACGACAGCGCGTTGAACCAGGTTTCATGTCGCTGGCCAGTGGTGCAGGTAAACTTGATTGTCCTGCCAGGAGAGATGATTACCAAGCTCTTACGGTGAAGACCTGGCGGCATGGGGTTGTCGTCTGTGACTACTCGTACGCCTTCAATGGGGAGACTCTTCGCCTTCATCTCAGTACGACCAGCTGTTGATGGATCTTTGTCACTCCAGTAGATGGTCCGCGTGTAAGGATGGACCCAGAAGTAGCGACGATGTCGCTTCTCTGAAAGCTCACCACGACCAGTCTTGCGCGTGTACTTCCAGATATACTCTCCAATCATTGTCTGTGTTATGGCTTGAATCATCCTGGGGTCGGTATTGGGTCCAAAGCCAGTAGGGTCAATAACGCCCATCTCGCCAGCCCGCATTCCGAATCGAGTGTCCAATTCTGATACGAATGAGGACACGGAAGATTGCCTAGACATGGCGGTGGAAGACATAGCCGTAGAAGATCTGATAGGCGGTGGCAGTGGGAATTCGACAGTGCCGTAAGACGAGCCGGCACGGACAGCGCGAGGAGTAGGAGTACCGCCGCGACCAGAAGCAGGAGACATTGGCCTGTTCTGGCTGGGAGTGCGTGGTGCTGGCTTTGTCGCAGAGGCAGGCCACAGAGGAGGGCCCATGGTACCTTGGCTTTGGGTCTGTGTCTGTGTCTGTGTCTGTGTCTGTGTCTGTGTCTGCGCCTGGGTCTGGGTCTGGGTTTGTGTTGTCGAGCCGGATGAGCCAGAGCGAGCCGCTTGAATCATTTGCTGGTGATTCAATGGCAGAGGAGGCGCGTCCACGAGCGTAGATTTGGCACTAGTAGCACTGCCAGGTCTGCGTGTAGGCGTAGACTCAAGCGAAATAGCGGCAGCTGCTGTATCAAACGTCCTGCTGGAGATGGCTGAGAAGGGGCTGTCAAGGTTTTCTTGGTATGGACGATTGATCTTGACGGTTCCCATGGTGTCAGGGCTGCCAATGGAGCTGATGGAATGACTCTTTCCGCGAGACTGAACTCCTGTCTTCATCAGCTGATCAATAGTTCCCGAAGTCAGCGAGGTCTGGGCACCTTGGTCACTTGTTTGAGCGAGTTGCTCACGACCAGGATGACAGCTTCCATTGGCAGAGATTTCTCTGAATGGTCGCTGAGACTCGGGAGTATTAGCTTGAGGCGATGCAGAGTGCGATTGACTTGTCTCGTCTTCAGCAATGATGGGTGATGAAGGGACACTCTCAGGTCTTCTGCGAGCAACATACGACGCAAAGAGATTCTTGTCTGATATATCACTACCATCATCAACGAAAGGAGACTTGACGTCTCTCGGGAGAATGAAGCCGCCCCTCTTGGTGGGGCTGATTGGCTGAGTGTCAACGGATGAAATAGAAGAAAAGGCAAACTGCGGAACGATGGGAGAAACAGGCTCGACATCTTCTGCTACGATGGAAGATAAGCCAAGCGTAGGAAGTTGGGGTGGAATCTGGGCCGGGACCTGGGCCGGGATCTGGGGCAGCAACAGCTCTTCATCATCAATGGGCAATTCCTCAATGGGGATCGTGTTTTGGAAAGAGAGGGTAGAGAGTGTCAATTCCGCGGGAACATGCGCTGGTTCGGGGATTGGGTCGACATTTTCCACCGCAATGGTGGAAAGGGCCAAGGACGGCAGCACAGGCTGCAGAGGCGGCACCTCTCTAGGCTCTAGCTGCTGAGCCTGGATCGACGAGAAGGTGAGGGATGCAAGTGACAGAGGCACCACCATGGCCGCTTCAGGTGCGGGGATGAGCTCAGCGATGGGCTCGACTTGTTCCGTCACGATTGGCGAAATGCTGAGCTCTTGCAGAACGGGAGCTATAGCTTCTGGGGCGATCGCCTTAGCAGCAGTCAGCTCGGAAAATTCTGGCTCTTCAATGACGGGCTCGATCTCCTCAGATAAAATGGAGGCGATGGTAAGCTCTGGCAGAGGAGCTTCAGGCTCGGCCTTGGGCTCCAATCCCTCTGCAACTATGTGAGACAGACTCAGTACCGGTGCAGGTACCTCCGGCTCTTCTATTGGCTCTGAGCCTTCGGCGGCAATGGTAGATAAGGTGAGGGTTGGCGCAGGAATTTCAGGCTCAGCCATTGGCTCCAGGTTTTCACCCATGATTGTTGACAGGGTCAATTCAGCCATAGGCACCTCCGGCTCCGCTCTGGGCTCCAGCCCTTCAGCGAAAATGGTAGACAAGGTGAGGTCGGGCAGTGGAGCCGCGGGCTCGGCTTTGGGCTCCAAATGTTCGGCCACTATAGCGGATAAGGTCAGGTCAGGAGCGGGGACTTCTGGCTCAGCCAAGGGCTCCAAATGTTCGGCCACTATGACGGACAAGGTCAGGTCAGGAGCGGGGACCTCTGGCTCAGATACGGGCTCCACACTCTGAATCGCCATTGGTGTCAGGCTTAAAGTAGGAGGTGGAGGGACCGGTGCCGGCTCTTGGAGTTCTTCTTCTCGAGGCTCGATATTCTCGGATTGAATAACAGAGAGATTAAGAACAGCGGGAGGCACTGGCGCGGAAACAGGCGTAAGGTCCGGCTCACTAGGTAGCGATGAAGGAGGCAGAGGAAATTGTGCAAGCTTCTCGCCAATGTCATACTGCGCACCAGCATCACTATAGGCAACCGTAGACGCAGGGCGGGAACGCGTAGCAGAGCCCGCCGGTCCTTCTTCGACACTCCGCCATGATGCTGCGGAAGTACGGAAATCAGTGTTGGGAAAGACTGACTCCATGGATTTCGGTCTTCTGGCAGCCTCGCCTACGCTTAGCAGCGAGTTGCGAGACATCCTGTGGCCGAGATGGCTTATACGAGGACCAAATTCGATGGGGTCGGTCATAACGCCGCTATCCACCATAATGACTCGGGGCAGCGGAGGAACTGCTGGAGGTGGTGAAACTGCGCGCCGGGTGGAAGCTGGCGTCACGGAGCGGAGGCTTCTGCGACTAGGAGTATAGACGATAGATTCATCGTCACTGCCAAAGTCTTGCAGCTCGGCAAAGAGACTCTGAGGGTCGCCACCGCCACTGCTGAAGCTCGCACCAGGGCTCTGGAATTGGGGCTCTTCGCTCTCTTGTCGAGAGCTTCTTCGAGATTGAGATCCCCTATTGGCGCGCATTCTCCGTAAAGAGGCGGCAGCAGTGGGAGTACCCCGGTAATCCGGGTACTCTGGGAAGGCGTCCTCGTCAGTTGAGGCGGATGCAGTGCTGTCGAACGACTCTCGTTGGACATGCCTTGAAAGGCTTGGTTGTAAGCTTGGAGGCCGCCTCATCTTTCCAAAGCCTCGCGATGAAACGCCAACCTCGGTATGAGCATCACTGTCATCAGACATGTCCTCGTGTCCAGTTTGGAAGTCTTCCGTCTCGGTTCCTGGCTCAGCCGTCTCAAAAGCAGAATCACCGCCCTCCTCCTCAGCAGCAGTCTCAAATTGGTCACTGGTCTCGATGGACTGGAGAATCGATTCTTCTCCGTCAGCTGTCTGCTGCCTCCGTTGTTGCTGCTGGCGTCGCTCGGGAGAGCGGCCACCAACACGAACGCCGGAAGAGCGAGGCGAGATGTCTTGTGCGTCTTCCCACTCTGGATCTTCCGTGACGACGGGCTCTTCTTCCATGACAACTTCTTGGCGACTGGAACGGAAGCTACCAAGCAACCGGGGCGGCCTAACCTTAACTTCCTTGGGCTCAACCCTGCGACCACGGCGAACGGGGGGGGCAGCAGGGCCCTTTTCAAGCTCATTCCTGGCCTTTTCTAGATCGTCGCGAAGGTCTTGAATGATGCGTCTGAATTCTAACTTTTCAGTCTTTTCACGGTGAAGCTGGCTTCGCTGACTCTGGATAGTTCTCTGGGCATGCTGCAAAGAGGTCTTGAGCGTCTCCGTCTCGAGCATGGAATGTCTTGGAGTCAGCCCTTTCATGGGAGATTGCGGGGGCGAATGCTCAGGCGTAATGTCAATGGCAGTAGCCTCCAGATCCTCGTCACTAGTGCCGGAAGAAGACTCTCGCTCCTGAGCCTTGGCCCTCTGACCAGCAATGGCCTTGGCGAGCTCCAGGTTCTGGCTGCTAAGCTCATCAATCTTGCGCTGCATGGCGGCGCGCTCGCTCTCGGCCATAACAATGGCGCGCTTGGCGGTGCCGAGCTCAATATCATGGTGCTTTGTGGCGGTAGCATGCTCCTCGGTCAGCTTAGACAGAGACAGCTTCACCTCGTCCAGCTCCTTTTGGGTGGTGGACTTGATAACATTGGCGGCATGGAGGGCATTATCGAGCTTCTTCTCACGGTCGGAAGCTTCTTTTTGCTGGCCGTTCATTTCCTGCAGCCGTGTCTGGAGGTTCCAGTTCTCTTCCTTGAAGCGATGTTCACTTTCGTCGAGAACCCTGAGACGTTGCTGCAGAGCCTCAGAGTCGCCTTCCAGCCGGGAGACGTCATTGCGGAGGTCTTTTACTTGTTCATCTCGTTCGCCGAGTATGGCCTGCAGGTTGCGAACCTGGGCAATCAGGGACGTGCTGATTTCGGCGGCGAATTCGATGTCGTGGACTCTGTTGGTCGGCTGGTTTCTTAGCTTGCGGTTCGGCACACTGAGCTTGGTGGGCGAGCCTGTAGCTTGGCTCTCGAATTTGGAGGGACTAACGGAGCGCTGCAAAAAAAATTGACGAAGGCCTTGATTAGCAGTTGAACGATGAAGAAGTTGGGAGAGAATTATGCGCGTTAGATGCATGTGCAAGATCAAGTTATACATGAAATGCGCACGTAATGATGCAAAATGTACATGATTGTGATTGAACATGCTTTCGACATGATCCTAAAGTGAAAAGGAAAGTAAGAAGAAATAGGAATAGAGTTGCTTCTCACCCTGCCTGATCGGCTGTCCAGCATGAATGGAGAGCCTGGGTTTTCGTTGCTCGTCACTCTCTGCTTGGGCAAGAAGACTCTCGCCGACTCTCGCGCCAAGTCATTGTAGTCCTTCTCAATGTCGACCAGCTTCTTGCGCAGATCGGGTGCCAACTCCTCTTCGGCCTGGAGCTTATCGACTTCTTGTAGCTGTTCGGCCAGGGCTTTTCGCTGCGACACAAGAGCGGTTCCAAGCTTGCCAGCCTCATCTAGGCGGCGATCGGTCTCTGCGAGGTGGGCCTCCAAGGCGCGCTTCGCCTGTCGGGGGTCGGATCCGGGGCCGGCGGCGAAGAGCTCTTGATCAAAGTCGGAGAAGCGGAGATGGGACGAGGCGGTCGACGAGGCGGAGACAAAGGGGTCATTGGTGCCGTCCCCCGCGGGCGCGGAGAGATCAGGCCGGTCGGAGGTGACTGACGACGACGCCATTCTGATGAAGGCGAATTCGCCAGAAAGCGCAGCGTCCGTCCGTCTGTCAATCAGCGGCGGACGACCATCAAGATGTGCTTCAATCCGCAGCTACCAAGTCTCGGGAGGTTGGCAGCTGAGGGAGTGTTGCGGCTGCGGCTGCGGCTGCGACTGCTGCACCGAAAACAGAACAATGGGCGATGCGGAGATTGAGGGGGGGATGCGGCTGGTTTGCGTTTGTTCCTACTGGTGTGACGAGAGGAACGAGGATTTTGGTGAGTGAGCTGGCGTTGGCTCAAATTCACCCGCGCGCCCCTGGCGTTGCCCTGAATCGGCAGCGGGAAAAGAAGCTGCAGGGGGGGTGCCGAACAGGCGATTGGTGAGTGGCCTGAACGGGGAAAATGGATACAGAAAAAAAGCGTCGTCGCAGGCCCTGCTGCAGCAAACCGGGGGTTGCTCAAGGTAAGCACAAGAGCGGTTGATTGGAGAAGAAGAAAATCGGCTCTCTGAAATGACGCTGTGGATGCGCGCGCATGGGGCGGGAGAAAAAATAGGTTGCGCAAAGGTAGGCGAAATTAGCAGGAAATTTGGGAAACCAAAGAAGCAGAAGAGAAGAAAGAAATAAGAAAAGAAATAAGAATCCAGGCGGTGGAAATGCGAAAAGCGAAAGGCAAGGTAGATTAGAAGCGCTGAGGCTGCGGGCTGTTTTTGTTGTTTGTTATTGCGAGGTGGAGGCCAAGCAAACAGGTAATTGTAAACGTAAGCAGCGCCGAGGACCTGGCAGCCAGCAAGGCGAAAATGAAAACCAGCAAATAGGCTTGAAATTAAAGACGTATTATTTGTTGTTGTTTTTAGGCACTTTTTGTTGTTCTTCAGGGCCGGTCGGCAGACGTGGCTCGAGCCGTGTGGGCAGCAGATTTCAAGCCGGATCCAGTTGAATCGAGCGCTAGGCACGGCTCTCCGCTGGCCGAACAGAGCGAGACGGAATGGAATGGAATGGAGCTGACGCGCGACGTTTCTTGTGCTGATCAGCTTTTAGCCAGTCAATCCGCGCACTGTACGATGAATCGGAGGTGTATGTTTCTTCAGGAGCGCTGGCTGTAGTGCAGCGCGCAAAAAGTCGCAGGTATTCCGGTTCGAAGGCGGGCCGAGAGAAGAGCAAAAAAAAGAAATAACGAGTCGCAATTCAATTCAAGTTGGCGACAGATTGATTCTATCGACGGCTGAATGTTGTCTTTTTTTTGTTGATTTTTGGGTTTTTTTTTCTTAGGTGTCTGCAAAGAAAGGAGCGGATAGGGTCGATCGGACGCGTAGGTAACTGCGAATCCTCTCCCCAAAAAAACACGAGGCGTTCTATTATTATTCTAGCGGTAGGTTGGTGGTGTAACGAGTGAATCGAGTCGGGGGCGGGCAAAAAAAAAACACAACTATAAAAAAAATCGGAGAGCCAGCCGCGCGGAGGACAAGGACTTGCCGGGACTCGGATTTTGGGACGAGGTTAGGGAGAAGAAGAAAAAAGGAAGAAAGTGTAAAGAGAAGAAGAAAAGAAGAGGGTAATCGATGCTGCTGCGACTCCGTACAGCTAGGACCACTCCGGGAGGGCTAAGCATAGGGGGCCTTGCACTTTGGTGGAGCAGCTGACCGGGGACAGAGGATAATATTTGCACAGGGCCAGACGTGCTGAGAATTGTCCTCTCTAAGGTTTTGATGCTCAGTGACGAGAGGAGCTACTACTTGTAGCCATCATGCGATGAACCAGGGTTGGAGGAGGTATGGGGTGAATGGTTCTGATGGCAGCTGATATATATTAGGTACGAAGTACGAAGTACTGTAGGTAGAGCTGCTATCGCTGGTTCTTACCTGAGGCATCGCGAGATTGGCGATTGCGGGCGGCTTTGGTGTATGTGTGTGTGAGTGAGTGCGAGTGTGTGTGTGCTATGCTGTGCTCCCCGCATGTCTCTGCTACAACCAAATGCACGCAGCCGTCATGCATCCATCAAAAAACCACTGTTTGTCTTTGTCTTGTTTTGTTTCCTTGTTTTGTTTTGTCCATCAGACGGAGACGCATAACATGCATGATCGCATGAACCGCCAATGCTTAATGGGTCATAGTTTGGCCTCATTTCCAGATCCGCCCACACGCGAGATTTGCCGATTCCCTCTCGGCCATGCCTCCGAGCAATGAAATAGTAGCAGTATTTCATGCGGCCGCCACCAGTGGGAGAGAGTCGAGCAGAGTTGCCAGCATGGGTGCCAGCCGTTATTACGGAGTACCCGGTCGCAGCACGGGAGTAGCCAGTACCTACGAAACGCACAGAGCTGAACCCACGGGGAAACGAATGTCATGAAGGCTGCGGTTTTGATCGAATACTTCTCCAAAATGAGCCCAGTGCGTGTTTCAGCGTCTGCATCCCCTCCAATTTATGGCCCCCATCACCACCACCCTCTTCTCCATATGGAGGACGAATTGCGAAATTCTAGTACTGCTGGTGCAAGGTTAGCTATCAAGGTTTTGTCTGTACCTGCATCACCAAGGCAAAAAACCCGCATCACTCACATATTCGTACTCGTAGATGAGATGAGATGCGACGGCAGGGAATAGCATGTACGTTGGGTGGTGCGATTAAGAGGCGTGAAATATGTACATGCATACTTGTACCGGAGCAAACGAACCTTGTACTAGTACTAGCAGTACTCCGTTCTCCGTGCCCCGGAACATGTCTGCTTCCGGACTCGGTCTCTCTCCTCCTCATCATATCATCAACTTCAATTCAACTTTGACTCCATCATCACCATCACCGTCATCCAACAAAACGCCTTGACTGTCTCAACGCATTCTCTCAGTCACTCTCTCATCAGCCCCCAAGTAGCCACCCCGGCTGATTCCGCCCACTAAAGCGAGAAAAAGGTGTTCCGTCAGCCAATCATCCGACTTTAGTGCCTCGTACTAGCAGCCAGCAAAAGCCTCTTCCCCGCCGGCTAACCCATGGATGCCGCCATGATTGGGTCGGTACCTGGCATTGCTCTATTTTTTTTCCCTCTCCGTTTTTCTAGTAAACCGTTTGTTCATTCGCTGCTAGTCCTCACTAGGTAGCTTCCACCTAGGCTAGCTAGCCTGCCCGGCGTGTCAAACAGAGTGTCGGGCGCCAAACGGAGCTCCAAATTGACGCAATTCTGGCCCTGCTCGCATATTAACGGAGCACCTCCTAGCGTCTCTATTCCGTGTTCCGTGCGATTTCTAGAATGTCCCTGGTTTCGAGATGCAGTCAATTAATCAATCGATCAACCATCGTCATCACATCACCATTTCTTGATGTGTTGTTCAACATATCCAGCTTGAGCGACCAGCAAACAGTCCCCAGTCTTTCCCAGCCTCCGCCCCCAGCTTCGACCGCGTCCATGCACCGCTTCCCCTGCATTAGCCGCTCACAGATCGCATCCCGTGCTGCAAACGGCTGCACACCGCTAATTGTCAGATGCTGCTGTTTTTCTCGAGTTCCACCGTGGGTGACCTGGCCCGAATAACATGTCCAGGTCCACGTCCAGCCAGCCACGTCAATGAAAGCGTTGTC
Source organism: Trichoderma polysporum (assembly GCA_030278935.1). NCBI lineage: Eukaryota > Fungi > Ascomycota > Sordariomycetes > Hypocreales > Hypocreaceae > Trichoderma > Trichoderma polysporum. The sequence goes on from JARFTM010000018.1 coordinate 252,307, forward strand.
CTCGGCTGGGCGTTATCCGCGTATAAACAGGCCGACAAAGGCTGTCTGTGCGTAAATACTAACCCAGCAGCGTGTGAGACACGGGTCCAATAATACCAAATACGGCGTATCAAAAGCTCTAGCAATACGGGTAGTATTCCGTAATTTACAGAGTGCAGTAGTGGTGTAGGCACGCTTGCAACTTGCTGCACACGGCTGTGTAAGTCGATGAGATCTATCCAAATACGAACAAAGACCAACTAGGTAGGTAAAATAGAGAAAAAGGTCGGCTTTATTGTACAAAGCAGTGTCCATGATTTCGCCTTTTGCTTTGGGATATGTGTACATTTGCTATACAAAGATCAGCATACTGAACGTATACTGTATGAATGCCAGCTGTCACTTTGACTCCGAGATGCCTTGCAGTACACCTAGCAAAGTACACGCGCACACCAAGACGTGGTTTGCATCTAGTGGCTTTTCATGCACGATAGCAGCGGAGCATTTAATCTAAGATTGACTCTGAGAGATTAGACCATCGTTTTTGACGGCCACCGGAAGTCGGCCACGACATGACATGGCGCCTGTCCATGCCACTTTGGTCTAGCTTCTTCCACTCGCCACTATACGGGAGAGAAGAGTACTACTATCACCATGCGCGTATACCGTAATACAGTACTTCGTACGAAGTAGTAATGCCACTATTGCCTAGTAGGCTATTCCGTATAAGTCATAGATTTATGTAGGCTCTCCCTTATTATTAGTCCGTCTTACGTGGCCATGGACTTGAACCTGTCAGAGGCCGATCATGAGCGGATCGTCGGCTGCCCTGTATGCCACCGGGTCCTACCCGAGAGCTTGGATTTGATCGAATTGGAAATCTCTACGCGGAGTTTTCACCAAAATTAGATAGGAAATAGTCAATGGCCATACACTAAATGGACATGTCGACTGTCTTTTCAAAAAGAGAATCCTTTTCCACCAGTCATTATACTTGGTGAACATACGTGAAGGCCAAATACGTCGTCCCTCTTTTGGTAGACTGTTGCCTGACGCTGTCACGTAATGCGATAGTCATCCCCCAGCAAGCTCAGCAAACTTTTCAATATATGCAGGTCTCAAAACTATTTACTTCTCCTCATATGGATAACCACCACGGCTCAATTCTTGTCATTCCTATTGGACAGGCTACTGCTGGCCTTGCGGTGCGGACGCAAGAAACAGGTCCAGGTTCAGCCGAAGGGAGATGAACAAGCGAAACAAATCCCCACTATGCCCAACTTTTTGCCAAATCAGCTCGCATATCAAGAGAACGCCCAGCTGCGGCTAAAATTAAGAGACAAGGAGAGATGCAAGACAAAAAGAAATAAGCGCGCCACAAACCGGGTAGAGCCTGAACATGATAGCTGAGAATTTCACATTCGGATCTTGGCCATCCGGCGGTTCTCCCTCCCCGACTATTTGCACTTTTTAGCCATAGTAAGAGCATCGTGATTTTCATAATTTCCATGCCGCGAATATTTGATGAATTGCTGGATCCGCTTCCGTCAGGATGGGCCAAATCAATGCACATACTTTCAGGTAGCATTTCCCAAGTCCATAATGCTCGATTTTCCGTATGATTGGCCCTATTTACTCTCAAAATCTTGTGATATTCTTGTAGTCATCCCAAGTTGTCAGTGTTACGTCTCTTTGACTAGCGTGTAAGACACCAAGGTACTAGATCTAGCCTCCCTACCTATCCCTTTCATTGTGCAGCGTGAGCGAGATTGTGATGAGCTCTCCCTGCATACAGTTGGCCAAACACGGCCATAAACTTGGAAGTAAATGGAATAGATGGAAGAGATGGAAGAGGCAGAGGATGTTATACTTGGAGCTGAGAACAGTGAAAAAAAAGTATAAAGTCGACTATCTTTCCCAGCATCAGTCCATCTCATCTCCTCATCCTCAATAGCTTCTTCTACAATAATCACCACTATACCATACACTCTCATCAACAACTACAACATATTCAAAATGCAGTTCTCCATCGTTGCTCTCTTCGCTGCCGGCGCTCTCGCCGCTGTTTGCCCTTCTGAACTTTACTCCAACCCCCTCTGCTGTGCCACCAACGTTCTCGGTGTCATTGGCCTCGACTGCAACACTCGTGAGTTCTCATCCTCTACCACAGGCGTATTTCATTAAACTGACAGCCAGAACAGCCAGAACAGCTTTTAACGATGGTGCTTCTTTCCAGAAAGTTTGTGCTGCTTCTGGCAAGCAGCCTCTTTGCTGCGTTGCCCCCGCTGTAAGTATTCAGAAGATAACAACCAGCATTCTTGGGGACATACAGACACTGATTCATACGCATATGTAGGCCGAGCAGGGTGTCCTTTGCACGAAGCCCGCCGGAACTCTTTAAGGCAAGGCCTTTGTATACGGCGAACTCCGTATAAAGGCATCACAGGGTTCGTAATAACAGGTATGAGTGGCTCGCAAAATTGGTGGATACGGTTGGGTATAGACAGGATTGGACATTGGAGGATTATTTAATGGACATTTGCGAGCAGGATATAGATGGAGGTAGTGTAGGACGGAATACAGAACAGGATAGTACTGATAACAGCTCTGTGTTGTTCATTGTGAACACCATTTTGTTGTAAATGATATAGACGTCAAAGCTAGAAGAAGCACGCAGCTGGAATCAAGTACTAATCTATCGATCTACCCATCTGGTACCTAAACAATATCTTAGTATGGGGTAGGTATGAGTTAAATACTACCTGTCACTCTACAGGTGCTAATTCTTCATCTTGAAACTGTTCGCTATCATAGAAACCTATGCATTCCCGTTCCAAGCACAGTCCGTGTCCTCTATAAATTGTGTATTTTGCACAGGCAACACAGGGCACTTGAGTAATGCCGCTAGTATCATTCGCATGTTTCGTTGTAAGACTAGTTTCATTCTTACGGCCTCTTCATGCCCTGGCGCATATTGTTAAAAAGAAGACTTAAGCTACTGACTGGTATTTGATTTGACTTGATTATCCTGCCTTCAATTCTCTAGATTAATAATAATGTGTAAATGGCAGGTTGTGTACGGAGTTTGAACTGCAGATACCACCATCACCTACCCTGCACTTTTGTAATATTTTTGCCACTCACCTTACCCAATTGGTAATCATTCCTGGTGACAAATCGCCCCATTTATTTTTTACATGTGCCTTTAGACTTTCGAGGCTTGCTCATTACTTCTCCATGCTACTTAATCAACAATCAACAAGAGAAAAAAAAACGAAATCTGCTACAGCTTGCCAACAGTTATCCAACTAAGCATTCACAATTGTTGGACCCGCTCAAGACCCATTCGATTCGATCGTACAACAGACAGACAATGGCAGATATCGAGGCCGACAGCGCGCCAGTCGCCGTCTTCAAGAAACGAGGCGCAAAGGGCAAGGCGAATCTGCGCAAGCGACCAGCAACGCCACCCCCAGCTGCCAGCGACAGCGACAGCGACTATTCATCTGCAGAAGACGAGTCTGGACAGCGAGTCAAAAGGCGGAAGAAGACTGCTGTCGTCACCGCCGCAGCGAGGGGAGCAGCGTCTACCAACAAGGACCAGTCTTCTGTCGTCTACACGGCCGACAGGAGCATACCTATTGCCGACTCCAACGACGCGACGAAGCAGAGCAACTGGTATGATGAGGGCGCAAAGGATGCGCTGTCAGCTAAGAACCTTCTCGGGTCGGCGCGAGCTTCGAAAGACGGCCAGGCCGACGGCACGTACAAGGGACTGGCAAACCAGACCACGTTTATACAGAAGAACCCAGACGCTCCTCGGAAGACTGTCGGTCCCATCAAGGCACCTACGAACATCCGTACGATCACGGTAATGGATTACGCGGCTGATAGTTGTAAAGACTACCGGATAACAGGATTTTGTGGCTATGGAGATAATTGCAAGTACAGTCACGACAGATCAGATCTTAAACAAGGCTGGCAGCTGGATCAGGAGTGGGAAAAGGTCACCAAAGGCAAGAAGAACTTTGGAGGAACAGTGGTAGCCAGCGCGAACCGAGACCAGAGACAAACAGAAGACGATGACGATGAGGACATGGCAATTCTAGAGAGCATTCCGTTTGCCTGCATCATCTGCCAGGAATCTTACAAGGAGCCGATTGTCACGCGGTGCGGACACTACTTTTGCTTGCCGTGTGCTCTTCAGAGATATAAGAGGGATCCGAGCTGTGCTGCGTGCGGTTCGGGAACAAATGGCGTGTTTAACTCGGCGACGAGACTGAAGAAGCTGCTTGAGAAGAAGCGAGAGAGGGTAGCAAAGAAGAGACGGGAGGCGATTGAGAGGGGCGAAGAAGTGAGTGATGAGGAGGAAGAATAATAATTAAATGGGAGGATTTCATGGGCAAATGAAATGGATTTAATGAAGACATGAACGATACTCTTTGTCAACGACGGCTCTCAGAAGCTCTCCTATACTCGGCATTTCGTGTAGGGCTAGTGAATTCAGCACAAGCACTATTACAGCTGTGCAGTACATACTGTTCTATAACCACGTATATTTTTATTTTTATTTTTTATTTTGATATGATGAATTAGTAATTACTTCAAATGAATGGCAAAACTGTAATAATTTAAGCTCAACTTGTATGACAAAACCACAGGCCGCCTCTTAAGCTCCAGTGGCGCCTCGACGCCACTAATGCAGGCCTTATGCTGTCACCGATAAGATAGCGCCCAAGGCAAACCAACCCGGATCCAGATTCAGCCCCGCCATGTGATCGCATCGCCCCTCAGCTAGAAGCTGCCTGCCAGCCTGTCTGTCACTCACCCTCACCGTCACTAGACACGATCCAGCAGACCAAAAGACACGAACCGTCCGCTTTGTTTTTGTCTCCAGCTCAAAGTCACATGCACTGCTGCTGACGACCTGCCTGGCGACTCGACTCGGCGTCTTGTTTTTTGCCCTCTCTTCTTCAGCCATCATCACGCATCAAAGCTTCATAGATATCGTTCTCCTTTTTGATTCGTATTTCCAAGCCCCTCCGACTTCGATCGCCGCAAAACAACCTTGAGCTTTAACACCTCGGAAGTATCAGACAACAGAGAACTGTTCAGATAGTTCTTTCAACCCCTTTTTGCTTTGTCACAGCAGCCTTCAAAGCCGAAAAAACAGCCAAAGCACCATGAATTACCTCTACTCGACGGTCAACACCCTGCGCGATCGCTATACGCCGGTGACGCACACGTCGACCTTCCGCAACACCGGCCAAATCACTCCCGAAGAGTTCGTCGCGGCGGGCGACTACCTCGTCTACAAGTTCCCAACCTGGTCCTGGAGCGATGCCGATTCCGAGTCCCTCCGCGCCAGCTATCTGCCTCCTGGGAAGCAGTTTCTCGTCACCCGAAACGTACCTTGCCACCGCCGGCTGAACGACGACTTTGCTGGTGACGCCGCGCACGAAGAGTCCATCGTCAACGATGGCGATGACTTCAAGAACAAGGCCGACTCTGCCGATAATGACGATGGCTGGCTTCGGACGGGAGGCTTGGCGAGCTCGCAGCCGCTCAAGGCGCGCGAGGTCAAGACGGTAGACGACTCGGGCAACGTTGGCGATGACGACCTGTATGGACTGGACGATGATATTCCGGATATGGAAGACGAGGAGGAAGACGATGCTGTTCTTCGTATCGAGCCTGGTAACACGTAAGTTTTGAGAAAGCTTTGTGTTTCTGCCTGCCCAGAGTCTTTGTTTCCTCCCATGCATATTCTTCGTGTTTCTCTCTACACATATTTCTTTGCGCCACTCACCGCCCAGGAACGATTTCTTGCTGACAGCCTCTCTAATATTTATGTGAAAAGTGCTCGCCGCACCTATAACCTCTACATCATGTACACGCCCTACTACCGAACGCCACGCCTCTACCTCTCTGGCTACCAGGCCAGCGGCCACCCCTTGCCACCCCTGAAGATGATGGAGGACATTGTCGGCGACTATAAGGATAAGACGGTGACGCTGGAAGAATTTCCCTTTTTTGCCAACCACGTCAGGATGGCCAGCGTTCACCCTTGCAAGCACGCTCCCGTCATGAAGTCGCTGCTGGACCGCGCCGACGCCGCCCTGCGTCTTCGTAGAGAGAAGCTTCGTGCGAGCAAGAAGCAGTCTCTGGACGGAAAGGACGTCGAAGGTCTGACGAACGAGCTGGGTAATTTGGACGTCAGGGGGGCTCAAGAGGCTGCCGACAAGGACGAGTGGGAAGAGGTCCAGGAGAATGAAGTAGACGACCAAGAAGTGGCTATCCGAGTAGATCAGTACCTGGTTGTATTCTTAAAGGTGAGTTTTTCCACATCTCCTTCTCTCCTTTGGAAATCTCTCGTCCCTCTTGGTATGATTTCACCTTTACTGACTGATTGTCTTTGGAAATGGATAGTTTATGGCCAGTGTCACGCCTGGAATCGAACACGATTTCACAATGGGTGTCTAAGTATAAGAGTAAACACACACACACCAAAAAAGAACCAACAAAACAGACAATACAATCTACGACTGCTCCATCGAAAGCTTACCTTTGGTACGCCGCACGCTTATCCTTCTTCTAATTCAGCCATCTCACACCGTTTCTTCTGATTTATGTGCGTGTTGCGAAAGGCGTTTTTGGGAGGATTACTGCCTGGAGGAGTGGTGGCATATCTTTTCTCTCTCTTTTCCATCTTTTTTTTATGCATGCGTCGTTTTTGTAAAGGTAGCAGGGAAGAATAGAAGTGCACAAATTCCTTTTTATGTCTAGGCCGCCTTCGATAGCTTTATCTGGATGCGTAATTAGCTGGGAGGGCAGGTTATGCGTTCTAGATCATGCAGCCCATAACCCGTACCTAATACACCGGGCATGTGAGACATAGATAAGTCAGGTATTCACATTCATATCGAGCGCCATGTCATGTAATACAATGTATCAGTCGCTAGCTAGGCAGATCGAACAGATGGACCACTCGCCCGTCCGATGGATGCCGCCGCCTTTTGCCGGGCAGATCGCCACCATCCAAGGGCTGGACGGGAAGGCCAGCATCCGGGATTGCTCGCCCGCATCTTGCATCTTGCATCTTGCATCGTGGGCCCCATCTTGTGCCCCATACTAGTTTACTAAGTAGTAGTAGTATTACTATATACTTTGATAATAGGAGTAGTAATAATAAGTAGTACGGAGTAATAGCAGCATAGTAATAGCCAGTTCGGCTGCGGGCGGACAGTTCTTGGTTTCAACTTTCAAGAAAGGAATACGGTACCCTTGCTTACCTAGGTAGTATACTAGGTAGTACAGTAGTAGTAGGTAGCTGGAAGCGTCCCGAGTACAGGGCACAGGCACGGATTACAGGCACAGGCACGGATTACAGGCACAGGCACATGTACAGGTACGGGGCACGGCACTAGCACTGGCTGCGCTGCGGTGCGTCGATCGCGGGCGGGGAGCGCTGCTGCGGCTGGGATCTTAGCGCCAACAGCTAGTGGCACAGGGGCCCGCCGTTCTGTTTTAGTGCGTGCATGGGACGGAATTGACAACCGTAAGTGCGCCGCAGTACTGGTACGAGGTACAGGGCCGTATTACTCACTAAGGCTACCTGTAAGGTTAAGGTGCTTAACCACCTGGCACTTGGGCAGTACCTCTGTATACAGGTATAGAAGGCACAGAAGGTAGGTACCGTCCCAGCAGTACATGTATCCGGCCACTGGTCCCCTTCACTTACTTATTAAGTAGTACTTCTTCTTACTCCTCCTCCTCTTCCTCCTCTCCCTTCTTCTACTTCTTCTTCTTTGCTAAAGTAAGAGAAGGGAAACGAGCCCTTTTTGCTTGATGTATTCTATCAAAACCACACAGCAATACAGCAGGACTGCTCGCCATCATGGACATCACCTCCTGGCAACCCTCCTCCTCCCTTGAGGAAACCAATGCCAATGCCAATTCCAATTCAGCATCCTCTTCAACCACGCAGCCAGAATCACCTCCAGCTCCCCTGTCTCTCTACGGAATTACACGCCTCTACTGCAGAGAAGAGCTCATTATTAGCCCAGTTCGATGGACGGGCCGCCATGTCGAGCTCCTGCGATTCTCCTTCACTCAGCCATTTCCTGAGCCAGTGACGCCTGCGACCACAACGGTAACAGAAGCAGACTATTCTGAGGAGCGATCTGGCACGCGGCACTTGAAAGACTTTTTTGACTTTTACTATAAACCTCTGATGCGAGAGCAGGGCATTTGGCTGCTCATTACAACCGATGCATGCCCTTTGGTCATCTAGTTTGTCATCCCCTTTTCTCCCCTAACCATACAAGATGTTACGTGTGAATCATACCTGACCAAATATGTTGCATTCTACTAGCGAAGAACCTGTCAAACTCACTTTGGGTAAATCCATTGTCAAGAACCTCTATAGCATGGCGTTCTATCTCAGAGACTCCACCACTGGGATCAAGGAGCATAAACTACCCATTGCAGCTCTTGTTGACCAGGGCCGCATTGAGACGCTGCGGAAGGAGTACCTGGGAATCTCCCGATGCAAGGAGTGGTGCTACTGGAATCGCCCCATGTGCCGTCTGTATGAGAAGAAATGGAAGAAGCTCACACCGCCCGTCATGCTGCACGATCCATACATTACCGCGCTTCTCATTGGCCTGGCACAGAAGAAACGGAGGTATCTGCGTGAAATCAACTCTCAAGAAGAGGCTATGGCGGGGAAACTCCTGGTATGTTGCTTACTTGGTCCTGTTAAGACAGCCCTTTTTGCATAACCTACGCTAACTCTTCAATCTTAGTCTCAAGTGGTTCATACCTACAATTCTAGGGGCCGATGCAAAGAGAAGCGTGAAGAATCATACTGGGGCTGCTTGTACCTCCACCAAGCCTACATTCCCTCTTCGCTTCTAGACATGTTTGAACACCCTGATGTTCCGCCACCGGAGTCGCCATCCGTTGAGGTCCGCATCACTAGAGTCAACTACCTTCCGCTGGCTACCTTGCGCGCCCGGCTGTTGGAGCTGATGTTGCCAGGAACCGCGGCGGCAGCGGCAGCGGCAGCGGCAGAAACAGCCGTCGCAGAGGAAGCTGTGACACAAGCGACCATGGCACAAGAAACCATGGCACAAGAGATCATGGCACAAGAATTCATAACCCCAGAGACTATGACACAAGAATTCATAGCCCCAGAGACCATGACACAAGAATTCATAGCCCAAGAATTCATAACCCACGAATTCATAGCCCAAGAGACCATGGCACAAGGAATGACACACGAGGCCATGCCATGGGTAAACGTGACTCAAGCAACAATGGCACAACCGGAAATGGCACAAACATTCGTCAACCAGTATGCAGGCCAAAAGCGCAAGTTCGAAGGCCAACATGTTGATCAACCACCCTCGCAATGGGTCCCCTCTGAATATACATGCCCCATCAACGGGTACTACTAACTGGAAATCAGCTTTGAACAGCTATCAAAGCCTGACACCATCTCCAATGAACACTACAAAAGCCTCGCGCCACCATGAAGGAATACCACCCTTCTTTCTCCTGACGAGCACAGCATTTCTTTCTCTAAGAACACTTTTTCTAAAGATGTATACAATATTACGGGTAACTATTCGGTGGGCTGGATAAATGGTAATGGTTGCATATGGTACATAAGGATATAGGATAAGGGCATTTTCGGAGGATCAAAAGGAGTCTATTTTTTTCTTTTTCGCATTTTCACCCGTCCATGTAATGGCGGCTCAGCTTAGCAGCCAAGGAGGCCTGGCGCACACACTTTTTTTTGGTTAATTACAATATGATATCTTTTTTTTTTGCTTTTACTTTATTGGTATCTCCCTGCTGAGCTAGACCGGGGCATCTCATGCACGGCACATATAACCCCGGCTTTTCTAACCTCAGCAGCTGGACATGATGCATACAGGGGGGGCGGGGCCGAAAAAAAGAAACGAAAAACAGCAAAAAAGCAAATACCACTCGCAAGTATCCTATGGCCTGCACGCAACATATCGCCTCCCCCCCCCGGTCATACTAATGGATGTCTCACGGTTGCATCTGTTCCGCGCCATGGATGACTTTTTCCTCTCTAAGAGGAATGGCGTTGGTGACTTTCATTTGCAAAGTGTCCAAGCTTTGTCTCAGGAGCTCCATTCACATCAGCTGCGCGAACCAATCGCCAGGTAGAACTATTGATTTGGGGGAAAAAAACAAAAAAAAAAAAAAAAAAAAAAAAAAGTCTGGAGGAGGCCCACGGGCACGGTGGCACCCAATGGAAAATGACAAAAAGCCTCAAGAGCTAGGATAAGAGAGTGCTGACTCTGCGACACACACGCAGCTGCTGCAAAACCGGGGAATGCGAGGTCTGCCTACATGAGAAAAACCCGTCAGCTAGAATATCAGCTTCGACAGCTTTATTACCATCGATCCATTAAATCCCAGCCACTTGGGTCGCATCAAAGAAGCTCTCCGCTACCCTCCCAACAGGCACCAGCTCTGCAGATCGGATGATGCCAGGTACTATCTATCACCCATCCGCAGCCGCAGCCGCAAAATTTCTCCCTACATACAAGCCGTCTGTCATGTCTCACCATTTCGAATCCCCCTTGTGATAAATCTTGCCTCGCCTTCCCACACAAGACCCAATAGCAAGAGCTCAACCTCGATACCGCCCCCTGCCAGGCTGAAAACTAGGATAAGCAAGGGGGCCGTTGGGCACCTATACGCCATTCGGGCCATTTACACCGATAAATTACTCGTGACTATTGCCCCCCTCCCCTCTATTTTATTTCCTTTTTGCTTATTTCTGTTCTCAATAGTCCAAAATGGACATAGACATAGCCTCTTGGACGCTCCTCCAATCTGTGGACATGAGAAGTCTTATTACATGCGAGTACTATCACAAGTCTGATGGAGAACGCCGGATATTGCCTCAAGACCTGCGGCTAGTAGTACAAGAGGTAGCTACCACTATTCTCACTTACTCGTACTTGGTCGTTCCCTCTTCGTTATCACCGTAATTATGGAGTGGTAGTACCCCGTGATTAATACACACATACCAATTCAAAAGACGGGAACATCACATCACGCCCGGCCCGGCCCAGCCCAACCTGCATTAGTGGTAAGTTCTGTAAAGATGACACTGACGTTTTATTAAAGTGATCACCTAATGATTGGTTTGGAAATTAAGGTAGATATATGTTCTTGGTGCCAAGTGCAGTGCGTTGGGTCGTCGGATGAGGGGGGGCAAGTATTTTTGCCGCAGCTGAGAAAAAGCAAAGAAAAGGAAGTGAGAGAACAAAATACCTGTCATAAATCACGCCCGCAGCGTTGGTACTATTGTATGGACGCTTTTCTTTTTCTTTTTTTCCCGCCGTAGTACTAGTACTACCTCGCCCATTCAGGCCAAGACATGCAGTGCCCGTATTTCCCTCCCTGCATACAAAGCAGAGCCATTTAAAACATCTAGCCAAACTCAGAAAGACGGGCTCCTGAACAAATGAAACGATCCATACAGTGGAATAGAGTGCATTAATTAGCCTGCCAGTGCTAGAGAGATGCATTAATACTTCACATCACATCACACTCCCTGCATAAATCGACTCAAATCACCCATCACTTTATACGGCCCTAATTGTTGCACAATCATCATTACTTAGGGAGTTAGTTATGTAGACAGCATTAAATTCAAAATAACTCGACATAAGAAATAAACATAAGAAACCTCTGAATGAAAGATGCCCATCAATTCCACCCAATGCCACTAAGTAATACATGACTTTCATGAAGCCCAAAGCCCTTTACCATTAGAGTAATCCAAGCCCAAAATCCTTTACCATGAAGTAAGCAACCAGTCTAACAATTCACACAACATCCGCATCTAACCCAAAGACGGCAACACCGACTTGAGACGGATGATTGTTCAGCCTCCATCACACTTTTGTCCTGAAGCAAAAGCAATGTATCCACCCGCCTAAACAAAAACATCTCAAACGTCCAAAAAGAGAAAAGAAAAAGGAACAAGACAAAGAATAAAAAGCAAAGAGCTTACTCCTCCGCGCTAATGAGAGTTAACAAGCAAAGGCCACCAAAGAAAGGTGCGACAGCAAGAAGATGCAAACATCATGGAATAGACGACATAGTCTGCAGAGCATTTGCCGTTTCTCTTGGGGAGTGCCCTACATCTTTCCAAAGGGAGCTCCAAAGTTGCAGGTGCGTCTAAGCTTGAGAGGGAGCTCAGGTCCCGAGTCGCTCTCTGAATCAGAAGTATCGTTTTCGACGGGCTTTACGGGTCGCTCGACGTTGACAGGGGCATCTTCGTCATCGCCATTATCTTCTATTCCCGCCAATCTGACAGGAGATCTGGGTTCCTTTCCGATAACAACACTATCGGGTTCTTCTTCAGAGTCTGATTGAGCCTCTGATATGTCTGTGTTGTTAGGAACAGTAGTTTGATTACCAACAGCGTCGCCAAGAACCCCGCTAGACACGGCCGACAAGGGCACTCGCGCTGCAACAGGAGCCTGCACAGCCCTAGGGAGGGCATCTTGTCCTTGGCTAATGGGCTCTAATTTTTCTTTCAAGGCGGCAAGGAAAAGTTCATCTTGCGCGGGGATGTTTTTGATCATCAGTGGACCGCTGAGAGGATGATCATCCATAGCCTCCATGAGAGCCTGCTGAGAAGAAGGAGAGGAGGGGATAGAGGGACAAGAGGAGTGATGGGAAGAGCCATTTAATCGGCCAAGATCCTCAGAGACATCTGAGTACGAAATAATACCGCCCTCTTCTGCCGTTGCTGTTGTTCGCGAGGACTCCTCTTTCACGCTGGTCTCCTCTTCTTGGGCCTCATTTTTGATTTTTGCCTCGCCCTCCGTCTTTAGGTGCTCGTCATTGTTGTTGTTGTTGTTGTTGTTGTTGTTGTTGTTGTTGTTACTGCTGCCTTCAACGCCGAGGGAAGGTGAAGCAGCCGGCGCTGTCCTGCTTCCGCTGGGCTCCGCAGTAGCAGTGGCTGACGGAAAAGAGGGTGAAAGATTGGGAGTGTGCCCAGCATGCATGGTGAGTCGTCGCAACTCCTCTTCCTCCACCCCCTGTTCTGTTTTCAAGTCGGTGATTATATAGTACTCATGGGACATGCTACGTCGCCTCTTGATAGGAGGGGACTGTGATTCTCGTTGTTGATAAGTCTCTGCAGAGGGAGAATCTTGAGCAGCTCTTGCTCCGGTTGCCATGTCCTCGAGTTTTGGATCAACTTCGTTGACATCGATGACTGAAGCCGACCTTTTGGGGCTTCTTTTTGGCTCTGAGACGGCATTTCTCATCATCATCGTGGGTGAAGCAGGTGAATATTCGGGGCTAGCTGCGCCAGCAGTGCCGCGTCCTAACCCATTGGGAATAGGAGACGTCGAGACCAAGGGCAAGGGTCCCAGATGTTGACGTGTGGCCGTCTGAGGTGACGCCGGCACATATGGGAATGGGCTCTCAGGCGAAATGTCAAAGATGGCAGAAAGTTCAGCATGAAAGCCCTCACGAATTCTCTCAATGCGTTGCTGGTCAAGAATTGGGGGAGGAGGTCCGCTATTGAACAGGGGGGAATTGACTGGGCGGCTGCCATGATGAATGATTGGCGGTGCCTTGAGTTGATCATGTAAAGACTTGATCTTCTCTTGGAGCCTTTGGTTTTCATTCTCTAGGTATTGGTTTGTACCCCCTAGTCTCCTAACATCCCCACTGAGACTACTGACTTGGAATTCCAGCTGTCTCTTTTCAACATCCCATAAGGCTTGGTGGTGTAGTAGTGTTAATCGATTCTCCTCCTGGAGAAGCTCTTCTACTCGTTTTCGGCTTCGATGGTACTCGTCTTTCACGGCGCCGCGGATTGAAGCTTTATTCTTAACCAACAGTATCTCAAGGCACAGAGAAGGTACGCCGTTATTGCAAAAGTGACAGGGGCACTTGTTCATGGGGCCAGAGGCAGCACCACTGATGGGTTCCCCTTTTACTGCTGATTCTATTGCTGCTGATGCCAATGAAGATGGCATTGATGGAAGCTGTGGTGGAGCGATGATTGAAGGGGTTGCGCGAAAGCTCGACCAAGAGCTGCTCATGTTATCACCATCTTCGGCAGTGCTGCTCTCGCTCTTCCAGCCGCCGCCCTGATACCTGACCCAGGGTTCGGGCACATTGCGGCTATCCTCGCGCTTGATGTTATTAACATTGGCAGTGCTGGTGCTGGTGCTGGTGCTGGTGTTGACGTCGTTGTCGTTACCATACCAGTATTCTCTCCAGCGCCCGCCCTCGTTGCGGTTATCGTTGCCGCTCATGTTAGCCAGCGTCTGTGCGATAGGCGATATGGTTTGGACGACTTTTGATAGCTCCCGAAAGTAAAGATGAGTCTTAGGTTGCTTGGAATGTCTTGTTGATGCTTGGCATGTGACATAAAAAGTCTGGTGTAGTGAAGGGGACGGTAATTTAGCAGACAAGATGGCGGGAAAGAGAAAGGCAGTGAGAAGAAGGAGAAGAAGAAGAAGAAGAAGCTGTGAGGAAAGAAAAATCAAAATTGATGAGGCAGATAGGGCAGTATTTGGGGGGAGGGGGGTATGCAAGGCTTCAGCGACTGCAACGACTAAAGAAGGAGACTAAGAAGTAGCCACGGTGACGAGGGCGTTCAGGAGAGCCTCAACCGAATCGATGTGGCTTGATATAGCGCAAAGGAATTTTCCCGCAGAGGCGCTCACGATGGGGAAGAGCCTTTATAAAAAAGGGGAGAAAGTTAATTGACCCAAGCTCAAAAGGAACAGCGTATTTCTCGACAGAATGGTCTGACTGGGTATAATAACCAGTGGGCGAGGGTTTTTTTTTTTTTTTGTACTCAGCGTGCGAGTGCGAGTGATATATTCGTGTTGGGTGAGACGGTCAAGTGTATGAAACGTCCAAGCATGTGAGGTGTGTAAACGTACGAGACGTCCGGGCGTATAAGGCGGTTTCTGCGGGATATCTAAGTGCACGAGACTCGGAGCGACAAAATACTCTGCGCTTGGTAGCGAAACGAGGCGACAGTCTGGGAAGAGCAGCGGATATAACGCCGATGATGCAAATGATGCAGGCCGAGGCGCACAAAAAGCGCAGAAATAGCGGCAAGGCAGCCGAAGAGACAGGCAAGCAAGCGAGCAAGTAAGCAGAGGCTGAAGTAGAGCCAGAGAGCAGAGAGGCAGAAGCAGTGGCAGTGGTAGAGGTAGAGGAAGAGCCAGAGAGGCCAAAGTAGAGGCGCTAGCACGAGGCCGATGCAACCTTGAGCTGAATCGGTGGTTGGTCGGCAAGCCCCAGATTCTTTCTTCGCGGGTCTACGCACGGAAGACCCCGTATAGGGTGGATATGGCAAGTCGTTGAGAGAGGGCTGAAGTAGGCGGGTTTTAGATATAGTATATAGTAGAGAGAAAGCTGGGTGTCGATGATGCTTGATTTCACATGAATCTTCAAACAGAGTTTTGACAGATGCAAGGCAGTGGAAAGACGACGAGCATAAATTGGCGTAAAGAGGCGGCGGCTTTACTCAGAAATCAAAAGGTCCATTAACCGATGCTGGCAGATCAGGTACTTTTTATATACCCCGTGCGTGAGACTCTGACGAGGTGATTTCGATCTGAAAGCAAGTCTAAGCGGCCGGTGGCTGGCTGGGCTGAGCCGGACGGCAGGTATAATGAGACACACCTGTCATGCCCCGTCCAGTGTCCAGATCTCAGATTGTCCGCCAGAGTCCAGCGTGCAATGTCACCGAGAAGAGCAGTACAAAGAGAGGCCAGACAGCTCCATGGGGTGGGACAGCAAGGGCATGCGCCTAATAATGCAGGGAGCTGCTGGTCTCGATGCCGGGTGAAATTACGCGGCGAACTTGGTCCAATGATCCCAGCTTTATTAACGAGCCGGCGAGGGAGACGTTGCGATACGGAGATGGTTGGCGACAGAGGCTGCGCAGGTTAAGAAAGAAAAACAGCAAAGTTGGTTTAATTCGTGGCTGCGAAAAGAAGGAGTGCGCCTAGTATTGAAGTCTGAATGGAGGCGAAGTGGAAGAAAAAGGAAGAAAAAGTTGAGCCATAACAGCAAAAGTGAGAGCGAGCCTGAGCCTCAGAAAAAGAGGAAGCTAAGCTCCCGCTATGCTATGGGGGAGGCACTAGCCCTGTTAGTAGCGAAACTAACTGGCTCGCTGCTATTTATTACAGCTCAAATTCCAAATGGCGGCCTAGAGCAGCTCACGGGTTATTTGTGCACTGTAGGTTGTGCTGGTGATTTTGATCCATGCTTTCAAGTGCGCCCGGATGCATCACCGCGACAGAGCATGATCGGATCGAATCGAATCGAATCGGGTCAGTGCTAATACATCTCACCAGCATCAGCATCAAGTACTATCAGCATCGACACCATTAATAGTACCTCTCCCTCTCGCCCTTTTCTTCCCCCATTTTTTTTTAGCGCGCCATGGCGTATCCAGTAAATGAATGACGCAGCTGACCTCTCAAGCTTTTCTTCTTGTTTTCCGGCGCCTCTCCCAAAAGATACCAAAGCAGTAGAGATGGGAATTGCCCCACCAACTGGTAGCAAGCTCTAGAACAAAGTAGTGGTACTAATTTTTCGGCCCGCTGGTTCTCCAGATCCAGGTACCGAGCAGGAGCAGAGCAGCGGGTAAGACGAACCACACGCTTATTGAACTCTCTCCCCCTCTCTCTCTGTGCGTGTAATGTGTGTGTGTGTGTGCACAAAGAAATGCGTGATTTTTGGACAAGGATATTGCGTGAGTGAATGGTCTCAGCAGCAGCTCAGCAGAAAGGCCCTACGCTTTGGAAATTGTCTTGGACCTTTCACCAGCTTGCTTTCAGCCCCTCCTTTTTTCTTCTTCTTTTCTTTTGTCTTTTCTTTTGTCTTTTCCTTTCTTTTCTTTTTCTTTTTTTTGGTCTTGCACCTCCCCTGATCAAAAGTCCATAGTGGTGCTCCGCGCTAGTGTTACCATTAGATGAACTGCATGCGCAAATGTGCTGGCACGCTATGCTGCTGGTTGCTGCGCTGCACCGTGACTTTGTGGCGGTGTGCTAGGAAAACAAAAAGAAAAGAGTAGCATAAACATGCCTCCCTGCCTTTGGCCAATGTACCGTACAGTACGTACCTCGCAGCTCGCCTCTCTCATCCAATATCGAGATAGTGTGGGGGCGCCAGCATGGAGCACGGGGAATTTGCCTTGGTTCCGTCGAGGAGAGACATTGATGGCGCCAGGTTCTGTTCTCCCAAGCCACCAGTCTAATCCAGTGTTGGGCCGATTATCACCACTCCTTGCTGATCAAGCGCGGTTCATGGCCCTAGCTTCCGCGTCCTAAGAAGCTCCAAAATAGGTCTACTATTGCGAGTAGTAGCGGTATCCAGCCATCGGGCTGCAGCAATAGACTGTTGAGCTAGTTAGTGCCTGGCTGCCTTGGTTGTATGAATGATCTAGGCCTGCAAGCAATTTGCATTGCTACCGGGGATCTCGAGTGGCCGGCCCCCCTCCCTGATGTGACATCTGATATCTGATGGGTGTGAGCGCGTGTCTCCTGTACCAAGTACGAATTCTTAGATAGGTACTCCGTACTTCGTAGTAATTTAGAGAATTACCAGGAAGATGATCCATCAGATTGCTTTTTGTCTTGGCATACGCTTCACTTTGCGCTGCTGCAGCGCTTAGCTTCCAGTACGAGCATTAGAAGACAAACCTGATAGGTCGCTGAGCCTATACTAGCCGTACATACTGTAGCTGCACCCGCCATCAATACAGTAAGTCGTCTTGTTCCCTCCGTTTCGTACCGATGGCTCTGTTGACACCGTAGAGTATCCCTAGTAAGCCAAGGTTATTGTTGTCCGTCCCGACGGTATTGAGTGGACCTGGATAGAGAGATCGATTCTATCGGAAACTTTTCTTTTCGTTTCGGCCATTTTAGCATCTTGCTACTCCGTACTCCGTAATGTTACTAGGATTAGTTTCTGGCGGCTTCTCTAGGGCTGATGAATCTGGGCTCGGACCCCTGGCCAACAGAGAAATGCTACTCTCGGTCACTGTTCGAGCGTACCCGAGTTCTGGTTCGCGCATAGCAAGAGATCTACCGATTTGCAGTAGCTTCGTCATACTCTTAAAAGACGGATGCTGCTGGGTCTCAATCTCACGATGCCGGGAGATATGGTAGCGCACCAGCCCGAAAAAAAATGGACAAAAACTAAGGGCTAATAGCACGGGCTGGCCTAGAAATTCAGCACCATGCTATCCCTCTTCCATGGTACCAATTGTCTGTTTACTTTCTTTCTGGTACAAAGTACTTCGGAAACATTTGAATGCTAGAATGAAGTAGTATTGGTTTGCATATCAAAGGAAGTGCAGGTAACCAAAGTCACCTCCTCAGTAGGATTGAAGCAAGGGGCTTTGCATAGTCTTACTGGACTGCAATTACCCTCTAGCCATTCGTGCTCTTAGCAGTATCAAGGATCCTCATTGCTACTGTTCAGCCCACTCGGAGCTGCAGTATGCCGACAGCTCTCCGCTGGACAAGACAAGTCATCTGTGGCCCGGTCTTTTGCTGTACACCCCCTCCCCTTAGAAATGTAAGTCCCATACCGATCTTTTGCTCGTCGTATGAGTACATAGAGCGCTTTTTGCGGAGAACTCCGCAAAGTTACTTCGAGGTAACACGTTCCGGAAGTAGAGGCAAAAGCTGCCTTGTGTGTTTCTATTTTTGTCGAGCGACACCTCGCTAACTGGGGTACTGTCGCTGATCCTTGTACCAGTAGTACCAGCTGCCCGGGGGTGGCCGAGACCTTCTTGTGGGATCCTGTCACTCTTGTTCGAACCTCATTCATTTATACCATCAACGGTCAAGCAATTTTTTTTATTGCGTAAGCTCAGGCTCTCCGAAGAGCTCGGGCAAATGTCCCCCCAGGGCAGGAAAACCTAGTGCTGTTACTCTTACTACTCGATTCTTGTCTGAGCTTTTGAGTCAAGTGTGATGAGTTTCACCTGTGGCGTACACCCTTGCTCTCAGAAAAAGAAAAAAAAAAGCACACAAGCAAGCGGAGACTCCAGGCTCTGGCAGGATGCGCCCCAGTGCCCAACTCCGATGCCCAAGCACTCGTATCCAAGCCAGCTGCCCACTAATATTTGAGACACTGCGAAAGCCCCGAACATGACTGGCTGGGAAACGTTGGAGGAGCTGCAGGGCGCATCACGTATGACCTAGGTTCGGTGTAAATGCGTCGCGCTTTCATTGTTCTCCTCACCGACCGTCTCCGCGCTTTGTTGCCTGATCCTCTGATGGGTCTTATTGACTGCCTCGAAAGTATTGTACTGGTATGACAGCCCGGTTTGGCTTACTACTAGGTCCATTCATAGGTCGAGAGTTCTCTTTGGCCTGAAAGCTTTGACTCCATGCCACCTCCCTCTGTTGAAGGATGGAGGTATCTTTTGCAAAGCTTACTGGCCAGTGACTGTAGTATGATGTGCGTAATGCCTTTCCCCTCCCAAAAAGGACTAAGTTGCAATAACTTGGAGTAGCATTGGCACTTTGAATGCTACCACCATGTCTTGGTCGTCGCTTGCTGAGTGGCCTGAGATGATCCGAGTTGGTGGAGAGGAAAAAGCCACACCTATCAATCTGACTTTAACGCTCTCCAGTTGTCTTGTAGAGCCCAAACAAAATGTTAGAATCATTGATAGCATCGAGAAAGCCTTTACAAGTGGTCCGGAGAGAGCTCTCATAGCCTTTTGGCAAGTCGAAGAGAATAACGACGATGATAACTCATTGATATCCGACGAAGGGTGGTTGGATACCCCTTGCAAAAGAGTAAAATAAAAACGGCAGTGATGTGTACTACTTCAAGCCTCTCCAGCGCAGTAGTAAAACATTGTTCAATATTGACCCACTCAATCCACCGGCATAGAGCCATGCATCCTTGCGAGCACATTGACCGAGATCCAAGCTGCTGTACTCCGTATTACGCTTTTGAAGAGCACTGCTGACCTTGGAAAAGATACCTGTGTTGCCAAATCTCTGATCCAATGTCCCATGACTTTCAACACAAACGATGCTAGTTCAGGGGGTAACGTAGAGAATATGCTAGTCGACCCCATCACTTGTACGGTGCCAAGTTTTGGTTCACCCTCAAGCACTTGTATCGCTGTAAGGATTGAAGCCGCTAATCTCAGTCGTAGAGAATGCTATGAGACATTAACTTAGAAAGGGGAATCACGAGAAATGCCGATCTCTCATGGACATTATTTCTGATAGATCGAAAGGTAATGAGATATGGCTCGAGCATAATGCTGTGTCCAAGTTTTCGGGTAGGAACGGAGAACAGCCACCCATCCGAACGTTCAGACAGGAGAAAACTGCAGCTACCCTCTCATCGGGTACCTGTACCCTTGTTCGAACCTGAGGTACCGGATAACGGCCTGCGTAGACGGCATGCGTTGTGGGGTTCATTGAAGCAGATGAGAGCTATGTACTTCGTAGGCCGGTAGCATACAGAGAAACTGGTCTCGTAGAATAGCAACGTAAGATTTATGCATAAACAGCGAGTTCGAAGAGCCAAAGAGCTTCGCTCCAATGGCTGGCTACTCGGTATCAAAGAGGCGGTGATGCCCATCCCGCACTTGCTTAGAATGAACCTTGGGCGGAAGAGCTGCGGCCGTAAGATAACTGCAAGTACTAGTTTGCCACAATGTAAATCAAGAGGCTTGCGTCCACCGTTTGTGTAACAACGATATTGCAACGCCTGTGCCGGGTTGACCATGGTCTGTCGCTCCCCTAAATCTTATTATCGCCCAATAGTAGCTAGTCTTTCAAAAGGAGCGATGATCAACTCAAATTGGGCCATCATCTTGGATATGTCGTTACATCAACTGCCACTTAGGCATAGTAAACATTATCTCGTGAGAAGGACCGGCCACTTCGGATCCGAAGCAGTGTTGTTGGCCCTTCACTGCAAATGCTGTGGCACGCGCTCTCTCATCATTGTTTATCCGCTTTTGGAGATTCAGTAGAGTGGTTGGTTCGTAGGATTCCCTCTATGGATCGGGCCGCATGGAAAGGGGCTCCGTAGTTGAGGAGAGGTCCATCAACACGCAAGGCCTTGGAGGACTAGGCAAGCACCGGATGATGGGGCCGTAGCCGACTGCTACATTGTCATTGGTATTTTCTTTTTATGGTGTGGGTCATGGCTGTACTGAAGTCGCCTAGCAGCGCACAGCAATCATAGTACCGAACTGCAACGCTGCATAACAAATAGAAAGGCGTAAGAGGTAAGGCAAGCGGTGAAAAGCATTAGCAGTAAGAACTGCACACATCATAAGAGCTTGACCCCTTTGGAGAGCCTATATACCGTGGATAGGAAACTGGTTCAAGATGAAGGCAGGATATTTCTGGGGAATTTCGTGTTATTTCCTGGTCAAACTGAGAGAGTTTGGGCAATCCTAAGCATCTCCATGGTTAGCGATCCCGGCCACGAGCATAGCAGTTTGGGATCGATGCCACCCTACCTGACTTCGTACCTGAACCAATGGTGCTACGGCAATATATCGTGCCATGGTTAGCACTGGGCAGCTGCGGAGTCAGTTTTCCGAAGGATTTGACGAGCGAGAGGTTCTATTCATTTCCGTGCCTTGATTTTTTGGCTCTTAGTTTTCAGCTTTGACAAGCTAGTCAAAGACAAACAATGCAGAGCCAGGGTCTTTGCCTGCCGCGTACACGTAAGTTGGAGAGAAAACAAAGCAAAAGTTCCGCGGCGCCGACTCACTAGGAGAAACATTGGCCTCTCATTGAGCCAAACGAAGCCTCTCTTTTCTTTTTCTCTTATCGTGGCTGCTCTGCTCCCCCCTCCATCACGTCGACCGGTCAGCACGTTAGTGGAGCCTGTGTAACAGTGTGGCTCAGAAGTGCGATGCCGACATCAGTCTTGTCCAGCTAATGCTGCTGCGAGAGGCGGCCACGAGCGTCTGGAGGCCCAAGGGCGTCGCCTAGAAGCTGTCAAGATGCATGAGGCCCTGACCTTGTCCTAGGTACAAGAGAGGGAATCCCTGAGAGGTTGGTGTATTTTTTTGCTTTTTCTTTTTAGGGCCTCTGGCAGCCCCCACGTGCACGCGGCCACCCATTTTCGCTTAGCACAGGGTACATGTACTCCTGCATATTTTCAGCAGTTACAAACAAGAACTTCTCACCCAATTGGGGTTGTAGGACAGAAGGTGGCGTACCAGCGCGGCAGGAGAAGGCCTAGGCCAAGGTAAGGTACCTAAGTAGGTACGAAGAAGTTGAGAGAAGAAAACATTCCGGTTGATGGAACAAGGTACCTTGACTTGGCGCTACTTCTTACCAGGCATAGCACTAAGATTAGGAGTATGCAGCTTTTTACTGATCGGTTGTTCTTACTTCAGCTCAAGCCAGATAGGATAGACTATAAAAGGCAAGGCAAGTAGGGAACAAGGCAGCTTGGATACTTGCTCCTGTTACAATTTCAAGTTCGACTTATATTACGTCTTTCTCACTCTATTGCGTTCGATCAGCGTTAACTACTTCGTGATACCAAGTAGGTTGTACTACCTACCTATTCCTTAATAGCATCCTTCTGCGTATCAATACTTACCAAAGCATCATCTTCGCAGCCATTTCTAGCACCGCTCATGGTCCTCTCTACTTTGCTCTAGGAAAGGTAAACAAGCAAAGAAACTTTGAAAGTATGTGCACACAGTTTGTCTCTAGCGTTCATGAGCTCTGCTGATATGATAGAAAAAGGCAACATGGCATCAAACGATTCTCAGTCGCCCACCCAGATGGCCGCCATCTTCACCTGTGAAATGTGTCCGCTGGTATACTCCAACCCGAGTGACCTGGACCATCACCGCCAGATCCATGACTTCGACCGTAATCGTTATGCCAAAAAAGGCAAGGCTAGAGGAACCAAAGCTGGGCCAGCCGATATCGAACGGGCCGGGTCTGAGCCTGCCAATGCTAGAGTAGCCGAAGCTGGGCCAGCCAATATCGAACGAGCCAGGTCTGAGCCTCCCAATGCTGATCGAGCTCACCTGGAGAAGGCCATTGGTAGTCGAGATAATACTGGACGCGTCCATTATTTTTGTCCTCATTGTAGGCGCCGAATGGCAACCAGCGACAGTCTGCAAAGACACATCGATGTCTACCACATCAGGATAAATGATCCAGGCAAATGTCAGCGTTGCCACCGCTACAAGCTCAAATGCGATGGCGCGTCTCCCTGTGGATCGTGCACTACGGATGCCGCGCCTGAACGATGCATGCCTCTATCTGCCCATGCTATACCAAACCCAGACCCGGCTTCGAATCATGGTTCCGCTTCTGGATCCTCTGCATCTGCATCTCATGAGCAGACGGCGCGGATGCAACACGCACAGTTGGTAATATCAACTAGCAGGCCTGTCCAACCTAGTCACTCCACTATACCCAGAGATATTGCCCTTACGCCGCCGCCTACTCCCGGAGGAGTTAATGCCCCAAGAATCTATCTTAGCTGGCTTGACTCTGAAGTCTACAGTTTGGAGAACCATGTGGCTGACTTAAATCGTGCTGGCGGTGTTATCGACAACTTAACATCCTCTAGCTCTGACTCACCTGGTTCCATATTTCTATCTTCTTTACAGGAGCTTACGGACTCAGACTCCGCTCTGTTACGTCGTCGTCTCCCTCAAAATGCCGCCGATGCGAAGCCCAGCGGCTCCAATTCTCCGACTGATGTGCCAGTGGTACCATTGGAAAGCCTGCGGCTTCTTTTTCAGGCAGGCGGCATTCCCCGTACGTATGAAGCGGCTGCAGATGTGGCCACCTATCTTCCCGGGATTGAGCTGCTGAAGCGCCTTTCCTCCAATTACCTTTTCAACTGGCAGAAATTTCAGCCGGTGTTCCATGTTGTTACATGGAACTTCAACGAGTGCCCCATGGCACTGCTCGGTGCAATGGCTTGTTTTGGATCTGCCTTATCTGGGGACAGTGAAATGATAGATCAGGGACACTACATCAGCCCGCAATGTGCTGCAGAAATAGGTCGTATGGTGAGTCCCCGCGGCGTAGCATGACCTTCTCATGCAAACACCGCATGCTAACTATTGACAGGCTGATCTCCTTGCTGAACAAGGCCAGCATGTCGGGTATATTGCTGCTTTATGCATTTACGAATTATATTTAATCGGGTCTGGCGAAACGACCATTCATCTCCGCGCAGAGAGAAGTCGTGCTTACATGATTAACATGCTGCGCAATATGAATCTGTTGGGCCCCAACGCCGATAATCGCAGCAGTATACCATCTCAGCCTTCTGAATCCCCCGAGTCTATTGACATTGAATGGCGCGCGTGGGTACACTGTGAGCAGAAACTCAGAGTGGCTTGGATGGTATTCGAGTATGATTGCAGCCTTACCCTCTTCACAACTCACCCCTGGGTCATAGAGCTGGGCCATTTGCCTAAAAGACTTCCCTGCGACCAGGCGCTATATGATGCTCCAGACGCTGATACCTGGGCCGCAATGCGATCTTTGTCTCCAAGTAGAGTCCAAGGGCCACTGGTGTCCGACGTGGTGGCTAAGGCGTGGACAAAGAGTCCGCCACCTTCCGGCATGTCTTCTTGGAGCATTCGCTTATGCTCACTCATTTTTGAGAGGCTTTTCAGAGGACTTGCGGAGCCCTATGATCAGCCTAACACCATTACAGGCGCTCAAGATCTCGGTCTAATTCTGCCCTCTGCCTCTATGCAGATTCAGGCGGAGTTGCTTATCAGTAGTAGCTTTTTATGCAAGAGTACGCTTACTGCGCCTTTCTCAGAAGTAGACGGCCTCCATTCCTGGTAAGTTGCCCTTTTATCAGCTGAACATTCTGCCTTGTCTAGCAAGCCCTCGCTAAAAACACCATTCACAGCTCTGCCCAAATGTCACGCCACTACGACTACTTTAGCCTATTGCCTCGCGTCATGAACGTAATAATGTACATTGCTCGCACAGCCGCTTTGCCGCCGGCGACCAACTATGTAGGCTACCACCCGCACAGAACCTTACGTGCGGCGCAGGAATTGCTTATCCGGGAATTCGCAGCTGTGCCGTATATTTCTCGGCAGTATATTTGGCGAGCTGGGCAAATCTTGAGAGGTGCAAGAGAATCTCCAGCCATTGCGCCAGTCGACCACCTGCGCATTTTCACCGCATATCTCGCCGTGATTGCATACGCAAAGTACGGGCCTCCTTCGCCGGAAGACGTGCCTGAAACTGAGCCATTTGTTGCGGATTCAGTTATTCCCCCCATTGATGTTCTCGAAAAGTTCTTTAGGTTTGGCGGTCCCGCCTCTATCGGTTCTTGTGCCTGCATCTACCCCACATGCTCGACGGAGGAAATCATGGAAGATGCGTGCGAACAGCTTTACTACTCCGACAGCTGGGCTATTACAAGGAGGTTTTTTTCCATTTTGGTTTACTTCAACGCTATTGCCGTGCTCCAAGAGTGATCAGCCAATTGGGCAAACTCTACCTTGCGTGGGGGGGAGCCACTAGTCATTCCGGCATTTTGCAGTCGGCATTGGGCTCTTCTAAATCGAGTAATTTGATCGGAAACACCCCACACAGCACCCGGACCGGATGCTTGGTGGGAAGACAGACTCGGGATGCCATCTCCGCTTTTGCGCCGGTGGCTTGTCTGCGCTGGAAACGGAGCATCGCCCTCTTAGACTGGAAAAAAAAGATGTTCACCTCGCTGAGGTTTGGACAGCGGTAAATCAGGCGTTATGGGTGGATTCAGCTGGTCTTAACAGGAACCTGCTTTCTTTTGCTTTTCTTTTCTCTCTCTCTCTCTATTTCTTACGCTCGCTTATCTTTTTGCTGAGGAAGGGAAATGTCTGGTATAAATCTTTGTTACGTGTCACGTATGTCAGATATCACTCACATCCAAAGCAAGCTATGTAGTTAGTATTTTTGAGTTAGTAAAATTGTACTTCGTATTGGCTTTGCATTTATTTCTCTAACTGGCCTGTATGAGCGACTATGGCTTGATACTAGAATCAGATGCCCCCTTGTGCGACCATAAAGCAAGCATCCTCTTCTTTTGGAAGTCCATCTTGTACCTTGCGCAGACGTCCTAAGTCGCGGTAGGAATCGGTCGCGACATTTTTACCACGATGCAGCTAACCGTCATAAAAAGGGAGGGGCTAATGAGCGTTTTATGAAGATGGATGCTTTGGAAATAGTAAATATTGTTGTGCTAACGTCTCGGGCCATCAAGATATATCACTCGGCTGTAGAAGGTATTTGCAAAAGAGACTGAAATTGGTACTTGAACACAGATTGGGCTGAGGGGAAGGGACAAGAAATGTCATGAACCCTTCCTTACTTTAGAGGCACCAGTCAAAGAGAAGCTAGAAAAGCCTCCGTCGCATTCCGCATTGACGTGGCTCGGTCGCATTATTGTGCAAGAGAGTTGATGAGACCATAAATCTCAGAGATAATGTCAGCCTCGTCATGAATATCACGTGTTGAAAAAATCGACCGCAAGGCTGAGAGAGAGGGGCTGGTGACTCCCGCATAGTCAACTTTTGTGTCCAAGATGGCGGGGTAGAAGCTCTGAGATTGTTGTCTTTATGGGGTTTTGTCTACTGCAGAGCCACGGCCAAGACATGGACTCACAATGATGAGAGATTTGAAATCTTTTGCATTCTACCTACCAAGAGGCACAAAATCCCAAGAGTAGTATGGTCTTCCGACAGCCAGCCTCTTCTGGGTGCGTAAGGGGAGACGCTGATGTTACAATAATGATGTGAGGGGTTGCAGTATGCGTGTTCGTATAATCAGGTCGTCGCATCAAGCATCACAATGGTCGCAATGCCTCGTAATGCGGATGGGGGCTTGATATGTTGTAATATGCGCCTTGATTTGGGTAAAAGAAAAAGGTAGCAGTCAAGTAGGGAAGCGCAGCGAGATATCGCGATGTGTGCTAGGCGACTACCTCCAACTCCGATATTACGGCTTTTAGGTTTGTGTATCAACTTAAAAGGGTGAAAGCGTTCCTTGTATAGCGACCGAAATCACTTATTGAAATAAGGATTTGTGCTCATTGGAGGTTGGCAAGTGAAATTGGGCCGTCTGGTTGTGCTTGTAGGCTAAGATTCACTACGTGTAGCTGGGATGCTGTCCGAAAAGTAAACAGTACCCACGGCTAGAGAGTATGTGAGGAGACACGCAGCACCACTCGTGCAGTAATGAACCGTATTACCGTACAAAAACCCCTCTTTCTGCCACACATAAATTTCAGCAAAAGGAAGAATCCAGAAGAATAAAAATTGCAACTTGGAGTCCATCTCGTATATGGCCCCAGCCTAGAACAACGCCATAGCCTTTTTCGTTCTTAGCAGCCCCATGCCATTGGTTGATCTAATTGCGGGTACCTCGGATGCATGTGGAACTCGTGTACTGTGATTGGCCACAGCCCCTGTTAGCGCATGACTCGGCGCAATGCCATGACACTACTAAAAAAAAAAAAAAAAGTGAAAATTTGACCAGAAGCTTAAAAAAAAGTTTGGCCTTCGCCATCTCAATCTTTTGGATATAGGAAAAGCCCAATGCGGGGGTCGAACCCGCAACCTTGAGATTACATCAGAATGTGTTACTCTTAAGAGTCTCACGCTCTACCGATTGAGCTAACCGGGCCGGCGAGGAGGCTTGGCCAAGACAGCAGTTGATAGAAGCGAATCGTTTTTGAGTTATAAGGCTCTGCACATTGGTGAATTGCATCTTGAGGGCATTTTTTCATTTATATCAAAGAGTATCCTAGACGTAAATTTTTTTCTTTATAGTCCTCTATAGTATAAAATGGTAGCCGAATAAAAGGGCTATTTGAGTTAGGCAAATTAGTATAACGGATTTCGAATGTAGGGAGCCAGGGGTATTATGCAAGGCGTGTCATTTTGAGGTTTCCCCCGGGGACGGTACAGCGAAATTGTCCGAGACTGTCATAATCCTGCTAGTACATAGTATCTAGAGTATCCCATCTCCTATGGCCGCGAATTAATTAAAAAAACACTGGAGTCTCTGTGCAACGCAATATCTGGTATTACCCAAGACACTGAGACTACTTGAAACCAATCAGGCAATCGCACTACGTCAGTCCATATCTCCTTGCATTCCATATCTGCTTGCATACATCACTCTGCATCAGTGCAGTCATCAGGATGTCATCACATTCGCGCTTTTCTTATAGGTAAGAAGATATATAACGGGCTACACTGCACATATTTCTCATGGTTTTGGTGTGTGTACAGTCTAACAAAGGCAAGAAAAGGGGCAAAGCTCTAAGAAAAGAACTATATCTTCCAACCATGTCCTTTGACGAATTCTTCCTCAGCCCAAGAGGCCTGTTGGTGAATAACAACTCGACATTTGTTTGTGATGTGCCGAACTTCTCGAAGCTGCAGCAGGCGACACAGGCAACGCAAGGTTTGCCATATAATGACGGAGGGATTCGCTATACAGTTGGGTTTACTGAAAAGGGAATGCAGGAGGTACATCCCAAATGTTCTCTCCGTTTGATCTGGGCTGGAGCTAACGCTTAAAGCTGTACGCTGATATACTCGTCCCCACCATGAATGACTTTTACAAAGTACGTACCCATAGCTCACGTTTCACCATCCTTTGAATAACAAAACAGTAGATTACCAACCAATCCATGGCTCTTCAGGTAAGCAGAAGGCATTCCAGCGCAAATAGAAAGCGTACAAATCTAACCTTTCGAACTAGAGCGGATATCGCTCCGTGGGGGATGTCTGTAAAGTCATTCTGGAACTCTCAGCCGCAGCCCAGGTCGACTACGGTAAGAAGAAGACTCACCTTCCAACCTCCCCTGCATTATATCTGATCCCGACTGTTGTCTCATGTTGATCTAGATGAGATATTTGATGCGCTCGAGAGGCTCTACGGAGATGAATCAGACGACGACAGCCTCCGCGAGGAAGTCCAGGCGAAAATCAAAGAACGCATAGATAAACTCACGTCCTTGTCAAACCTATCCACTGCCGTAGCTGACACCCTGGCGGATGCCATTGAAAACGTTACCGAGGCGCAAATTCTAGTTAAAAGAATTGTACCCGACTTGGAGAGACCAAGTACCATCGAGCGACTTCGCAAATGTCATGAAGGCGAGAGTGACTCAGAGGACTTCGACATTGACTGTAGTGCGCTGGGAATTCTCAAGGTGAGCTCAGTCAGCCTGTATAGCTGAAATGCATCTTTCCGTAACTTCACGTGATTCCTGACGAAGCGACTCAATAGAGGATAATAGAAACGCAAAACATGCAGGACGATTCGAGCGCTTCAATGAAGAACTTGCAGCACGCCGTCGGTAAGTCCTTCTCCCCAGTTAACTTGTTCTGTTGAATAGTGATATTGATAAGAGTTTGCTGTAGGTGCCGCATTCGCCATCAATAATGATCTAACTGCGTTGTCTGTCTTTGTGGCGGAGAATACAGAGCCTGGGGATGGGCCTAGTCTGGGTATGCACAAAAATAAGCTCCTGGAGATGTGGAGTGATTTGGCGATTGAAGGTACGAGAAGGCCATGATTGTACAGGGCACTGGTGATATGCCAAATATTGACCTACTCTCTGTTGTATAGTCCAGAAGTTCTTAGACAACTATATCGAGTAACTCAGGCTTTACGGTGGCGCTTGCAACACAGATTCGCCCGTGTTGTAGCAGCGCCTACTCTGGATCGTCGACTGTTTAGGAGCACTCGTGTAGCCCCTACGAACCTATGAAGAAAAAGATTGATTTTAAATCATGGCTCCCAGCGCTTTGGTTGATGAATTAAATGATGCAAACTTCATATGCAAGCCTCACAAATCTTACCTTTGATCTTCAATATCATGATTAACTTCTCAACATGTAATTTCACGTTGCTAGTCCGTATGCAAAGACTGTTCGCTGCCCAGCTATGTCTGAAGATACCAAATTACATGTAGCTGTATCCAACCACTGCTCCGTTTTTGCCATCAGACGTTGGGTCGGAGCAAATCGAACGTGACCTTTCCATGTTAAATTAACTCCTACCAACCTACTTAAGTCAACCTTTTGGGATTCAGTAGCTTTATCTTCCATTACGTAAACAGAGCGAGCAGTTTTTCAAAGATGGGATCATATCCATCTTTCCTCTTCTCTATCTTCATTAAGCTCATAAGAACACCAGCGAGATTGAAGAAGGCTTGTGAAGCGAAATACCCGACCATTTTGGATATCTTCATATATTCCGGATGTGGTGATTTGCAAACGCATAATCACCACACCATCTCTAAACAGCATATTTCTAGGGAACAGCCCCTCGGGGAGTTATATTGAAGCCACTCAACCGGTGGTGAGATCCCCCGAAACAGATCCCCACTAAGCTTATTGGGGGCGAGAGTAGATCCTGTGTGTGTTTCGCCAATAAGGTCTTTGACTAGTAACTGGCCAGAGTTAAATGGGAGCTTCCAGTCTTGCTAGTTATTGTTTCATTCATGACGAGTAGACTGGAGCATTATGAATGGGTATATACTATGTCACTTGTGTCATAGTATGTAAATTCCTTTGAAAATGAGCTTGGTAACACATACATTAAGGCATCTGTGTCATTGTAGCGACTAGATGCGAGGGTTGTATAGAATTGCTATTCAGTCGGAAGATGTCTAGACAAAATTCATGACGAAGAATGACGCTCTAGAGCAAACGATATGGCAATGTTACTACCTAGGGAAGATACCATTACAGGAATCTGAGCTTCATCACACGTCATTTTTGCGTACGTTCATACAGCTTAACGTGTTGGTCTTCTCCGGTAGACATGGCATGCCGAGCGTGCAGGCGATTTATACATCCCTTGGAGGGTGCGGAAAGACAAGTTGAGGTCACCATGACCTACACAAATCCTGGAAGATAATCATAAATCTGCACCGCTAGTAGTATATATAATAAATAGTATAAAGGTACATTTAAACGATTACTATAATTTTCAGCATTTAACGTATTGGTCATAATCCGGAGAGATACTGAAACATGCAGCTAGAGGGGTGTTTAATTATCACCTGATACCTGCCTTTATATTACTTATATTGTATATACTACTAGCGGTGCAGATTCATTACTATCTTTCAGGATTCGTATAAGTCATTGTGATCTCAACTCGTCTTTCCGCACACTCCCTGCTTGCTGCATGTTTCATATGAAAAATAATTGTACTGTTCGGCATGTGACGTATTGATTATGATCCGGAGAGATATTAGAGGGATTGTCTTGGCTCACTCAAAGACATAGCATCATAACGAAGACATTTAACTGCTTTACTCATATTGCCCTATAACTAGTCCTTGTCGGATACGTTTATCCCTATTCCTCGGAAATGTTGAAAAAATTCGATGACGCGCCAGTTTATCAGGTCTTATGGATCTTTGAAATGGATGTTGTATGTCCCACTGTTTGCCCCCAGCTGTATGGAAAGGGCTGAGACATATTGTTTCATCCTACAGTGGTTATGGCCAGTAATTAGATACAACAGAGAGGGGAGATACGGTGGCGAAGCAGTTTAACAGAAAAAACAGGGTTGCTTAAAGATACTTGTATAGAAAAGTATTAGTAAAGATGACGAAAGCGTATGATAATTGAATCGGGCTTCTAGATATAAAAGGAGGCGTTATTGCTACCCATTCTGGCTCTCTTTTGATTCTTAGGTCATCAGCAAGAGATAGACACCTTCTTATTGAAATTTGCCCTAATCGTATAATAAGCCCATCAAGCTCTTCTTTCATCAATTATGGATAAACCTTTCGACCCCTCGAATCCGATTAATGACCCACAGGTCTGGTTCCCCAAAGGCATGTTCATCGACAATAAGGCGCAGCAGTTAACCATAAAGGCCTACGCTGTTGATGCCACCAATGATGGGGACAAGACGTTCATTCTGAACCATAACAAGATGGTCGCATTGAGTAGATTCCTTTGGACGGGCAAATTACTCCCAACTGACCGCGACGCCTATATTCACGCCTTGGGACTTACTACCACGGAGGAGATAACTGACAAGGTCTGGGATGAGATAGATAAACTGCTTAAAAGGTATACCGAAGTATGTTGATAACCCCGCCTCCATTTTTTCCAGAGCAAGAC
Source organism: Trichoderma polysporum (assembly GCA_030278935.1). Taxonomy (NCBI): domain Eukaryota; kingdom Fungi; phylum Ascomycota; class Sordariomycetes; order Hypocreales; family Hypocreaceae; genus Trichoderma; species Trichoderma polysporum. The sequence continues at coordinate 284,492 of JARFTM010000018.1, forward strand.
AAGTTTGCTAATTAAGCCATCCTGTAATATAAAGATATCCAAGGATTGTACGCAGTTCAAAGATGTTACTTGGGACAAACTTGTCGATCTCTCAGGCAAGATCAAGACATATGCCACAGTGGCTGGTGGAACATCAAAGAGCTCGTATTACCGAGGCATATTAGAACGGGTTGGACAGTACAATGACGAAAAGGCCAAGCCTAATCACAGCCAGAAGACGCTTGACGATCTGGCTAGCGCTATCAAGGGTGAGATTGAAAAGGAGCAGAAGAATATCAAACGCATCCAGGACCACGTCGTTGAAGTTCTGAAAGCTCTGGACACGTTCCACGGGAACTGCATGGATTACAAGAAATATCTTGATGACGAGAGTAACGATCTAAAAGCGCTTTTGGATGAGGAGGGCAATGATCTGAAGCAATTATCCAGCAGGATCAATGATGATACGAAGGAAGTTGAGGATATACAAAGCGAAATTGACAGAGGTGATCATTCTTTCCTTCAATTCTTGAAAAATATGCCACAGCTGACTCAAAACACATTCGCAGATCACCAAAAAATAAATGATACAATCAAATATGTTTTTGTGTGAGGTCATCACCAGTTTGCGTTTTTATGACACTAGCTAATGTAGGAGGAAACTTTTCTCTATACAACAGCCCGATTTTTGGTACTATTGCTGCCATAGCAGTTTCCCTCCTCACCGAGGCTGACCTTGAACGACTCCAGTCGAGAATGAAGGATGCCCAGGCAGCTCTGGACGCAGACAATGAGAAATTCCAAACGGCTTCCCGTTTGCTAGCAGATATAGAAGCTATGGGGGTGAGTGTAGTAACCAATAGCTGAATGCATCGGACTTTGATGGCTAATCTGGGAGTTAACCGCTACAGAATCAGGTGACAGAGCTCGTCAACGTTATGAAGCCTGCTATTGAGACACTTGAAGCGCTTCAGGGAGCTTGGACTTTAATGAATAAAGACCTTCAGACACTCTATGACTTATTTGAAGATGATAAGCCGTCTCTTCCGGAGATGAACCTTTTGGACCAGGATCTGGAAGCTATCGTTGAGGCTTGGAACGATTTGAAGGCTTATGGTATATCCACCTTTTCCATATATTATATCATATCAGTATATTTGAAACCGGACATGTGGCTAACCACTTACATAGCGGATGATTACATTGAAAATGCTTTTATGACGGGTGATCCTGAAAAAATTTCTATCCAAGATTACTTGAACCGACTGGACGGTCAATTAAACTAGAAGCAGGTATACATAGCTGATGATTACATTCAACATGTTTTCATGGCGGATATGCAGAAGAAGTCTCTATCCAGAATTGCATAGGCCAGCTAGGCAGTCAATTAAATTAGGAGGTAGATATACTTGCACTGCAAATGTCATTTCTCTTTTCAGATTGAGGTGTACAGACTAGGTGTTGCATTGGTGACTTTGCGCCGAGGCACCTTGGGTTTATTTGAGTTAAAAATGATTGCGTACTTTGCAGTTTGAATTTCGTCTAGAGGCCTCCTTCTCACAGTGATTCTGTGCCTGTACAAATCCAATAAAGTAAAGGTTATGGAGATGAAGACGTCAAAGGAGAGGGATATGATGCTGGAGTTGGAAGGGAATGAATGCTAGATTTGCGATACGCACATTGTACAGTGGGATGCAAAAAGTATTAACACCCGCTCTGTCAAGGCTCTTTTTAGTTGGTTTAGCTAGATGAAGCAGTCAATGCAAGGCCGGTTTATCTTAGCGTAAAAGTTAGATAGCTCTTTATAATATAGCGTATAGCTCACTATATTATAGTGACTGAATCGCTGAAGTATAGCGGCTTAATGGCTATATTTAGCGCCATTATAATAGCTGTAGAACCTATGTAGACGTTGAAAATACAACGGAAAGAGCGCTATATTATAGTGCATTAATCACTATATTATAGCGAGCTGGTCACTATAATATAGCGCTTGAGTTGTATTATAAAGCGGCGCTATGTAAGCGGCTTAATCTAGCTAGGCTAATTACTTATAGAGTACGGAGCAACCTGACTGGGTGTTCACACTTTTGCATCCTAAATAAGCTTACTGAGTAGATTATCAAAGCTTAAATCTTATATACTACATGTGCTTATATATTGATACTAGAATGGTTCGTGCCGGGCATAGCCAGGTACGTGTACTGAGAATAACAAATTACTACATTAATTAAGGTACATAACAAATCATACACACGCTCCCCATTATCGCAAGTAGCTCTCGTCATTTTCTGAACCCAAGACAGCTAACCGTCCAATTTACAAGAACACAAGACCAGAAGCAAGTCCCGTCAACAACAATGTCGCCACAAGGGCAGGCACAGAATGGGTTCCAGCAGCACCATTACCCTTTGTCGATGTCGTCGTATTAACAGGAACTCGGCTGCCACTGGTAATGTTGTTGGGACGCAGGCAGCGCAGTGCTGACGAGGTTTCTGAGATGATATTTGATTTGTTGGATGCGTGGGTCCACGTGAAGAGTACTGGCCAGATGTTCTCAACGGCTGCATCGTATTCGGTTACGTTATTGGCCGATGTTGGCGACAAGCCAAAGGTGAAGAAGCGGCTGCCGGTGAGTAGTTTCTGGGTAAATTCTTGGAAGTGTCAGCTCTCTGATCTGCCCCTCTCTCTGCATGTATTAGATGATGCCATCTACTTACTAAAGCTAGTCATTTCGAAGATTTCGTTCCCAGACGCACCGAGCCAGTCGCTGCAGGAGTCTGGTACAGTGATAGAACCGCATTTGGGCCCGCTGCGCTGGACTGCGGTCTGCAAGTCGCCTTGGCACTGCTGGGAGAAGAAGCCACATTTCCCTCCTTTGCTCGCATCGTCCTGGTTGGCCGCTGTTGCGTTGGACTTGAGACCTAACGCGATGTAGCCGCACATTGTGTTCGCGCTCGCAATGTTGGCAACCTCGGTCTTGTCCACGTTGTTGAGACTCATGGAGACGAGTTGGGTGAATTCTTTCTCCTCAGCGGCGTTGAGGCTTGAGTCGTTAGAGTTACTCAGCGGGATGTTGGCTTGAAGCGATATTTCAATGTTCCAGCTACGCCCATCCCCTTGCAAAGACGGATTTGGCGAAGACAGGTTGAAAGCCGGGATGCTAAACGAAGCGGTGGCATTGGCCTGGGAGAGAGCCCGGAACGAACTGTCTGGAAGGCCAAATGGCGCATTATTACCAACAGCTGCGAATCCCCCACCGCTGATGTCCGCCATGGCTAACGGTACTAGACTCGCGATATGAACTATTTGGCGCAAGATAGCCATCTTTGTATGCTGTGTGTGGGTACACTGTGTGGTGGTGGTAGTATTGTGGGAGAAGATATGTTTGATGATTAGGAAAAAGCGTGTTAAAGAATACTCGTTTATATACCAGTTTATTTTCGAAAGAGATACTAGTCCTGCTCACAATCCGTAAATAGTAATCGCCTTCTCTTGGATAGCCAATTCATGCAGCACTGCCCGGGGCTAAATCGGACGAATCGGCGAAGCCAGTAAGCAGGTTTGCAAATTAACTACTAATACGGAGTCCTAGTCCTAGTAACAGGTAGTAGTAATAGCCTACTAAATACGGAGTACGGAGTACGGAGTACAGAGTACAGAGTACTAGAGTATTATTTAGCAACCCTGCCAGTAAGCACCGAAAATAGATCGCAGCCAAATCGCGTCTAAACACTTGCAACCAGGGACAAGCTAATGCAGGACCATGGCCACCCCTATTCTGACTGGGCAAATGGATTGATGGACTATACTGTTAGTTAACTGGGTGGAACATACTAAAATATACTAAAGCCATTAGCTTGGAGCTGAGTTAAAGGTACATAGGTTCATATGTAATTATATAATAAACCTATGTACTTATTTCTAGCTATATATCCATAGAGTTATATCACGCGGTTATGTTATATTTTTTATTATCTTAACTGCTATACTCCACCGTAAGTTTGCTATATATTACAGCGCATAGCCACTATATTATAGCATAAGGCCACTATAATATAGCGCATATATAGATCTTGAAATAATAAAAATTTAACCTTAATGTTAGAGATGGGAATGTAAAAGAGAGTGAGAAGGTATAAAAAGGCAAATGCACAGCTCATTGGCAGCTTATACATAGTTATAATATTAAAGGTGATCATATTTATCTTTAACCTCTTTTCTTTTTTTCTTTTGGGCCTTTCTTTATATAATTCCTAAGGAGATTACTGCCTCCACCTAAGGCTTACAGAGTTTTCCTAGCTTTTATCCACCTAAGGCTTAAGCCGCTCTCTTGCTAAGCCTGAGCTGCTACCTAGCGGGGCTTCCATTGTTCTGCTCCTGACATTAGTTAAACCTATGCTCCATTATAAGAGTGCTGTCAGTTGAGGTTAGGTACTAGGCTGAAATAGGCAATTTTCATAAGGATGGGTCAGGTCGGTGCAGGGGTCACGGGTCAGTTGAGGTTACGTCTCATCGCGTTTAGTGCCACTATTGGCCTCTCTCCATTGACGTCAGCATCCACTAGATTATCTCCTTGGTATCAGCAGGCTGACGCTGGGGTACCTTTTTCTTTATTTGGTGTGGCACTTATAAGGCAACAGGTGAAACGATCCATAATATAAAAATAAAGGAAGCTATACCCCATCATACCACCGTAACAGCTGGGATCGGCGTTCGACACTAAACCACGATCCCTGGTTTGATGCGCAGCCCTGTTGAAGTTGAGAACTGAGATACTATGAGTAATCTATCTGTAGTTTAGTGATAGTAAGCGTACGAGAGCCTTACAATTGAACTAAAGACATGCACATGTATCCGGAAACGTTGTAAACCCCTAAAATCTCACAAACACGGTTGCCCCCAGTACCTGCACATAGTCTACATTTTGCCCAAGTTTCTTTGTCTTTGGAGATTAACGCGAAGATATCATCAGGATTTTCTAGATATCGGTAGATTGACAGATTTTTATTTCCTTCAGTTTCTCAATAACCCATTCTACAGAGTAGCATAATCTAAACTATAAAACAGCGGAACAATTGAGTGTATTCATCTCACATCGTACGGGCGCCTTGACTACCGAAAACAGCAACCCGTCATCACAATTTCAGCTCCATAGGGCTCAAGAATCGGTACGGTATTCAACACTCTTAAAAGGATGACCATGCCCGGACAAGTAAAAACATGAAAACAGCGTCATTTTTTTTTTCTTTTTTTTTTTTAATATTTTATACATCATAGCGAAACGTGATGGCAGAGATAGCCTCGCAGGCACAGCTTCCCAAGCTTCCTTTACAACCACTCGTAGCCGGTCGTAAGTCATAGTCTCCTGTGGGTAGTAATCCTGTATCCAATCCTTCATCCAATTCCATACATCTTCTACAGGGTTTAAACCAGGGCTAAAAGGAGGTCATCGCATCCAACGAAATTGCCAGGCATCTAGCTCGCTGAGGATATCAGGGGGCGCGTGTAAAGACGCATTATCTTACATCAGCTGGTACCGTGGATAGATTTGTATCCAGCTATGAATTAAAGGCACGATTATATATCAATAAGATGCCTGTATAATCGATCCCCACACCTTTTCCTAGAATAACAAAGGTGTCTGCGAGGCCAAAAAAACAGCCCTAGAACATCTATCCGCATTTCTTTCGAAGTCGCTCAACAATCCATGTCAACCCAAGCTCCTCGCCAGGCTTCCTAGTTACCTAAACCTAGTTGCCTAAACCCTTTTATAGATCCCTGAGGAAATCTAGGTGTCATCAAACTAGAGCACTGTAGCCCATAGTGCAAGGCTCCACTCGCGATGATCTAGAACCTAACGGAGCCGAAGCTCTCTAATCTTCGCGCTGATCGGTGGCTTGATTCTAGCAACATACCGTTTATTGTCAAGTTTTCATAACGTGACGACAAGCAGTAAGATACATGTAAAGAGCGCCTCACCAGCCCCACCATGGCCAATTAGACCAGGTGATTTGGAGACTAGATAATCATTCGATAAACACGCCTCCATGCAGGCGCTTCATGTCCTTGACAATACTAATTCATATTATGTCGCATTATATAAACTAAGATAAGACAAGGCCCTTTCTACCTGAAATCTCCCCAACAGAGACCCACCTCTCCTTCTTCCTAGGCCCACAAGGATACAAAGAGTTCGAGTTCGAGAAGTTCGTCAACGACACGGACCCCTATGGTCCCTCCCCATCAGAAACAGATTGATAAGCCCTACATGGGAACTTTCCTATATAGTCCCTAAACGTAGTGAACGAAGGGCTCGTCCTCGGCTCCTATCGGCCTATTGCCCATTTAATAATCAAACAAACAAACAATAGATAGATAGTTCCACAAGCGATTGTGGGGCTTCGGTTTTGCTGGTCTGACATCAAAGGATGACAAGGGTGGCAGCTTGACTCACGGATTTCTACTCCGTAAGCCTCAGATCTAATAGGGATGCGGCGGCTACCCTGTCGCAGAGCTATTCCCTATCGAGGGGGCTTGGTTGAAGCGGATTGGCCACACAAGGTAACAGGAGAGCGGCCGCTCTCTGCTCTCCCGCCCCCATGAGTTAGTTCCTTTGTCTCGACCGCCGCGTCCTTATCTCTTATAGCCTAAAGTCTTAATAAAGGTAAAAGGTGCCTTTTAAGAAATTATATCAATAATCGCTGCTTAATGTAAACACTTGATACTTAATAGTAAGAATGAACACAACCAACTTGGTTAGAGTAATTAACAGAATATAGAATAGATCTTTTATACAGCAATAGCTTCAACACCTTTTGCATCGTATCCAGCAACAGCGACTTTGCCCGACTGATCGCTCGGATTTGGGAGTCCAGCCTTAACGTATACGGGTTTAAGGAATGCAAGACTCCCCGGCTCTTTGTAGCTGAGGGCATAAGGCTATGTGGTGCTGATACCCAACTACCACGCCGCGGCGGTAGAAACACTTTGGCTGAGGGCGTCAAGGGTAACACTGCTACTAGCTAGAAAGACATCGTAGCATCTAATTTAGTAATCAACTACGGTAATGATTTCGATTGTACCCATATGCTCATACAGTTTGGCTGTGGATGCCTGGCTTCGGGCAACAACAAGGACGCGGCGTCCTAAGCGCAAAACGGCAATTGTTGCTGCGACACGGGTGGTGCCCGAGGTCCCCGACGATATAGACCGTCTTTACCATGGATAGCCGAGCCAGCATCCTTGAGGCATAAATGAGGTTCATCCTTTCGTAGCGTAGAATAAGCACCGAACGCCAGCTCCGTCTTCACTTTGTTATTTTAGCGAACCACCCCGGCTAGCAAACCAAGCCTCCAACTCTGGAATTCCCACCGCCGCGGATAGCAACATCTTTCCGAACAGGTCGACGTCGCCGGCCTTTGCTTCACTCAGAACCACGTTGAATTGCCCGTCGATGACGAGGAAGTGATTCTTCTGCCGCCAAGCGTCCCTGAACTTCAGCGCTGTCTCCGCCTGCCACAGATGTTCCGACACCGTCCAGGAGTGGCACAGGCCCAGGCGCCCATCGCACCGGTACAGGTTCTGGCTGCCTGTGAGCAGGCGGTACGCCTGCAGAAAGAAGAAGGTAAATAGGAGCGTCCGTCGTGCCGACTCTTGGAAGATCCAGTCTTTCCACAGATCCGAGACCGTGGCCAGACAGCACTCGGAGAAACGGTCCGAACAATTTGTCTCGGTGTCAAAGATGACGTGTGCAAGGAGGCCGATTGCAGAGGTCTCGAGGACTGGAATGATGCGCTCGCCTGATGCTCGGGCGCTGATGTCCCCATCAAAGAGGCGGATAATTTGGTAGAGGAGCAGAGCTTGCGTGTGAGCGAGGCTGTCAATTGGCGTTGTTGGTATGGGCTCGCACAGCAAATCCTGCACTCGGGATTCGATGCAGCGGAGAATGACCGGCGCATTTGTTCGGTTCTTTGCCAAATAGAGAGCACAGGAGGCATGGGCATCTGTTTATCATCTTATTAGGTACATTAGATCTGATGACAGGATAAAGAGAAGCTCTCGTACCTTGCATCGAACGGGGCATGCTGTCGGCATAGACGAGCGGGTGTGACCACGGTGTCTGCGTCTCCATCACCATAGCCCTAGGAGCTTTCTGGATTTGGTCCAAGGAGAACTGCAACCTTCTCGCGACAACCTCCGTAAGACGATCATGAAGTCCCTTGGTGGCTGGCGGCGCCAGCATGGACGGCTGATGCACAACGTCGTAGCCCTGACTCTCAGCAATGTAATCAAAGGTCACAAGGTCGCTGAGAAAGGGATGTATGCTGTTCTGACTGGGTTCTTCCAAGTCCACGGCCGCAATAGGTCTGAGTTGGCAGGCAATTGTCTGGGCGCCCCCTGTGCAGTCATCTCCCATGGCGCCATCTGGAACAACCACGTCCTGCAACGGCGCCGGCTCAGACGCAGCATGGCTAGAGGCCTTGATCTTAGCCCGGGGCGTCCGTGACGGGTACTCGCACTGAATGCGTCGCTGCGAGCACCGCATACACGCCGGGACGGCAAAGTCGCATCGGCGCTTGGCCTTGATACATGCCGCGCAGCTCTTCTTGCGGGGCGGTGGGTTGTTGCGCTCACGAGCCGTAAAGGACATAGCAGGTTAAGGCTCTAGAGAGGGAGAGTATGTCATATCATATCATATCATATGAGCTACCCACTTTCGCCGGAATCCCGACAACAGCTGTTTGATGAGTCTGGACAAACGATCCTATGAGCAGCAGGTCGCTAGTGAGTGCAAGCAGTAAGATTGAAGTTGGTTGTGAGCTTGGCTAAAACGGGGCGCACTACAAAGTACGAAATACGAAGTACGACGTACATGCCCGGCGATAGAAAGTGGGCCCGCCGCAATTCCGCGGCTTTTATGCATCTATCGCCGGCTTCCGGGGCAGGCGGAGTCCCGCCGCCTACCAATTACACACTTAGTGGCATTTACATCAAAAAGTTGCCTAATTTCCAACTATTATAAAAGTTTCCCATAAATTATCTACAGAATGATTTTTAAATATATTATTCATCTGCCATTTTAATTACTTACCAAGTGAATGAAAAATATTAAACTTTGAATTCATACTTATTATAAATATAAAAGTTAATATTTTTTTAATTATTGTGGCGAAAATATGCTATTATTTGATGAGCAGATTTTTGGTAGAATAAAGTGGCGCACTGTGATGCGTTCGCAGACTTTGAGCCACTTAATCCTTCCGTAGCAGGCGGAATCCCGCCTGCAGTTAGTAATTCCTCTATAGGCGGCGATTCATAAGCTAAACTCTGAGATTCGCGGCAGAGAGATATTTTGTACCATGACAATCATTCAGACATCACCCTTTGCAATGGATATATCAGTGGACGTGTGTCTCGTCCATGGGCCTGGTATAAGCCGAGCTCATCGCAACGACCTCACAGTGACCGAAGCAAAGCAAAGATAATCCCTCTCAACTTTCTGATACGACGAAATAAGAATGGCTCAACCAAAGGTCTTTGTCTGCGGTGTCACCGGCACACAAGGCGGCGCTGTTGCTCGCAGCCTTCGCTCTGAGAATGTCCTGGTCACCGCCCTCGTCCGTGACCCGTCTTCGCCGCAAGCCCAAGCTATCGAGGCCCTGGGCGTCAAGCTCTTCCCTGGAAATTTCGACGACTCATCTGCCCTCGAACGAGCCTTGGACGGCTGCACCGCCGCCTTTCTCAACTTCAGCCCTGACTTCAATGACTGGACCGCTGAGCTGCGCTGGGCGAAATCCATCATAGCAGCTGCACGGGACGCGGGGGTGAAGCACATCTTATACTCTAGTGGATTTGCCGTGAACTCCCCCGAGAAACTTCAAAACTGGGACCCAGACACCATCTTGGCTATAGTACTGCTCTCGAAACAGAGCATCGAGAAGGAAGTGCGCGGTGCGGGCTTCGACTACTGGACCATCCTGCGGCCGGGCAACTTCATGGCCAACTACTTGCCGCCCAAAGTCATGATGTACGGCGACCTCCCGCAATCAGGAGTATGGCACACGGCTCTCCTAAAGGAGACCACGCTGCCCATGATCGACGAGGACACCATTGGCCGCTTCGCATCTGCCGCAATTGTTAATCCCACCAAGTTTACCGGCCAAGAAATCGAGCTTGCCGACGAGCTTCTTCGCCCTGAGCAGATTCTTGAAGGGCTCTCAGCCACTGCTGGACGACAACTGAGGGCCGAGTACATGTCAGACGCCACTATTGAGGAGGAGAAGAAGAGCAACCCTTTTATTCTTGGACAGTTCGCAATGCGTGACATGGTTCAATTCGTTGATATGGAGAAGGTCAAGGGCTGGGGGGTTCCCTTGAGCTCATTCAATGCATATCTCCAGAGAGAAAAAGACCATATCAAGGAGACTTATCAAAAGGCTGCCTAGATCGATCCTTCTCTCTATGAGTGACCTAAGGCTCTTATTATTCGTGGAAATAGTACATTATAGCCGCTCCTTTGTAGAGAATGTAGACCCTAGTACTACGTACTGCAATACCAGATACTTTAAATCGAGACTGAGAATTCTTCTAGGACCTACCTAATCTTCTGTGTCTCACGCTGTGATGTGTTGTTGATACACCGTTTGGTCGACATATTGGGGTCTCGGTGCCAAACATTGTACGTGGTGGCTTCCACGCATTTACGTGGAACTCATTCTACATGCCATTAGTAGAAACATTCGGGCGTCAGTTTTGATCAACAATCGCCAATGCGCGTATGTAAGGATCTGCAGAAGCAGGATGCTGCATGCGAGAGTCACTTCCAGGGCCGCCATTTGCTGCCCAATCCCAGTTTTGTCTCTCCATTTGTTTTGATTCCATTTCAGTCAACAAATCTGGTAGTTGTTACCTCTCACATAGAGCTATCAAAACTTGACGATATCCAGCTTCGGCTGCATCAAATGGCCATATTTCGTACGATATTTAGGTTAATTCTGATGCTAGGTATCCGGAATTCTCAGATAATAATGGTTTGGATGCTTTCATGTATCAGACTTAAGAATGTTAGTGACTGTATCTCGACGACAACTCACGTAATATCAATATTAAGTCCATGGGATAAACCATAGTCTCAACCAAATAGCTATATAATTACGCGAAATGAGGAACTATACTAGGGAATTACCAAATATTCACTATGCTTCAATTTTCTAAAGATAGTTATGAAAGAGTAAGATATATATACTGCGAATCCAGCCCTATTCTTAGAACTGCATTATCACGACGCGACCCGACGCGCAACCGATAGCGACCATTGATCCCGCCACAGCTGAAACGTATGGTCGATATTCCAAGGGGAGCCAAAGCACCGGCATACCATCTTTTACAATCCATGTATTGGTATCATCTATTCCATAGCCATGGCGACCAGCAGGTTGAGAAGAAATCTTACTTAGTGGCGTGCTGATAGCTGACTCCAGATCCAGATCTACAGCACCACGGTTAGTATAGAGGCGGGATTTCACCCTCTGACCGAAGTAAAGTTGAGTAGCTACCCCGATATGGAGCGTCTGGACGCACACGCCTGTAGCTATATCCCAGATCTTGATATCACCATCATCTGATCCTGAAGCCACCTGCTTATTACTTCCTGAGAAGGCGACTGATCTAATACGACCCTTATGACCCCGAAGTGTGTGGATGCACGCGCCTGTAGCTATATCCCAGACCTTAACTGTCTTATCCATCGACCCTGAGGCTACCTGCCTGCTATCTCCTGAGAAGGCCACTGTTTCCACCTCCTCGCCATGGTTGAGTGTCTGGATGCATGCGCCCGTAGCTATATCCCAGACCTTGATTGTTTTATCCCATGATCCTGAGGCCACTTGCGCATTATCCGTTGAGTAGGCTACTGAGGTTACGCTATGGCCCTCAAATGTCTTAATACACAAGCCCGTAGTTACATTCCAGATCTTGATTGTGCCATCGCCTGATCCTGAGGCCACCTGCTTGCTATCTCTTGAGTAAGCCACTGAAACCACAGATGCTCTGTGGCTCTCGAATGTCTTGATATATGAGCCTGTAGCTGAATCCCAGATCTTGATTGTGCCATCAGCTGATCCTGAAGCTACCTGTTTTCTATCTCTTGAGAAGGTTATTGAATATATATAGCTTTTATGGCTCTCGAACGTCTCAGCATATGCGCCTGTAGCTATATCCCAGATCTTAACTGTCTTATCAAGTGATCCTGAGGCTAGCTTGCCATTTCCTGAAAAGGTCACTGAACTCACCGGCATGCCATGTTCATTAAATGTCTGGATGCATGCGCCTGTAGCTATATCCCAGACCTTAACTGTCTTATCCCTCGACCCTGAGGCCAGCTTGCCATCTCCCAAGAAGATCACTGAATTCACCGAGTTGTTGTGGCCCTTAAGTGTCTGGATGCATGCGCCTGTAGCTATATCCCAGATCTTAACTGTATCATCATCTGATCCTGAGACCAGCTTGCCATCTCCCAAGAAGATCACTGAATTCACCGAGTTGTTGTGGCCCTTAAGTGTCTGGATGCATGCGCCTGTAGCTATATCCCAGATCTTAACTGTATCATCATATGATCCTGAGGCCAGCTTTCCATCTCCCAAGAAGATCACTGAGTTCACCGAGATGTGGTGGCCCTTAAGTGTCTGGATGCATGCGCCTGTAGCTATATCCCAGATATTAATTGTCCCATCCCTTGAACCTGAGGCCAGCTTTCCATCTCCTAAAAAGATCACTGAATTCACCCAATGCTTATGGCCCTTAAGTGTCTGGATGCATGCGCCTGTAGCTATATCCCAGATCTTAACTGTCTTATCTTCTGATCCTGAGACCAGCTTGTCATCTCCCAAGAAGGTTATTGAACGCACGTAGTGGCTATGGCCTTCGAGTGTTTGGACGCATGAGCCTATAGCTGTATCCCAGATCTTGATTGTTTTATCCCATGATCCTGAGGCCACTTGCGTATTATCCGTTGAGTAGGCTACTGAGGCTACACCATCGTTGTGACCCTCGAGCGTCTGTAGGCAAGGACTCCAATAATCCCTAATAATAGGTCTATTATAAATCCAAGATGGAACTTCGTTACAAAAGAGCTTCCGGATTAAGCTTTGGGTAGGGCTAAAGATAAGTGCGGATGAGTATGTTTGGAGTGGAGCGATCTCGATAACGTGTTTATTATGGAGAACGAATCGGCGCGCATCTTGTAAAAAATGAAAGAAAAGCGATTCGGGTAATTGGATCTGGAATAGTTAGCTCCAAGCATAATATGAAGGCCTCTAAAACATAAACTAACCTTAAGTAAGTTTTCAAGTCTTGTTATGGAGATGACACCGTTTGATATATTGTGCAGAAGGCTTAAAGCCTCAAGCCAATGAAGGAAATGCTTGTGGAGAAATAAAGAGATCACTCCGGTATCATTAAGACCATCTTGATATGCAGTACTGTTATTATGAGAATTAACCTCACAGACATGTGTAATCCAGTGTGTACAGGAATATCGAACAGCGGCTAGAGGATCTGGATCCGGCGTTTCGATCTCATCGATAGGAAATCCGGGATATAGCAATGTATAAATGTTCTTTTTTAATGTCTTGGCCATTGCATGTAGCGAGCGAAAAAAGATAGTATAGTGAACGTCCTTGTGACCGGAGGGGAATATAATGGATTGAGTTATTTCGTCTGCGGTTAAATGGTCTTTTGCTGACTGATGGACAAAATAGACCGTGCTATCGCGGATCGTCAAAAATGAGCCACATTTATTGACCAGCCTTTCCAATGCAGGGCCATTCGTAAGGTGGCTTCCGAAATCAGCTAAAATCCCCAATTCTGCCAAGTTGAGAGGCCGAAATGCTAGAGCCACAATGGAAAGAATTTTCTGGCATAGTTTCGGAGTGTCTCCTTCAAGCCTCCCAATCTGATCTAACATGCGAGAGTAAAGAGCCGGTAAATCGCTTGGCATCTCTAGAAGTAGGTTTAAGATAGATGAAGGATCTTCGTATTCTGCGTCTTGTCTGTCTCGGAGGTCTTTGACAACAAGAGCGACCCAGAGGAAAAGTGCCGTTAGCTTTTTGCCGCATTTGATGATGGACTTGGTCTTTTAGTGTAGGGTTATGCTTAATGAGAATAAGCCGTGATATTTCATGCTCAATATAGGCATCGACAGCGCGCGATACGAGATCAGCGTTTACCTCAAGGCTAAGGCTAGTTTTCTCAGTGCCATCAAGTCCAGCTAACCGACGTTCAATCTCAGGCCAATTGCGGCTGGATACGATCCACTTAACGGAAGATGCAACCGACAGATTCTCAACAATAAGATCCAACAGCCTTTCACGGTCGGAAATACACTCATCAAGAGCGTCGATGAGTAAATAGGCAGTTGTCAGGGCCGGATCACCCAACATGTCTGAGAATATGTCTGAAAGAGCAATCCATGCATTTACTCCCGTAAAAAGCTCTTTACCAGATGTTTCGTACTTTTTTCGTATATGAGACATAAGCGACGGCTGCTGGTCGACAAGCATGAACATCAGACCCCACAAAGCGGCAACGGCATTATTAATGCGTTGGTCGGTCGCCTGGCAGAAGAAGTAAGATACAAGACCAGAGTAGGTTGACGGCTTGCGCAATTCATTGGCAATTCCACAGAGGAGCATGGTTTTGCCTTTTCCTGGATCTCCTTTAATCCAAAGTAGCCGTCTCTCTTTATCATCGCGCCATTGCAGGAAGTCGGAGTTATCTAGGATCCAGCGATATGAGTCCTCCAGTAGACCACCTTTAGTCTTCTCAATGCGTTTCTTATCGTATTGTGGATCCGTGACGCCCAAGTCTCTGAAACACTGACGATCTTCTTTTGTCATTTGCTTTTTCATATAGGTAACAAGCTGCTCCAGATTGGCATTCATTTTTTCTTCTCGATGGACGTTAGCATCGTTGCGGAAGTTTGCTTCGGCATTTTGGATTGCTTTCATGTCGCCGTTCCAATCATCGAGTTTAGCAATGTCGCGTAAAAAAACAAGCCCGCGGTTCTTATAGTACGAACAAACGCTCTTTATCTGGTATAAGAGCAGTGTTTTGTAAAGGCTGAGGAGCTGAGTCTCTATTTTGCTCTCCATTCCAGAGAGATGGCTATAAGCACCAGTATTCTTTTTAAGAATAACGTCAGGTAGCGCCCAGTACCACTCCATTCTGTCAACAACGTATTGGATACCATTCCGGTTGGCTTCTGTTGCGTTTATAGAGTTTCCGAGAATCTGAAGTATACCCGGTAGGTTAGATGATATACTCTCTTACTTTGCATGATGAAGAATACTAGCCTCTAGCGCCACGCATACACCAGCCCATGCAAGAGCGGCTTGTGGGATAGTCTGGATTGCAGAACTGATTATATCTTTTGCAGACATGATGAATTGTACACCTGTACCAATATTTTCTTTTACCCTCGCTTCTCGTGTTATCTTGGCTATGCCGGACGTAATGAGTCGCTCCATTTGGGCCCTTCTAGCGCTCGGATTGTCCTGTGCAATTGTGTTCTCTTCATACACATCGCCGTCGGACTCGAGACCTCGATCATAAAGCTTGCCAGAAAGAATCTTTTCGTACGCCTGAACTAATGCGGTTTCTTGTGCTTTCAAGTCGTCGTATGCTCGGTCCCAGAGATGTTCGGGCAAACTTGCAGATTTGTCCAAGGTGACGTGACGTGGACTTGGCTGGAGGTGAGATTCTGGCTCAGATTGAACTTTTCTAACAGCAGCAGCATTTGAAATCCGATTCTGAGATACATCTATGCTTGTCGTAGAAGCTAGCATACCATGCTCCCATGTGGTCGACACGGTAGATAGAGTAGATGCGTCTGTCTGGCCACCGCTGCCACCTTGCCCCATTGACCCGCCCGGCGTGGACGCATCACCACGATGGTTACGAAGCTTTCTTCCATGGTGGCGAAACCACTGTCTTAAAGGCATGGCAATTGCAGCAAGTTAACGAAAAGATAACCGTGTATGAAGCTGGCAATAGAGACAATGATAGAGGTAATTAAGGCAGTATTTACACCCAATAAATCTGCGGAGGTACGCCGTAGCTTAGCGAGGGGTAGACGGTCGTATTACGGACAGTAGGTAGCCACGACGGAACAAAATCCGTATCACCAACCAGGGATGGATCATCATCAGGATCAATAGATGATCCATATGAGCCTCTGGCACAGCTGTACAAAATTCATTTCGACCTAAACTCGACAGAGGCACCATCCAAGACGGAAAACTTTGACAGTTTATAACTGTTTCCCCCATATGATGCGGGGCCTGACTTACCGAAAATTACTACGACCTATGATCACAATTCCGTCGGCATGTGGTTCAAGAATCGACATCTAATACAAGCTTTGTAAAAAAGGGGACGGCTAATCAAGCCCCCATCATAGCGTAGGTAATTGGCATCCATAAAAGTGGTTTTCCTACGATTTAAAGTTAGTGTGCGCTTAATGTCTAGCTTATTTAGAGCCATATAAAGTATCTTTGTTTACTCTGTACATTGTATAATATATAAAAAATCGCTTATTGTAATGAAAACCGTTATGTTATTACAACAGTGCAATATATTAAACTAAAATAAAATCGCTATATTTTAGTAGAAGAGCATTATTTTGTAGTAAATAAAGTTGTTGAGTATCTAATATTGGGATTTGCTAGCCAGCATCCCAAGTCGGCTAGGTACCTAAAACCCCAGAGTTTCTATAGGGAATTACCGCAGAATACTTCAATTCTGCAACTAATGTTTGTTTTTCTCTTTCAGAAAAAAGCTTTGAGTAAAAAATGAAATAAATATACTTACTTGTACTATTAATAAATGTCAAAGAGCCTTTTTTTATTGAGAAAATGCAAAATCTAGCATAATTTCACTGTTTTTACCATCTAGGTAGTGGTCTGGAGTGGAAGAATTGCTTAGTCATTACTCAACGCAGTAATTCGGTTTGGAGTGGCTATCCAGCATCTCCAAATATGCTGTAGGAGGAAGAAAGAGAAGAAAAAAAGAAGTGCATATGCTTTGAGATGAACTTGTAATATATAATCTAGCATCACTATTCTTAACATAAAAAAGTAGCAGTAAGTAGCTGAAAATAGAGCAACTAGAAACAAATAGCAGATAGTAGGAGAACATAGCAGATATTAAAAGAAGATAGCAATAAGTACAAGTAGTAGGATTGGATAGCAAGAGGTATCAGGAATCAAAAGAAATTATCAGAGATAGCTAGAAATATCACGGGTGCTGGGTAGCCAACTTGGGGTGTTGAACCTTTGTCAATTGAGCTTGACCGATGAACCGATACTTTTCTCTTCCAACAGACGAAGCAATACGCCCGGTCCCGCGGTGATGAGTCACGTAGTCATTCTTCAGTAGGAAACAAATCCGCGAATGCTTTTAACCGCCAACTAATAAATGCACTAAAGAGTCTTTTTAGCGCATGTGCAGGTGGCTAGGTTGAGCATTCTTCTGGATGGCTAGTGGCTCGATGTTTCTGCGTCTAGACCAGAGATGGAGCGATACTAAGGGCTGGGAAATTAAGACAATGTTTTAATGCCATAAACAATTAGCCAATCAAAACTTTGCGGTTGAATTGCGTGGCAAGCCAGGAAATAGTTGATATAGAGCCTGGTCTTCTTCATAATGCTAATACTGTCCTCATATATGTGCCATAGACGACGCCTATAACAATATAAACTCGAATTTTGAATGGTAGGAAGGTTTATGTGACTTAATAAGATTAATATTGTCAATTGTGTAAAATCACTTATATATTTATAGTCATTTTCTGCTACAATCGCTATATATGTGTGTGTATATGTAATTCAAGAGCTTTATTATGGTATGGAGTTATGTGCCATTTTCTATTTACAAGGGCTCAAATGTCGGTAATATATACTCTCCTTTTTTAAGGAAGACACACACAACGCCCATTCTTTGTATTGCTGCCCAGACCTGTAGCTGATATCTTGATATACCTTTCTGTATGTTTGTTCATATACTTATTGCGCCTTGAAGGTAATATCGGACTGGCATTGGTAGATTACTAGCTACTTAAGATTATAAATATAAGTATAAGACTTAGTATACTACCTAATAAATGATTAGAAATCACGAAGACTTAAGATGAACTTGAACCCCAATAAGGCGGTTCTAGATCTCTTAATCTAGAATGTAGTAGTTTTAAGGCGGGGTATAAGTCGGCACCTATACGAAGTACGTAACTATAGCCTATCCAAGGTACTAGCGTCCGGGGTAAAATAGCCTAAATTAAAAACCGGATTAGATGAAAACAGCTGCTAGATCTCTTAGTGCTATTTTCGGCTTGCAGTGCCAGAGGTTGACTGATTGGGTTACATCGTATAAGTCAGGTCATCTGAGATGTATAAACTCGGAGAATAACCCGGAGGCAATGGAGAGACAAGGGGCAGCAGTTCGATCCGTGAGATACCATTGGCTAGGTGCCTAACGTACCCCTGTCTGAGCTGCCTCGATGTCGTGTGTTAAGCTAATCCATATGCCTAAATGCAACATCATTGCCGGGCTAGGCATTGAGGGGAAAACTTTGGCATATAGAATACGAAAATAAGTCTCCGCCAAGATTGTTGAAGACAAGAACAACTATAAAAATGTTTCAAAAGCCTAGGGAGGCCTCGTATCCTAAGGGAAGCTCACAGCCAGCATCACTCGATGATGAGGACCCTAACCATGCATCGAGCTCTCTTTGCTCTCGTCTTCGCTGCCAGCCAGCTGGTTCATAAGTCCTATGCTGAGTGCCGGCCGCCGTTCACAGGTGCCGAGCTCACATATCAAGGTTGTTTCAGCGATAATCAGACGCGCACTTTGCCTTTTAACCAAAACTCGGCAAACATCAACAACAATACCCCTCAAGCGTGCGGGAATCTGTGCGCCTCGCATGGATATGGCTACTCGGGAGTCGAGAACGGCGGGTATGAGAAGCCCTTAGATATAGCCCTTGTATTTGTAATGCTATATAAATGCTAACGTTATTCATTGTCCCTTTAGAGAATGCTACTGTGGAAACGCCATCCTGCCTCCAGGAGGAGTCCTTCTTTCTGAGGGCTCTTGCAATTATGGCTGTAGCGGAAACTCGAGTTTGATGTGTGGCGGGTACTGGGCGTAAGATGTTACTTGGAAAACTCTGCAAGTTATCACACTTTGCTGACAAGCGGATGCCACAGCATAAACATCTACAAGATAGATAATCCTGTCATTGGCTCAACCCTCCCCCCCTTAGGACTGCCAGACTGCACAACCGATCCTCTCTGCTCCAATTCAATTTGTAACACGTCACTCAGCACCAAGGAGAGAGTTGATGGCTTGATCAGCCTCATGACTCTAGCAGAAAAGACTTCTAATCTGGTCAACTCGGCCTCGGGTGTTACCAGGCTGGGGCTCCCTGGATACGAGTGGTGGAGTGAGGCCCTGCATGGCGTTGCAGGCAGTCCGGCCGTCCATTTCAGTACGCCCAATGGCTCGGATTTCAGCTACGCCACCAGTTTCCCCATGCCTATTCTCATGGGCGCAGCCTTTGACGATGACTTGATTCATCAGGTGGCGACCGTCGTTGGAATCGAGGCACGAGCTTTTGCCAACAGTGCTCAAGCTGGCTATGACTTCTGGACTCCCAACATTAATCCTTTCAGAGATCCACGCTGGGGCCGCGGGCTGGAGGTACCTGGGGAGGACCCCTTCCACCTCCAGCAATACGTCTACAGTCTTGTCACGGGGCTCCAGGGCGGATTGGATCCTGAAGTGAAGACCATTGTTGCCACCTGTAAACACTTTGCCGCATACGATATCGAAGAGGGGCGAGAATCAGTCGACATAAACCCGTCACCGCAAGACTTTTCTGAATATTACTTGCCGTCAATGAGGACATGCGCCGCCGATGCCAAAGCGGGCGCCTTCATGTGTTCGTACAACGCTGAGTTTGGAATGCCCTCATGCGCCGATCGCTATCTGCTGCAGAATATTCTGCGTGAGCAATGGGGCTGGTCCGCCGCAGAGAACTGGATAACTTCAGATTGTGGAGCTGTAGACTATGTCATCCAGGCACATAACTATACCCATTCTAATGCCGGAGCTGCAGCCGTCTCCATCAACGCCGGAACCGATCTGCAGTGCGGAGGCTCGATGTTTAGCAACCTCCCAGATGCCGTGGCACAGAACATGACCACAGAAGCCACCCTCGACCAGTCTCTCTCGCGTCTCTACTCCTCTCTTATCAAGGTTGGCTACTTCAACCCCCCTGCAAATCTGGCTGCCCTTGGCTGGAGCGACGTGTCGACAAGCGAATCGCAGCACTTGGCGTATCTCGCGGCTGCCGAGGGTATGGTGCTGCTGAAAAACCAAGGCGTCCTCCCACTGGGAAAATCTGTCAACGGTAAGAAAATTGCCGTCATCGGACCCTGGGCGAACGCAACGGGCCAAATGCAAGGCAACTACTATGGGACTGCACCGTACCTCATCAGTCCGCTCATGGCCTTTGAAGCGGCGTGGCCGGGAACTGTATACCAGGAGGGTACGCAAATCCAGTCGAACATCACAAACGGATTCAGCGATGCTCTAGACTCTGCCCAAAACGCGGACTACATCATCTTTTGCGGCGGTATCGACACGTCAATTGAGGCCGAGGGTATGGACAGACCGTCTGTTGACTGGCCGCAAAATCAGCTGCAGCTTATCTCTCAACTAGCGGATCTTAAGAAGCCCTTAATTGTTGTGCAATTTGGTGGTGGTCAGTTGGATGATTCCTCACTGTTGAACAATACTGGTGTAGACGCTATCGTTTGGGCTGGCTATCCTGGTCAATCAGGCGGAAACGCGTTGAAGGATGTCCTCACCGGAGACTATGCCATCGCAGGACGCCTTCCAGTCACACAATATCCCTCTGATTACGTCAACCAGGTCAATAAATACGACCCCAGCCTTCGACCGGTCAGCTCGACCGGAAATCCGGGCCGGACATACATGTGGTATCCCGACGCCGTGCTGCCCTTTGGCTACGGTCTCTCTTACACCAAGTTTGGCTTCTCGCTAAGAAGCGGCAAGCTAGGGTCCATGTCTATTAAATCCCTGATGAAGAGCGGAAAAGGAGCCGTCACCGGCCGGACCACGTTCGCGACGGTGGAATTCAACGTGGAAAATATTGGCCACATCAAGTCAGACTATGTCGGGCTACTCTTTTTGTCCACAAAAAATGCCGGGCCAGCGCCATATCCGATAAAGAAATTGGCTAGTTATGCTCGCCTCAAGTCTCTTGCACCAGGCGGCAAGGCCGTGCTCACATTGCCCCTGTCTCTCGAAGCAATGGCACGATCGGATGAAAACGGGCAGCTCTACATCTGGCCAGGCGATTACGAGCTGACGCTCGATGTTGACGCCGTCGCCTCGGTCAAACTTACCCTCACTGGTCAAAAGATGCTGCTGCAAAGTATGCCACTTATTCCCAACAATCCATCGGCCATCTCCTATATTGGCTGCCACAATGCAAGCGCCATGTCAACAGGAGTTGTCATCGACCTAGGCAAAAGCAACGCTCCGCAGGCCTGCAGTGACAAGTGCCTTGGCTCTGGATACGGAGTAGCCGGGACTCAAGGATCGTAAGTCTAATACAACCCATTCCCTCATATTATATTGTTACCCTGTGTTAGCTGACTCAATCTGGCAGTAAATGTTACTGTCAAAAAACTCTGACCGGCATCGACGCTGCAGTAGATGACTCAAAATGCAATACTGTGTGCCCAGGAAACCAATTTGAGACCTGTGGCGGAACAGCTGCTGGCAAGAAGAAGGTGACTTTGTGAGTTCCTCCTCTCATGGGCAGCAAAAGACTCCAGGAATTGGACCAATTGCTAACAAATACAATTTTGCCTCACAATAGCATTAGCATCTACAACATAGCGCCGGCCGTCTATCCTGATCCACCGACATATAGTGGCTAGGGAGTATCGCCAAGATAGATCATGAGGTAGCTTTGTAGGATACACGGCAATCGACAGAGCTGTGGCTTATAAGCTTATTTCATCACTACAGTAGAGCAAAGACACCAACCAATTAGAGGGGAGGATATATCGGCTATTGCTGGGACGGCGAGAGGCTAGCTCACGCCCGAGGTGTCAAAAAGAAGAATATACTAGTGCACTGAACTTGCCCAGTCAACAGATCCACTTGAAATTCAGCCATGCACTTTCTTTGACATAGACACGTTCAACATTAGGGCCACCATCGAGGGGAGAACACAGGTGTTGTGCTTCAAAATGCATGGACTACTCTTCGCCGTCTCGGCCCAGCAACTCTCGTTTGATGAACGATATCCGATGCTCCTCTCCACGTAGAGATCGACTGCAGTTTGTGTACTTGGCGAATTCGCTGAGAAACTGAGGACAGAATGTTTCCACTGACAGAGTCGTCTTCATCTCCTTTATCAAGTCATTCGTCTCTTCGTCGGTGGCGGCTGTTGGGTCGTGCAATGGCAGCGAGCCACACATATCCAGATGACTCCAAGTCATCACCCCAAGATATTTGTGCCTAGCATCTCAGCAGGCAATAGCAGGCATCACTAGATCTTCATTTTCCACACGAACCTTTCCCATTATGATTGTTAGGACTGGTGAAGACGCTTCTTCCACAAAGGCAACAGTTCAAGCCTTGATATTTCCCCTCGGAGCGAAAGAGCACGGCCAGAGCGAAAGCTTTCGGCCACAGTAGTTAAACAGATTGTGTGGTAATGAACCGACGGTTTAACCATCATTCGAGCTGTTGGACACTGCTCTGAGACCAATTTTCAAGAACGACCGTCCCTTCAAACTGCGGGAAAACGGCAGCTGTGAGGATTAATCCTTTGTGGGGTACGGAAGGAGTAGTTCGCGAGGGGTTGTATTTTCCATTTTCGAAATCGACTCTGATATCAGTTCACCACGTACATCGTAAGCCATCATTTGCGATGACTTCAATCTTGTGCAGCTCGTTTGCACCTGTTACGCGAAATCAGCGCCAACATCAAGAAGACAAAATTATCAGTGTCTCGGCAGCAGCAATTGGTTAAGGAGATGATGAGACCAAGAAAGAGAACTTTGTGCGCATGCGTAGAAAAAAAAACTTCCAAAATGGGACATGCTTGTGCTTGAGAGGGGACGAAGGAAGAACGCTTTGATGTGGAAAAAACGGTTCCAAGACTGCTCAAGCAAGGCTGAAAAAGTACGAGATTTAGGCCCAAGCACATGTCCGCGAGCCGGGCTTCCACAATGATAACCAGAGAAACGATAAATCCAATGATGAGGTCAAAAAAAAACAATACAAGTGTAAAGAAAGACGCAAAAAAAAAAAAAAATTGCAACGTAGAGGGCGAAGAAACCGTGCCCCGCCTTTCTTGGACGTACAGAGTACCAGCAGTCAAAATTTTCTTCATCAGTGGAAACACCATGGTCGAGCGCACACACAAAAAAGAAAGCAATCTACTCTCAAATTAATCATTCAACTCTTCTTCACAACCAGGGCAAGCCCTGATCTGCAATGAAAAGATAAAAGAAGCCTGTCAGACGTCCATCAACACCCACCCTGCCCATGCGCCCGAAGGCAGACCACGAACAGGGTCGAGATCATCAAGAGAAAACAACTCTCTATACAGTAGCCGCATGAGCAACCACCGCCATCCTTGCGGACAGAGCGAGAGGACTAGAAAAAATTCACTCTTGGGTGCTGAGGATATACAATCATCAACCAGGGTGGATTCGATGGCTCTTTTGGGAACCAAAGCGAGAGACGAATACTATAGAAATGATTCTCCTGTGGGTGAATTTGTTAGCGATCATTGCTCTTGCTGCGGAAATTGCTTGCAGTTAGGGGTGCACATACTGAAGTATTGTCGACGTGAAGAAGAAAAGAAAAAAAAAATCAAAGGAACGCGAGCTGGGCGGCGTTTTATAGAGGGCACGCAGAGAAATTTGGCGGGCGGTGAGCAAGAAAAATGCTACACCGCCCGTTATTTGGGCGGCAGAATTTGACAAGCTCCAATTAGGCAGGTTTAGCGGACTAACCGGGCTACCCTGGAATAGAAGAAAGAAATAAGAAGCCAATTGGGACACCAAAATAACTGTTGTAAAAAAGAAAAAGAAAGTATAAGAAAATGGCATGTTAGTCATTTTTCTTCTTTCTTTGATTCTATCATCTCTATTGTTGATGACCCTTTACGGACGTGTTCAACGGTTGACGTAATAGATATGCAGTCTTTCCATGTTTATTCTCTTCGCACAGATGTCAGAGTATCAATTACTTCGCCAACCTACCAAGACAGCAGCAAGGTAGCAAGTCAGCCCGAGCCCGTCCCAAAAGGCCGAGCAACGTCGCGAGCATTGAAAGAATCGGTGAGGTGGGAATAACTCAAAAATTCCGTGTCCCGGAATATCACGTCGAATCGGCTTTTTGTGTTGCATTTGGTCATATTGTGGTCGTATTCCCCATGCCTTGTCAGCCCTTTAATGGATGGTACTGTACTCCGTACGTGCTTACCAGCGCAGCAAAAGCCTGGGGTTGGGCTTTTTGAGTTTGGATAAGGCAACGTTGGATTGCGCATCTCGTGTTCCGGATTAGTAGTATGATCTGCAGGTCTGGTGAGAAAGACCATTGGGAGGACAGAGCAGATAGGCCTACTCCGTAAGAAGATACTACTACTAACAACTTTTAGGATATGCATAGACACCTTGACACACCCCATGATTGATTACTATTTTCGAGTGTTTATCCACCTAGAAGTATAAAGTATGCAATAGGCTATTATTAGTCCATCCATTCTCCTATCCATTTGCTTTATTTGGCGAGATGCGACATAGACAGTTGCTCCTTTCAGCACATCGCACTATTTTCTTACACTTCCTGGCCCTAATGCGGAGTAGCAGATAGAATAATAGCCCCACCGGGGAGGTTAATTACTAAAGTTGCTCTTAAGAGCACTAGTGGGTGTTGTTCCCCTGGGTAGAGTAGGATGCCGACGGGTGTACTTGGTAATGTTTAGTTGAAACTTTAACAAGTCAATTGAGTGTGAATCCAGTATGAGATTCTCTGTCAATAAAACAGATGAGTGATTTTTTCCGTGGATGGCGATGGCCCGTGCTCTGCTTACCTGGGGTTCCAAGAGATCAATGCGATGGAGCCAGCGATTCAATTGCAAAATGATTCCTCTTGTAGTTGTTTGTCTGTACAAGCATCGTCCGAGTCCTGCTGTATTGTCCCACGTCCTACTCCGTACTGTATTATTCCATGTCTCATGCACTTATTTCCATTTCCATTCATTTCAAACTCGGAATAGCTGCCAAATTCTTCAACCCAACCAGCTCCTCCCGTCCGGCCATCGCACAAAATACAACGGCCTACGAAGCGCCGCAAAAGCCTTAAGAGGACGTAAGACACGCTTGAGCTAGGAATTAAAATACTACTCATCGACTTACCATTGTTGCCTACGTATAATAATAAACTCAAAGAAGGTTAGAGTATAGCCCCCTAGACAAATTATATAATAAATCAAGCTTAATTTGGTAGGTGACTAGCCTGTATCCTTGCAGTCGTCTATGCAGTAGTTGTATGATCACCAGGCACGAGAAATTACAGAGTAATGCGATTTGTCTTCACAGCACAGTGTTGCATATCCCCCGTCATATCCCCCGTACGTACGAAGTAGGGAACATACTTGTACAGACCCGTGTATACCCCTACCTAAATCAGCATACACATGCATGGCTTGCGAAAAGCGCATACTGTTTTCTTTCATTGTTCCTATTTCGAATAGACTTTGGGCGTGAGATAAACCGCCTAGACCTAAGTCGGTAACAGGAAGTCGGCCTGTCGGGCTTTTTCTCCTTCTTCTTCTTTTTTTTAAATTCCCAAACCGGGGATTGGTGCTCATTCGAATTAAGTAAATACCGTAAGCATACTTCGCACAACGCATACATGCATTCACGATACCTTGACAGAGATCCTTGTAATGCCGGGCAACAGGCGATGAACCGTACATGCTCGGCGCTTATCTGTTCGGCGAAGAAAGAGGCAATCCTGGAGAGGCAATCCTGGAGAGGCAGCTCGAAAAGAAGAGGCAACTCGTGAATATATAAAGACTGAGAAACAGCCCCCTCTACTAATTTTTTTTCCCTAGCAACACAACAACATTCTTCCAAACAAACAAATTCTTCCTACCGCAAACATGCAGTTCTCCAACATCCTCTCCCTGGTCTTTGCCACCGCTGTTGCCGCTCAAAATCAACTTGTGGTAAGTGTCAATCTCCAACTTCAAAAGTGCACACGAAACATATGTGTATAAAAGAGGAAGAAACCTGACAATTCAAAAACAAACAATAGGCCACCCTCTTCTCCGAGGTCGACTTCCAGGGCTCCTCCGTCCCCATCCACAATGGTCCCTTCCTTGGCGAATGCAACGTCGTCCCTGACTTGTAAGCTTTTGCCCCCTTTACTTGTCGTTCCCTCAACGGTTGGCGGTATACTAACAAGATTGTCTTCACTCTAGCCCCAATGTCTTGTCCATCCAGGTGACCGACGGCTGGGGCTGTACCCTTTACAAGTAAGCCAAACCCCGTTCATATATAACCCCCATGGGGAAAAAAGAAGAGAAAAAAAGGAAATAGCGCTAATATTCTGTTTCTCAGCACCCCCAACTGCGCCATCCCCTATGCCGCCTACGATAACGACAAAAACGAAACCTTGATCAATGGCGCTTTTGCTGCCTATAACTGCGGTGCTGTGATCCCAGGAGGTGGTCCTTTCAGCGGCTAGATACCTATCGCCACTCAAAATGGAAAGGCGGATGGTGTCATCTACCTACAGGTACCTAGGTATGTAGTGAGCATGATTGGCTTTCCGAGTTATATATTCTTTTTCTCTTCTTCTCATGTACATAGGAAAGGAAAGAAGCCGAGAGGTTGAGAGCGCCTCGTCTCTGTAAATAGGCAAATAAAGAGAAACGACTTGATGATTCTTTCTACTACTATTTTGGAGTTCATTTTGCAGTTACGTGATTACGATACGAATTCTTTTGAAGTCTTTGAGGGAAATGTGCATATTGAAAAGAGACTACCAGACATTTACTAATCTGCCCCCTCTAATCTGTCTAAAGAGATGAGAGAAGAAGGGGAAAGAGGGCCTACACTCTAAATACATGTACCGAATCCTCCAAATAATCGACCCATCATCCTGACACAAGGGGAAAAAAAAAATAGAGAGTGAAGAAAAAAGCATAAGTGAATAGAAAGTGGGGAAAGGAGAGGCGGTAAATGATCAGGGAGATAATTCACCATCGTAAGAATTATGAATAGGGAAATAGCTGCACTAAAAAAAAAGCATCTTTAGCAGGGCAGGAGACTGTGAATATATAGAGAGCCAGGAAGAACAGAACAATGCTAATGGAAAAGAAAGAAAAGAACTCGTAGGGGCAAAAGGGAGGCAAGGGGGTTGGGGGAGGAGCCAAAAAGTAGGCAAGGACGAAAAATAGGATTCATAGAAGATCCAACTTTCAAAAGAGCGACGGTATGCATTTTGGACAGGAGCACGCCCAGCACTTAGTCTCCAAGATATACTGCCAGATCCCCCAGGGGGTGCGCTTTGCTAGAGGCAGGGTCCAGACATGTTGCAGGATGTAGAGAGTCTCGAGCGCATTGCCGGCGCCAAACCGGCTGACAATGGTGACCAGACGTTGTCTGATGAGGTCCTGTGTTTTTTTATCTGTGGTGAAGCATCCAATAACAAGCAAAGGCCAGCAAAGGGCGACGTTGAGGGTTGCCTCCTCCGGGATGAAGGGCAGTGTGCGTTCTGCGTTCAAAACCGCGTTACGCACGATGCGCTTATAAGGGCCCTCTGGATTTTGGGCGTGTGGCAAGTCCAAGAGGGACCAGAGGTACAACATGGCAGCGTTCCTAAATAGGATGGCAATGTGGTAGCTAATGGTACGGGCGCCGTCCTTTTCGTTAGGGTTGAAACGAAGGAGCCTGGCTTGGAGCTCGCCAAATTCGACGAAATGGTCGGGAGGGTAGCCAGCTGAGGGGTTAGCTCTGTAACGCTGCATGGCCATTCCCAGTTGAAAGGTGCGTTGTATGACGTCGAGTATGGTGAGCCAAGATCCACAAAGCTGGCCATGATACTTTTTGGCCAGCAAGGTGCCGACGGCGTCTTGCAGTGGCTTACTCATGAATGGTACTCGAGGAGCCGTGGTGACATTGGTGGTAAGGCAGGCAAAGGCAGCAGTGTGCATGTAGTACTCAAGCAAGAAATCGGGCATGTTATTGCAAATTTCATCGTGGGGAAGAGTGAGGAGATCGTTCAAGATGGCTCTGGCTGCTGTTGGATGATTGTATGCCTGGCCGAGCCTGTCAAGTCGACCCGCCTATTTGAAGAAGTGAAATTGGTTAGCAAATTTTGGCCTTTTTATTTATTGTTGGATACTTAAGTAGGTTAGGCAGGCAGTCAAAGAGGAGAGGAAAAGAAGAGAAAAAGGAAAAAGGAAACCAACATCGACGAGAGACACAATGATGCTTCCAAGAGTTAGGGGTAGCATTTCCTCCTCCTTCCCAGCCAGATAGCTGTCAATCTTGGGGCCGAATTCGCCAATGGCTTTGGCTAGAAAGCGATCGGCGCTCTCGCCCGTTGGCAAGATGGCGGAGGACACCTCGCGGTGATTGACGCGCTGGGCAATGATGAGCTGCAGGACGAGAGGGTTGGAGTAGGACAGCCAAAGCAGCTTGGGATTAGTGGGGTTGATGTCGGGGACATTGTCGATGCGATAGTTGGACGGGCGAAGGGCATAGTAATGGAGTATCTCGGATGCGCCATAATCGCATGCCGGCAGCAGTGTCACCGGCAGAGCAACGCGTGGCGACAGATGGTTTCCTTTCACGTAGCTGAAGTAGTCGCTGAGGCGGGATGCCAGGGGAGGGTCACCCTCGCCGGTCCAGCTACACTTGACCTCGAAAATTTCGGCGAGGTCGGGGTGCAAGTTTAGGACGGAATCAGGGACATATTCTCGTCCACGCGGCTTGGGTGCGCCATTGCTGGCGGTAACATTGTCACCATTTCCATCTTCTATTTCTTCTCCCTCACAATCATAGTCAGTTTCCTCTTGAAGAATTTCGTCGAAATCGAAGTCGTAATATGTCGCATAGTCATGGTCTTTATCGACATCAGAGTCGAAGGGGACGGATCTTTTGACATAACCCTGGGTGTGTTCCAATCTACGCTGTTGAGATCGGTAGATGCGTTGCTTTATGCGTGTCAAATAATCAGGGGTAGGCACAGATGTAGGCACAGATACAGACCCAGGTGTAGATGCAGACTCAGACCCAGATGCAGAAACAGATGCAGGAACAGATGCAGGAACAGATGCAGGCTGAGGCCCAGGCACCAGCACAGAGGCGGGCTGGCGGTGGCATTTGTGGCAGGCCGTTTTCTTCGGTGGTGGAATCGACGGGTCCCTTTTTGGGAAGATGGGGGAAAGGTCCCAACCGTATCCGACAATGCCAGACTCTTTGGAGGACTTGGTTTTGATGGTGGACTTGGAAGTGCCGGCGGTGGCAGTGTCGCCGTCGTCGCCATCACAGACGGCGCTGATGGGCTGGACGCATTCAAGACCGCTACTATCACAAGTAAAACACGTGGGCGAGCCCCAGTGGCATCTGATGCCATTACGGCGACAGGTGAGGCAGGCATTGTGGCTCCTGATGAGGCGCGGCATGACAAGGCCGCGTATCTGATGGAGGGAAGTGTTAGCGGGAAACTTTGGAAGGGATTGATAGTGAGACTTACCATTCGAGTCATGATGGCGGGATTGAAGATGACAATGGGCCTTGTGTGAGTTTATGGGTGTATATGTGTATATGTGGCTGTCAGTGGTTGCCAAGGGGAGTTCAGGTTTACCAAACTCTGTGTCAAAAAAAAAAAAAAAAAAAAAGCGATGGTGAGATACTATTGTTGAAGTGTATCGAAGAACAAACTGAGA